>CM062820.1:1253498312-1254052738 GCA_031772625.1 Pinus tabuliformis | reverse complement strand
CCAATCCGTCGATCGTCGATATCGCACCTCGCGTATCACAACACATTGGGTCTATGTCCCTGCTCCTTCGATCGCTCCGATCGTCGATTATCACAATCGCATAATCGCATTATTGCAAGTTTGGGGTCCCAATATCGTATACATGCTTGCCTCCGATGTA
This sequence comes from Pinus tabuliformis, assembly GCA_031772625.1. NCBI lineage: Eukaryota > Viridiplantae > Streptophyta > Pinopsida > Pinales > Pinaceae > Pinus > Pinus tabuliformis. The sequence continues at coordinate 1,254,052,578 of CM062820.1, read as the reverse complement.
ATGAGTCGGAGATCACTGACCGGGGGTCCTTCCACCCTGGCCTTAAGTCCACCCTTTTGCACATTTGTGATGTGATTTCCTCAAGGAGCCTTTTAGGCCATTTTTAGAAGAAATGCCTCCTTTTTCAAAGGACAAAGGCAATGTTCTTTCTGCGATAACTTCTTCATCCGAAGTCCATTTTAGCCCATTCAAGTTGCAGTAGATTTAGAAAAAGATCTAGGCAATGGGACTATTTCCAAGAGTATCCTTGGACATTCATTTTCCTCTGTGAGGAACACTTCAGACTTAGAAGTCTATCCAAGATCCATTTTGGATCACACCTTCCCACTAAAAGAACTTTTGGTCTCCAAAAGACTGACATACTGATTTGAACAGTAAATGAGAGTAACAACACCCTCTTCTTTCAGCCTCCATACACTTGCCTTGCATAGTTCCTTTGAACCAAAGCCTTTGACCACTCTCCTTCCTGGATGTGCTGGTCCTCCTAGGAAGAACTGTCTTCCTCCTTGACTTCATGCAGAACTCCTGCTGAGATGGTCACAGAAGGTAGTTTGAACTTCTCTGCCTTGATCATTGATCCAAGGTGGCTCAAACAAATGTGAAGTTACATCTGCTTCACAAAATTTTCATTTGTACCTGTTTGACAAGCTGTCAACAACAACTGTTAACAACAACATAAATACAGACAATAACTGGATGGCCTAAACTCTTGCTTCAACAAAAGAAACAGATTTTCACATCTTGTGAATTGCATACAAATGATGGACTAGATACCAAGCCCACAAAACATGCCTTTAAAACAAATGACCCTTTAAGTCAAGCATGTAGAAGAATACCTCTAGGACTCTTTTTCAAAGATGAAACACTTCATAATTATCTCCATCTTGGAGACCAAATCAACTTTTCTCAAGTTAATATTGCATTACATACATGCCAAAGAAATCAACCATGCAAGTTAATTACACATACATGTTCAAATACAAGGAAATCATCAGCATCCCTGTGTTCATGCATATCATTCTCATGCATGCATTTCATCCTTCAACTTTCGCTTAAGCACACTATAATTTCGAAGCTGAAATGAATATAATGTTGTAGCAACAAAGTGAGTCCCCTACTCAACTTTTTCCATTCACCTTCTTGGTAAAATCCTGCAATTTGCATTCCATTAACAAAGAAATGCAAATAGATGCCTTATATCAATAGACAAGCAATATTAATTGGATAAGAACTCTAACCATTTCTTACCAATCCATTTCAAAGGTCTTTCCTTTGTCTGCACATCAACATCAACATGTGAATCATCTTGAAACACATCATCCATGGAAAATTCCTTTCCATTTCTGCCATCTTCTCTTTCCACTTTCTTCAGCTTTTGTGGAAGCATTGTTGGAATCAGAGTCCAACATTTGGCAGCAAGATGTCCTTGCTTATGGCAGTAAGTGCAACACATGTGCATCCGCTTGACAACATGATTTGCCTTATCCAATGGACCTTTGGCTTCTTGCTTCCTTTCCTTCAAAATTTTCCTGTATGTGGCCATTCTCTTCCAACATCTAGAAACATTATGTTATCCAAACCACAAAAGTAACATGCAATTCTTTTCCCATACCTATATGGAAATTTGCCATGCTGAACATAATCAAAAGGAAAATGTTTAGAACCGGATTTATACCTTTCTCTTTCACCTTTATTTCCTTTATGAGGAGGTGAATCAAATGAAGAAGTGGCTCCCTTTGGAACACCATCAATCTCTTCAAGGCTGTTAGAGTTTCCACAATTCTCTGGTTCAAGTGTGTGCTTTTGACCACCTGCATCCTGCAAATGATGTTTCAAGCTATTGCATTCCTCCTGAATACAATCTTCACACTCTTGAGGTAGAAGACCTGCAATGCAACTCCTTCTTGGAGCTATTTCAATGGCCTTCATGGCAGCTTTGGAAATTTCTCCATAAGATTGTCCATAGCCAAGACCCAAATATGCAGGCCTTTCCGCAACCATTATTGTCTCAACAATACCCTGTGCATGTTTACCCAAGCCTTTTCCTTCATAGCCCATCTTGGACATTAGCTTGGAACCTATGCCTCTGGTATGTTTTTCAAAAGAACCAATACAAGCATTCTTAGAAGAATTTGAAGACAAACATGAATTTTTTACCTCTTCTTCAAGCTGATACTTGACTAAGGCTTCTGTGGCAACAAAGAGCTATGTCTCCAACTCATGCATCCTTTTCAGGTTCATATTTGCCATATGAAGTTGCCTCTCCATTTCCTGCAATTTGTCAGAAAGAAACTACTTCTCTTCCTCCACGGAATTCAACTGCTCTCTAAGTATGCTGCTCTTCCTTCCATCCTCATACATTTCTCTCACCTTTTCCATCATGATTAACAAGTCTTGCTTCATGTCTTCATCAAAGAATGTTGTGAAGAAAGAAGATTTTAGGACTCACTTGTAGAAGTTGTCATTATGCCAATGAACAAAAGAACTTCAAACAAGATTAATAAAGAGCTTATTCAGTAACCTTTTGCAACAAACCTCTTGTGCTTCAAGGACCGCCTTGAGGTCCTTTGGGATAAGAAGAATGCCTTCAACCCTTCTTCCTTCTTGTCCTCTCCTGGACTTAGCTATCAATAACTTTCCCTTCACCTCTGCAAACTCAAACAATAGTCAGTCTGCAAACAAGCATACAATCAACCTCTGACTGTTTAAACACCTTTCAGACAAGCAATCTTTGCTATGTCAATCAAGAATTTTGATCTGATACCACTTGCTCTGGTATAATCATCTTTGATATCACCTTCTTGAAGGTGTGGTTAATCAATCTCAGGCTCTGATACTACCTGATTTGAAAATGGGGCACTAAAGGCTTCTTGTCAAGCTTACAAGAACCTCTCCCACTTCCAAAGCTTAAATATTCCCAAGATGTTATGATTAACCAATTGCGGAATTAATAATGCTTGAAATAGGTGTATGCTTGTGTTTATTCTTAACTGTTCAACACTTTAAATTCGGTTGTTTATGCTGATATGTAAATAGATGTGACAATAAATAATGCAGTAATAAGACAAACACACAGAACATCAATATAATATGGAGTTCATCCAAAACTCTTGGGCTACGTCTCCTTGAGCTCTAGTCAACTCAACTAGGCTCTCTAGGATTATGGCAAAGTCCTTTTATAAGCTCCACGCTCAACTCCACTGGTTTACACTAAACACAATGGGCTTAGAACACCGTCCTATCCCTGGATTTGAAGCTCTCTGACTTTCTGGCTCTGGCTCTGGCTCTGGCTCTCGGCTCTGGCTCTGGCTCTGGCTCTTGGCTCTGGCTCTTGGCTCTGGCTCTGGCTCTAGCTCTGGCTCTCGGCTCTGGCTCTTGGATCTTGGCTTTGGCTCTGTGAGCTATCAGCAGTTTGCTTGACCTCCAAGTAACTGTCTTAACAACTTTCAGCCCTCTGATTTTTCGCTCGACCTCCAAGCGATTCCAAAAACGCCCTCAGCTGCCTGCACTTCCCGCTCTTCCTACTCTCTGCTGCCTTGTTAATTGATCTCTCTGGCTTCTTTGAGGCATTCTTCTCGCTCTACGGCTTCCTCTCCGTTTATCTGCATATAATCATTCCTTTGTCTCTTCATCTGGCCCTCTGGCTTCTAGCTCTATGGTTCTACATGTTACAAACGCATCATTGTTTACAAAACGCCCATTTGTTGCATGGCACAATGATCAGGGGCTGTTACTATTAGAGCTTGAATCTGCCTTAGGCTGAAGGAAAGTAGGATTCAAGGTAACATCAAACCAAGCTCAGCCTCGTAGCTAGCCCTACGAGGACAGGAGAGGGCTCTCTCCGGGTCTATCTCGGCAAAAGATATCCAATAGAGCCTAAGATGACCCAAATGCAAAACTGATAATGATTTTAGGCTAGTAAACAGATATGAAAGAGTTAATTCAATAAATGACTGAGTTTCTGGGCTGTATGGGACAAGGATAGCATGAGCAGAGATTTAACCAAAGGCACAGGATATTTCATAAGGCGAGATAGGCATGAGGTTTTAGCAATCAAATTGAATTTAAATGGGGTGAAAAGACTATTTAAGAAAGCTGAAAAGGGCATTAATGTATGAATCCTTTCCAGGAAGAAGAAAACACATAAAGTCTGAACACTTCCTCAAGGTAGAGCAATGACTGAATTCTACCTTTCTCACTTAAAAGTATTCAGCTGGAAACGATCATGAATGAATGGCGAAACATAACAAAGACATATGAAACATAAAGGAAGAAACACATGCTAAATTCATACTGCAAGAATCTTATAAATCAGAGCTGCACCATTTAATTAATCCTCTGTCAAAACTGTACAGTGATAGTGCTGGGTTTTTTCCTCCCACACTTTTCCTTAGAACTCCCCGAACCCCTTACAAATGACTTTCAATACAATATATAGCTCATAGCTGGGGAAAGCAAATCGATGAGAATAGGGAGCAGTTTCACCTAAAATCATGAAAATAGGAAAAGTCTGCTCTAAAAAGGAGCAGCATTACATTTTGTTTGTTGATGAGCAATTAAAAGACAGAATCTGGAACATAGACCCTTTGATTTTGCAACTGCAGTAAAAAATAGACCGTCGGTTCCTGTTTCTTTGCCACGGTAGATGTTTTTGTGGTGTTTCGGGCTTTGACTTATCACCTTCCCCGTTTGAATTAAAACCAATTTTTTTTATAAAAATGGCCTTTAAATGATATTTTGCCTTTAACGAAGATCTTTCACTGGTTCCCATTGCGCTTCTGTTGCATTTAAAATCTGAAGTATATGTGGGTCTTTCTCCTTGGATATAGAGTGTATCCCATTAAAAAATTCATTGTTTAGCAGGATTCGTGTCATCAAAGCACATGATTAGGTGCCCTTTATACCTCTGGCAAAGTATTGAAAAGAGTAGCCCTTGCGTGCCCAATATGGAGATAACCACGTGGCTCAGGATGGAAACGTGTACACACGTTTCCTATTTCAGCATCTGGTAGGTCAATGTCAAAGGAACTCTCTGCTTTTTCTAAGAAATTTAGGATTTCTTGCATCATTCTATCCCAAAAGCCACGATAAATAGCAACAAAACTCCGGATGGTAAAGATATCATGCAGGCGACAAATAGTATCCATGAGCTGAGCATTTAAAGGCTGCATTCTTCCTCGAATTTCATTTTCACCTCCTGCTTCCTTTGTGTCTTGAAGAATTCTTTTGCGTTGCGCGTTGTACATGTGTATTGTTAAATGTTGCAAGAGGAGAACCATCTCTTGAAAATCAAGCCTCTGCAATTGTTCGGACCACGTTAACAAAGGCTAACACACACATATACAAGGAAATTTGCAAAACCATCTCCTTCTGCAAGATATGTATCCCACAACCTTGTAACGAGATGAAAAGGAATCTCACGAATTAAAAGGCAGTTAAACCAGCGAAAAGCAAACTGCAGGAACTCTGGCCCTTGCTCCTCCATGTGTCTTGAAATTGGTTCATCAATTCGGCGCACCAACTCCTTCAATTTGAAAACAAGCCACTGAATTCCTGGTTGAGAAAATGTATAATGGTCTTGAATATCATCAAGGAGTTTTGAAAGGCACCAGTAACAATCTGCCTCAACATTTATGAAGCAGAAAACTTAAGATGCGCAGAAATTTTTATATATAAATATTTTATTAAGAGATGAATTACAAATGATGCTTATTACAATTGCGGGTGCCTGGCTTATATACCGCCATGGACACCCTTTGGGGAAAGGGAATGATCTTATGATCGTGCCCTTTCATCTAATTTAACTAAAAATTAAATAATAACCTAATCTAACTAATTTTTACATAACATTGCCTTCCTCTCGAAAGAATGCTTTGTCCTCAAAGCATACGTAACGACGAATGTTGTTGACAAAATGCTTCATTCTCCCAAGAAGCTTCTTCTTCGGGCAAGCCCTTCCACTTGATTATATATTCCAAGATGATCAAGGTCCCACACTTTAAAAGGTCTTGGATTAATCTCTCAATTTCCGTTTTTTGGTGATGTGAATATCGGTATGGCTTGATGTTGACGGGGTCTGATCTTGTCTTGACTTCTATTGTATGCTCAATTTCCCTATTAGGCGGCATCTTCATAGGTAGGTCTTGAAATACTTTTTCATGCTTCCGAATCAGATCTTGTATCTCTGGTGACTCTTTTCTGGTCATATTTGCAGATAACATTTCTAATTGGTGACATTGCACTGCATAAGCAGGTGCTCTTCTTCAACTCAGCTTCATCATCTGGGATGATGATACAACTTGATTTTCTGGTGCTTGGAATCTATGTAGTTTGTACTTTTGACCTCCCCATTTGAATTTTATAAATTGTACTTGATGGTTGGCGGCATAAGTACCTAAAGTTCGTAGCCATTGAATACCTAAGACTACATCTACTCCTCCTAACGGTACCGTGAAGAACGGAGACTCTAAATTAAAGTCTTGAATCTGCAAATTGACCTTATGGCATTTCCCCACCTTTTCAATCTTCTTACCATTAGCTACCATCACTTTCATGTTTGGTAAGGGAAATGAAAAGATATTGAGTCTCTTTGCCACGGTTGCATCTAAAAAATTGTGTGTGCTTCCAGAGTCGATGAGAACCACTACGTTGTTCTTCTTTATGTGTCCTTTTAACTTTAAAGTCTAAGTTTGTGATATACCTGTCATAGCTGATAATGACACTTGTGGAATACTTCCGTCATCTAATTCTGGTGAGAATTCTGGGGCGTCTTCTGTGTCTTCTATGTCATAATCTTCACTGTTTGAATCATTGGTTGCTTCACAATTATATAGGTTCTTTAGTTCTTTTCCTTTAGCACATCTATGTTTGGGGTCCCACTTCTCACCACAACGTTTACATTTACCCTCTTTTATCCTTTGCATTTCCACATTAGATTTTTCATCTTCACGACGATGTGGTGGAACATATCTTGTATTATTGGAGTCCATATACTGGGGTATCCTTCGTCTTGCATAAGTTTTTTCCGCTTTTGACCAAAATATTGGTTCAGATTTCTTTTCGGCTGTTTTTGCTTTTCATCTTGCTACTTCTATAGATGTAATATCATGCATCTCAAGTTCTGCTTGTAAATGGGTTTTGAGTCCGGAGATGTATGACTGAATTAGACGAGATTCTGATAACCCAAGTACTCGTGTTACTAAGGTCTCCCATTCTTGAGTGTATTCGTCCACACTTCCTTTTTGTCGTAATTTGATGAGTTTTGAAAAGAACTCTTCTTCCTTTACACCTTGGAATCTTTTGAAGAATGCATCTTTAAATTTCCTCCAGCTAATGACATGTGTTGTCTTTTTCCACCACATATACTAGTTATATGCTTCTCCCTCCATTTTCATGGATGCATGTCTGAGCTTTTCGTCATCGTCAGTGATGTCATATATCTCAAAGTATTCTTCTGCTTTATTTATCCATGCAACATTGTTTTTTTCGTTTCCATCGAATTTAGGCATCTCAACCTTCGCCCTCTTCTGGTATGTGGCTAATGGTTGAGCAAAAAAAGGGTGTTGATTAGTAAGGGTATCCCAAAGTTGCTTGTTTGTAAAGGCCGTGTTACTTGCTTCTTGGTGGGGTGTCGCTGATTTTCTTGGGGATTCAACCTTTTCATGAGAATCTGTTGAATTTGATGAGAGGTGTTCTTGATTCTCTTCACTTTCTTTTAATAGCTCTTCGGGTGTACAATTCGACCTTTTACACAGAAGTCTTAGCATTGTTAAGGCATCTCTGATGTTTACTTCTGTTTGGACATGTTGACTTTCCATCTTTATCTCTATTCGATTTGTCGTATCTTGAAGATTTTTGATTTTGTCCGCTTGCTCCCCAAGCTTGATCTCGAATTTATTTAGTCTTTTATTGACCTCGTCGTGGTTGTTATTTATCTTATGCTCCGCATCCAACAATTTTTTTTGGAAATCCGCCATTGTCATTGTTGATATTGAACGGGTTTGCAGGGGCGTATATTTATTTGCCAGCTAAATTATTTTTCCTCTCTTTTTTTTTTTTTTAAATTAGCTAAAATAAATTTTATACATATAACTTTTAATTAATTAAATTAACTTATATATATAACTTTTAATTAATTAAAATAAATTTAATTAATTAAATTATATATATCTATATATATATATAACTTTTTAATTAATTAAAATAATTTTAATTAATTAAATTAACTACATATATATATATATATATATATATATATATATATATCTATATATCTATCTATCTATCTATAAAAAACTTACAACTAAATTAAAGTTATATGTTATATGTTATATAATATATATTATATATAACTTATATATATCATATATATTATATATGTGTTTTATATGGACAGTCACGTATTACTATATAATGATTTTAATGACCGAATGGACAGTCACGTCCAACCATAAAGTCACGCTCAGGTTGACTGTTCAAAACATGATGGCTGACGGAACCCTTGACTGTTTTAAAAAAATAACGTAGTTCTCACCAAGCAGATCTTTGATGGAACCCTTGACTGTTTTAAAAAAATAACGCAGTTCTCACCAAGCAGATCTTTAACACAGTTTAAGTGGCAAGCCAGATGTTCAACGTAGTTTAGGTTTCAATGCAGTTCTCCATAGACAGATTTTCAACGTCGTTCAGGTCTTAACGCAGTTTTCCACGGATGGTTACGGGTCAACGGTGGTGTGAACAGGTGACAATGCATGGAAACTAGTGTGGAACAAGCGAGCGGGAGAACCGTTAGCTGTGCTGTAGTGAGCCCAGGAGCGACTCGCTCTGATACGAATGAAGCAGAAAACTTAAGATGTGCAGAAATTTATATATATAAATATTTTATTAAGAGATGAATTACAGATGATGCTTATTACAATTGCCGGTGCCTGGCTTATATACTGCCATGGACACCCTTTGGGGAAAGGGCATGATCTTATGATTGTGCCCTTTCATCTAATTTAACTGAAAATTAAATAATAACCTAATCTAACTAATTTTTACATAACAATTTAACATATTTTCTGGGGTTAAGTTTGAAAGCATCCAGTTTTCCATATCACCTTCTAAGTATTCTGATGAAAATACTACTAAGAATGGGGTTGCCAGATCATTTATCCCCTAGACATAACCACTTGCAGGATGACGAATGGCCCATGTATAGAGAATACGCTCCAGGGATGCTTGTATGTCTATTTGCTGAAAGAAAGTAACATCTGGCACAGTCCTTGGACAATCCACTGCAATCTGCCGCGACATATTTCTCATCTTCAGTGCGCTCAGCATCTGGTATGTCATAGTACTGAGAGACTGTCAAGCGGAGAACACCTAAGATGCCATCCTGGACAGGTGACGAATATCCAATTTGGAGCAAGGAGACCGAATGATTCGAAATTTCTTGGAGGCAATGTCAAAATTTGGTGTCGGCCCTGTGCGCCGCATGCAATCCCAACGCGCCGTGCCGTATGAGTGCGCCGCGCCAGTGCAAATTTGCATTGAGAAAATCGGCTCTATGCGCCGCGCTCTTTCACCAACACACAGTAACGGCCCTTTCAAACACTATTTGCTCTTCAAACTTCAAACTTGGCCTTTCTTTTGAATTTTTTGAATGGCACTAGTTATAAACCAATAAATAGCTTTGAAATATCTTGACAAGATATGGTTTAAATTTTTACTTCTTCAAAAACCCACTTCATAATGTTTTTGACTATGGCACTTTGTCATTTAATGAAACTCTGTCTTTTGGCTTTCTCATTGATTTTCTGGACTCAAAATGATGAAATTGGTTGATTTTTTGCAGGGATATAGGCATATTTTGACTAAGGAAGACCAGGGCCTGCTTTTGAAATATTTTATGGTGGAAAGATACAAGTATTTTATTACAAAAACAAATTTGACAATTTCCTATTCAAAACAGAGTTTTGAACAAGAAATGTCCTCGAATATGCTTGATGATGAAATTTTGAACTGAGAACTTCTTTGAAAACCATCCTCATGGCCTGTGGGCATTTATTAAACATGTCAAAAGACTAAACCCTAGACTCAAAAACTAAAAGATTCTTTTTGACCAAAATAATCATCTATGACTGTGAATGACATGAACTAAGTTTTGATGAACATAGAGAAATTTTAACCAGCCCGACAGGTACAAGCATGAGGGAAACAAGAAAACCAAGCCCTTCCGTCAAAGAATGGCATGCCCCTAGCGGAATGCAACGAAGTGAATCGAGCGAGACACCTAAAAATGAATATGCAAAAAGAGTTTTGATCTCTGACGGAGGACTAACAAGACCGATTCTAATAGTTACAAAGGAATCAGGCCCTTTCTTTAGGTGAAGACCCGACAATGGAACAAAATTCAAATACACTATCGGGCGAAAAATCGCGGACTTCAAATAATATAGGATCGTAGTTAAAATCCCTATTAGGTCCACCCTTTTATGGCTATTGAAAGCCCACCGTTGATCTACGTGTTCTCCGATCCAATGGTTGACAACCATTTCAGGTGGTTTATGTGTGCATAGATTACCTGACTGAAAAGGTGGTTTTCTCTCTCCTATGCCATGCTACGTGTCGGCCAATGTATGGGATCGAGCGGAGCCCGTTCAATACCACTTACCGCCTGAGGCCTGCCCGAAATCCCACTTACCACGGAACTCAAACAACCCAAAGCTGCATCTATAAACCTTTCAGGTCCGACTTTATCGCTTCGGGTCATTTCCTTTGTATTTCGGTTTTCTAATGGAAATGTGCTAATACACAGAAAATCTGAAAAACCTGGATATCAAATTTTATGCAATCAGGCTTATAATTCCCATTGGGTCTGGACCTTATCGGCTTATTGCAAGTCGCGTGCCCAATGGCCCCCTGTATCGGGAATCACCAATCACCCAATCGCCGATCAGCTGATCCGCCGATCGTCGATATCACACCTCACGTATCACATTGGCGGGGGTCTATGTCCCTGCTCCTCCGATTGCCGATCAGCCGATCGCTCCGATCGTTGATTAACACAATCACATAATCGCATTATCGCAATCACATTATCACAAGTCTGGGCTCTCGATATCACATACATGCCTGCCTCCGATGCGATGAGTCGGAGATCACTGGTCGGGGGTCCTTTCACCCTAGCCTTAAGTCCACTCCTTTGCACATTTGCGATGCTATTTCCTTAAGGAGCCTTTTAGGCCATTTTTAGAAGAAATGCCTCCTTTTCCAAAGGACAAAGGCAATCTTCTTTCTGCGATAACTTCTTCATCTGAAGTCCATTTTAGCCCATTCAAGTTGCAGTAGATTAAGAATGAGAAGATCTATGCAATGGGGATATTTACAAGAGCATCCTTGGACTTTCATTTTCCTCTGTGAGGAACACTTCAGCCTTAGAAGTCTATCCAAGATCCATTTTGGATCACACCTTCCCACTAAAAGAACTTTTGGTCTCCAAAATATTGACATATTGATCTGAACTGTAAATGAGAGTAACAACACCCTCTTCTTTTAGCCTCCATACACTTGCCTTGCATAGTGCCTTTGAACCAAAGTCTTTGATCACTCTCCTTCAAGGATGTGCTGGTCCTCCTAGGAAGAACTGTCTTCCTCCTTGACTTCATGTAGAACTCTTGCTGAGATGGTCACAAAAGGTAGTTTGAACTTCTTTGCCTTGACTCAGAGTAATAATTCCACCCACCTCACCTCAATTCAAATCATAACTAATCTTGCTTGGTATAGTTTTTCCCTTATCTAATATAAGAATAGTACTAAGTGGTGGCTCTTTTAATTGAGCAATTCACTTTCATTTGACCCATGTCAATAGAATTTATCTCATATTTCTTCATTGTAAAGGCTCTTCTTATTAATTAAGAAATCATTCCTCTTATTTTTGTATTAAATTCACATATATATTCCTTACACTGATTTTTATTTTATTTAATATTAAATTTCATATCTACTGAACTTCCTATCTAATAAATGTATTTGATTTAATCTTGTTAAAAATGAAAGAAACAAAATATATTTTGAACCTTACCAGCTCTCAGGAGCAAGTTCCACCTGGAGACTGCCTCACGGAGAATACTCTGCATTGATCATTACTCATCAAGAATATATAAGATTCCATGAGAATAGGAGAGTTAGAACTAATACCTAGAAAGTAGGAATTGATTCCTAAACTAGGACACACACACAACTAATGAACATACTCTCTCCAATAATACATATTGCTCCATTAATTTCAACACTCCCCCTTAATGGAGAAAGGGTTCACTAGTACTCCTAACATCTCCCTAAATAATTCAAATTTAATTCTTCCAAGGGGCTTGGTAAAAATGTCTGCTACATTATCACAAGTATTACAATACTCAATATAAATTTCTTTTCACTGAACCTTCTCTCTAACAAAGTGAAACTGCGTATCAATATGCTTTGTGTTTTTGTGAAACACATGATTGTTTGCAAGTTTGATTGAGATCTGGTTGTCACATCTGATAACTGTTGCATCTTTTGTTCTTCTCTGACATCATGGAGAAGTCTCCTCAACCAAACCGCCTCACATGTTGCTACACACATTGCTTGATACTCCGCTTCTGTTGAAGACAAGGATACACTATTCTGCTTCTTGCTGCTCCATGCAATGACCCCAGACCCAATGCTGAATGCATAACCTATTATGGATCTTCTGTCATCCAGGTTTCTGACCCAATCTGAATCTGAAAAACCTGCCAATATAACATCACATGAATAAGTATATTTGATACCAAAGTCTAAGGTTCCTTGAAGATACCTTAAGACGCCTTCCGCTTCCACCCAATGATTCTCAAGAGGCTTTGGTATGAATTGGCTCAATACACTGAATGCAAAAGCTAAGTCAAGCCTAGTTGTAGTCAAGTAAATCAGAATCCCAACCAATTGTCTATACAATGTTTCATCCACCTCCTTAGAACCATAATTATTCTGAAGTTTGGTATTCTGCTATAAAGGAACTGAGGCAACTTTGCATTGATCCATTCTGAATTTTTTTAATAATCCTCTGACGTACTTCTCTTGAGTGAGAAAAGTTTGTCCAGAGTCCCTCCAAACTTCCAGACCCAAACAATAGTGTAATTCTTCGAGGTCTTTCATTTAAAACACTTGCGTCATATGCACTTTGATTTCTTTAATCAAATCATCAACATTTCCAGTGATAATTAAATCATCTACATATAAATAAATCAAAACAATTTGCCCCTTATCATCAAACACAATATACATATTTGGGTCATTTTTACTCCTATTATATATGTTGCAGGAAAAATGAATCATTTTTGTCATACCACGACTTGGGTGCCAGTTTTAAAACATATAATGCCTTCTTTAATTTGCAGACTAAATGCTGCTGCCCCTATTTGATAAACCCTTTAGGTTGTTTTAAATAAACCTCTTCTTTCAATTCTCCATTTAAAAATGCAGAATTCACATCTTGTTGGTGTAGAATCGAATGATGTTTTTTAGCTAAAGCTATCATCATTCTAATAGTGTTTAGCTTAGCTACCGGAGCAAAGGTTTCCTCATAATCAATTCCTTCTCTTTGTGAGTAACCTTTAGCTACTAGCCTAGCTTTTTATTTGGCTACACTACCACCAAATTTAAATTTAGGTTTATATAACCACTTGCAAACTATAGGTTCTTTTCCTTCCGGAAATTCAACTAAACCCCAGGTTTTATTTTTAAGTATTAACTCATATTCCTCTTTCATGGCTACCCTCCATTCATCATAGTAAGTTTCTTCTTTATAATTTGAGGGTTCAACAACATTTAACATACTAGGTGTAAGATCATTATCCATATATCTTGCTGGCAATTGAGTTTTCCCACCTGATCTCCTTAGTGGTGGACTTGCCTCAAATATGTCTTGCTCATTCCTTGGTGGACTTGGCTTGCTGACTGTAGCTGCATCACTCTATTCTTCCTTTTGCTACTGCTGTTCATGGTTTTCCCTTGTTTCATCATTTCCATCTTCCACCAACAAAGGTATGTGCCACTCCTCATTTCCTTTATCATAGTTTCCATCATCAACCTGCTCATGGAATACTACATCTCTAGTTGCAAACACTTTGTGAGTAGAGGGATTAAACAATTTATATGCTTTAAAATATGTACAATACCCTACGAAAATGAATTTAATGGAATTGAATCCAGTTTCTTCCTATCCTCTTTTAGAACATGAGAAAAAGCTTTCGAGACAAGAACTCTTAAATGATTAACTACAGGATTAAAACCTAATAAAGCTTCGAATGGAGTCTTAAAATCAATGCTTTTTGTTGGACTCCTATTCTTTAAATACACTGCAGTATTTATTGCTTTTGCCCAAAAACCATTATAAAGGTTCTTACCTTTTAACATGATGCATGCAAACTCCACAAGGGTTTTGTTCTTCCTCTCTGCAACCTCCTTCAGTTGAGGAGTGTGGGGTACTTTGAACTGTTGAACTATCCCATGGTCCTTGCAATATTTGATGAAGCCACTCTTCTTGTATTCTCCCCCTTGATCTGAGAGGAGAATTTTGATGAACTTCCCTGTTTGTTTTTCAACCATGCTTCTGAAATCTTTTAAAGTATTCAAAAGTATGACTCTTTTTTATAAGAAAATATACCTAGGTAAATCTTGTGCAATCATCAACAAATAATAAAAAATAATATGCACCTCATAATGACCTTGTTTGCATCAGTCCACATATATCAGTGTGCACGAGCTCTAGTATATTTCTCTTATTTCTATCTAATCTTGCGGGAAAATCATCCTTGTGCATCTTCCCAAGAGCACATTCTTCACAATCAACATGATTTTTTTTAAAATAGGGAGACCATTGGCCATTCCTTGTTTCTGAAGTAGTAGTAGATCATGAAAATTGATATGACCGAATATTTGATGCCACAAATTCTCTGTAGTCATAAATTTTGAAGTCAAGGCTTGGTGTGATGCACCCTTTACATTAAGCTTGTGTATACCTCCAACTTGAATACTTGATGCAATTGGCTTCATATAATCTAGCAGATCTTTAATAACACAATAAGACTTAAAAAATTCTGCCTTCAGATTCTGATCTGTTATCATAGAGATAAAGATAATATTCTTTATATTTCTAGGTACATACATCACATTTTGAATATGCCTAATATTACCATCAGGTAATACCATTGGAATATTTCCATACCTCTTAATATGGTACCCTCTTTCACCACCAAGGTAGATATTAACACCACTCCTGGTTTCTTTAAAATTTTCAAACCAATGCCTGTTAGCTGTCATGTGAGTGGAAGCTCCTAAATCCACATACCAAGTTTCTGATTCATCTTTCTTAGCAGAGAAAGCAAAATCATATACAAACAATATGAGATTCTGATTCTGATCTTCATTAGAAAATTTCCTTGCATGATTCTTATGTCTATGTCAACCTTCATCAAGCTTCTTCTTATGCCAATTCCTAGCAATGTGACCAGATTTACCACAGTAAAAACATTTGATCCCTGAATAATTTCTGGTTGAAGACATACCTTGGGTGGCTTTCTCTGTGGTGTACCTCTGCCTTTTTGTCCTGTGCTTTCTCTTCCTCTGAAAGGATTTTTCTTCGCCATTAATGCTAGATACAAATTCTCGGGTTTCAGAATCATCCACCTCTCTTCCTCTTGTATCAAGATCCCTGTCAATTCTTCAAAATTGGGGTCTTTCTCCTTGTTTTTAGGCCTATAATAAACATTTGATAATCGTCAGTCATACCATTCATGGTAACCGTGATGAGATCAGTGTTCGATACTGTCTCCCCTATATCAACCAACTTATTTCTCAACTCCTTGATCTGAGAGATGAATGCAACGACTGATTCACTCTCCTCCATTTTGATGGAGATAATCTTTCTTTTCAGCAACAATAACCAATTTGTATTATTTATCTCATATAAATCCTTGAGAGTTGTCCAAATGTCATTTGTTGATTTACACTCTCTGATGTGAGGGATAATGTAGTCTTTTATCAACAATTTCAATAACGCTTGCGCTTTGTTCTTCCTCCTCTCCCAATCCTGAATTGCTGTAACTGTTCCACCTCTGGCTGCAATCGACTTCAATTCATCTCCATTTTCAATCTCCCATGCAATTAGCCCCTCAAGCATGGTCTACAACTTGAATTTCCAATTAGAATAATTGGACCCATCGAGCTTATTGCTTTCATTCAACTATGCCTCTACCATCTGATTATTCATTGTGATAGGTATACCTCAAATTTTTTTTTCGACCTCCAGTAATTTATCACAAAAATGGATCTATCTAAAAAAAACCTTCAACCACCAACGATCTTACACTAGGGCGATATCACCATGCCTGCTGGAGTACATAGGGGATGCTTTATAAAGATTTGTGTGACCAATATCCTAACAGATTGCATGTTGAAAAATTAAAAAAAAACTTCACGCGATCCAACAAAGTAATCCGATTCCTATGCGCCACGCTTCTCATCAATCTCCCAATAGATTGCATGCTAGAAAATTCAAAAAATTCATGCGATCTAGCAAAGTAATCATGCTCCTCTACACCACGCTACTTCTGCTCAACGTTCCAGTGTTCCAAGAACTATGATCGCACCTAAACAAGCACAAATATGTCGTCAAATTACACCCTTACCTCATTCATGAAGCTTGATCACACCAACAAATCCTCCGTCTAGCAAACAACTCTTCCGACTGCTCAAACTGCACAGTTCTCAACATTGATCAAACACACAACAAAGCTCACAAATTCAACCCGCCATCTTGACTGTGAACCAAATCCACCAGACGTCAACTCACCACAATAGTAACAAATAATTGGAGGACGGATCCGTGCTTATCAGGCGCGCTAAAGAGAAATTTTTAGAGTAAAGTGCGAACAACGCGATTTTTAAAGCCAAACACCGCATTGCTCCAAAGCTAGGGAAGCATGACTATCTTGTATAAAACCTGCGTTGCTCCAATTTACCTTAGAGAAGAAAAAAAAAATTCTCTCATGCTATTCCTCAGCACTTCACCTCCTTTCCAGGAATTCTTTGCACCAGTCACTAGAGGCCACAATATTGCCACTTAGGCACTCTCACAACCGCCAAAAGTCACCAACTCTGATACCATGTTAAACATGGAAGAAATAAAATATATTCTGAAACTTAGTATCTCTCAGGAGTAAGCTGCACTTGGAGACTGCCTCACAGAGAACGCTCTGCATTGATCATTATTCATCAAAAATATATAAGATTACATGAGAATAGGAGAGTTATAAATAACACCTAGAAAGTAGGAACTGATTCCTAAACTAAGGTGCACACACAACTAATGAACATATTCTCTCCAATAATACATATTGCTCCATTAATTTCAACAAATCTTAAATTTCATATCTACTAAACTTCCTATCAAATAAATATTGAATAAAATAAATCTAAACCTTCATTGGCAAATCCCAACCCCCTTAGCGATTGAAAATGCTCCTCTTGGATTATGATTTGCAATAGTGAATGTCATATCCATTGTAATAGACATAAATTGATAGAATTACATCTCACCCAAAACTACAATAAGAGATGTTGTTATGCTACCCTTTAATTTAAAAACATCAGCATTAGAATTTTCACAATTCGGTCATCATGAGATCATTATTGAAAAGGAATAGAGTGAGAACGTGGGAATGACTCTAGTTAAAAATCTCAATGTTGGCCATGTTTATCTTAAATTATATATTTAATTTATTATTATTATTATGGTATATATAGGGTGAATTGTTGTTAATTGGGGTTATTTTGGGTGGTTGCACAGAGTGATCATTATTCTTTCCACTTGGAGTCAAATCCTTATTAGTGACATGATGAGCTTTGATGCCTTGATGATTATTATCATAATGACTTTGATTTTGAGAAAAACACTCATAAGTATGATTGTGGGCTAGCCTAGTACTAACAACCTCTCTCTTGCCTTCAAGTTGAGAAGGAGGTCAATTTCTTTCCTTGGAAAAAAAACATTGTGAAATGTTAAACATAATTGTATATTTAATAACAATTTTTTTATTGTTGTTATTATATATAATGTGAATTACTTTTATATATTTTTTTCCTGTGGTTCACGGTCCTCAGAGATCAGTGCCTCGCTACATCCACAAAATATTGTTCTAGGCAAATCCACTTGAAGGGATCACTTACTATTGGCTCCCTCGCTACATCCACAAAATATTGTTCTAGGCAAATCCACTTGAAGGGATCACTTACTATTGGCTCAAACACAAGGCTTGACCCTGAGAGTGTCAAAAGAAATTGAACCCGTAACCTCTCAATCACAAAAGTGCTTAACTAGGAGGACTCGACCAATTGAACTAACTCTCAGGACCGTGAATTACATTTACATTATTTAGTAATATCAATAAATAATCATTTAGTTAGCAATCACTATTCAATATCTTTTATAATTTTTATAATATCAATTATAATGTTAATAATTAATATTTTTTTTAATATTTTTTTTTGCGTTTTGTGTGTGTTATGTGTGTGTTAGTAATTCATATTGTTAATGTGCTAACAATATATATATTACTCAGGGTAATAATTCATATGAACCCTTGCTAATAATGATATAACCTCTTATTTCCCAATTTAATAATTGTATTGGTATTTATGTGAATGATCTTTATAACATTTAGGATTTATCTTTTTATAATCCATATAATCCCTTCCTCAATGGGGCATCGAAATTGAGCCAATGAAAAAGGGACGGGGAAGCCCACCACCTCACTGCCTCTCTAGGATTAAAGAGGGAGATGACATGGCCATATTTCCCCATGCACTCACACATGCCACAAACCTCAACATTTAATCACATTAAGATGGTATATTCCACTTTCATCGAGTGTTCTTACCTTCCTTGTTATCATCTCGATTTTTTCTGCTATCTAGGAGGTTATTCCCAACCACAAGTGGGATATTTCTACTACAATGCTGGCTTTTGTGGCTCCTTGATAAGTGAAGGCCTCCACCCTCCTTGCCTAGATCCCTACAACATCCACCTTTTGATAGAGCTAGGAACCTAGTTCACGGGAGAGGTTGCAGGGAACACTAGTTCTGTAATTCATGTTGTTTAGTGGAGTGGTGAGCCTCAAACAAAGCGACTCAGAGCTTGTCAGGCCATCAAAAACGTGGTAAATTATCGTATATCTTGTCTCTACAAGATTTTCTATCTAGTTTTCTCTACATGGTGGAATTTTGGCTTTCATGTATAGGGTATCTTGGTGGCGTTGAAAATTATTCGGGTTTTCTGGTTTGTTTGGTCTTTAATTCTCGCCCAAAGCTTCCTCTTGGAACAATCAATAATATTAAAACATTTATATAACATCAGCTAAAATGTGTAGAAGTTATATAATGTAGTTTTGTATTATAACGAAAGAATTATATAGTACCCATATCTTAAAGAGGTGAGAATAAGCAAAGCATATTTGAAATAATGCATAAATTTAGGGATGTGCCAACTCTCAATGATCAATATATCAGCTCCATTTTTACCAAATTTATAAAAGGTACATGGCAATATTTAGTGCCATAATATTTATGGACCATGGCATCAACTTTTATTATTAGATCCCTTGAGAAGTCCACAAAAGCTTGAGCTTAGAAACTATTTAGAGAAATAAAAAAAAAATCCTAACCTATCATTTTTCCCTAAATCTACATGGAAACATATAACAATATCATGAAATTATCGAGCATCAACTTATAAGTGATACATAATCCATTCATGACATAAGAGGTGATGCATTGGAAACCTCGCAAACAAGTGGGGAAAAATTCAAATTTGATGGAATCTCGAAACATAAATATGGATTAGCAGGAGAAAGGATATCCTTAGAATACATGATAATAATATAGAATGGATATTGGGAAGATTCTTAGACATGGAATCTAACAGTCAAGCTAAATGAGTATCCATCAAGAAAATCATTGATGATGTTAGACTATTAAACTTAGAAAAAATTCTCATTGAGGTAACTCAAACATAACCATAAATTAATCTTTTGTTAAGGATTCTAGAGGAAATTTTAAATTAGGATGGAGAATAGGAGAAAATTATATCTAGTGATTAATATTTTTTCTTTCCATTTTTTATTTCATTTATTTTATGTCAACTAACTCATTGCTTGGGGAGGCATCATTTCGTATGTGATTGAGGGGGTCACTCCTCCTCACTCTTCCTTTAGGGATTTTCTCAATAATTCCCAAGTTGACATATGCTACAATTATACTAAAATGCCAAAAGGAAATATCCATGTAATCTCTACCAAGGTGCAAGTAAGCAAGGAGCTTGTCCAACCAGAGTTGTTGGACTTTGACTTCAATAAAAAGGTAGGAGGGTGTTTTAAAAATTCACATGGCATTCCACGCTATGTAAGCACCTCAAGAAATGTTAGATATCACAATTATGACTTAGTATTATCATGAGTTGTGACAAAGATATTTTAACAATTTTTGAACTATGATAGATAAATTGTAAATGATGTAAATGTATCCTACTAATTAATGAAAATTTGTTGAGTAACTGACTGAAGGGTCGCGCATTGGTCCTAGCCATGATACCATGAGTAGGATCTAGTAAGGGGGCTAGGGAATTACCTCACTTGTCAAGTAAACAAATATAGTCAAAAACTCATATTGCCAAAAATGCCAAAGTTTAAATTTGAAATGATTTCTCTCTTTCCCCACTTCTTGAAAATTGATTATTAAGAGGATTTCGGTAGTTGGGAAACCAACCATCCATAATATGGAGGTATGGAGAGACTGATTGGGTCACTAAAAATTGTCAATTTGTAGTACAACGAGTATCCATCTTGAGCTCTTAATTTTGAAACACAAAATATCCTAACATGGCACAAAAAATTGTGAGTTCTCTTTGGATAAAGGAGAGGAATGTGCATGGGGGTCAAAGTAGACATTATTATACGTGTGGGGAGAGTGCTGAAGATACAAGGAATGAAAAGTAATAATTTTGAGAGAACCGAGAGCAACCATGAGTGAAAAGCAAATTGAATCATGAGTGGTTTATTGTTGGTATTTTACAAGCAAATGCGACTTATTTGGGCTACCAAAAATCATACCCAAAGATAACAAACATGAGTTGGGTCAATTATTAAGTAATT
The DNA here is from genome assembly GCA_031772625.1 of Pinus tabuliformis. Classification (NCBI taxonomy): domain Eukaryota; kingdom Viridiplantae; phylum Streptophyta; class Pinopsida; order Pinales; family Pinaceae; genus Pinus; species Pinus tabuliformis. The sequence goes on along the minus strand of CM062820.1, from coordinate 1,254,031,369 downwards.
CACCATGTTGTAGCTCGAATTTGATTGTTGAGTTTGAGAAGAGAAGCCTAAACTCGATTTGGGAATAAAGAAATGTGAATTTGATGCTAGCTTCGTCAGTGAGCAAGCATTAAGAAGGGAGGGAATTGAGGGATTACATAGGCAGTGAAGGGAATCTATTATGAAAATATAACATGTTGGGAAGGCATATATATAATTCATGGAAGTCTTGGGATTAATGGATCCTAGGCTCAGTGGCTAGAGCAATCTCTTGCCATTGACTACCTATGAAGGATAATGGCCTTTACACCCATCAATTTCACTAAGAAATTGAGTTTCCCTAGTGGTATCATGGCTTGGATAAGGGAATGATAGCTATAGATAGATACATACACAAATGAGCATGTGGTTGATTGAAAAAGAGCTCATAAAGTCCTCTAATGCCTATTCAAGTCGATTTTGTGTCACACATTGCTGTTGGCTGAATTTGGTGAGGATTCTATACAATTTATGTTTTTAAGTATCATGTCCAACTTTGTATTGCTTAGAAAGTTGTATTTTGAGTGACACCTATCTTTGTCTCTCTAAATATATATGTTCTAAGTGATACTTATCATTATAGTATCATTATATCATTAAAGAAATGGCATTCTACGTGATAGATCTATTTGCATTTCTAGATAATCGACTTCCTGTGTGATACACCTTGATTTACTACTAGGTAAATTGCGCTTGAAGTGATACACAAAGTTTCATATCAGGTAAGAAGGAAGAATGCCAATGATACAAGGAATGAATATGTCCATGTCACTTAAGAAATCTTGTGTCTGTGATATTGAGAATTCTATCTCCCTTATCACACAAGTATTTTGTCTTAGATATTTGATGTGTTGAGGAGTTTGATAATAGTTGTAACCATTTGATTATGAATGCAACCATGGGAGCTATGTAGTAGTGTCTCATCAGGGCTAAAGTGCTTGACACCTTGCCACAAGTATGTAACCTTTGCATTAATGTAACGACCCAAAATTAGATATGAAAACTAATTACATCAATTTATACAATTTATAATCAACACACAAACTATTCAACTAATTAGCATAGAATTTCGAAAGCATTAACTGAGAAGAGTTACCTACGGCAATGACATACCTTTCTAGTGATTTCAGAGTTGTAACATACCCATATCCTACTGACCGCGACAAATTTTTGGGGACGAATCTCCACCCAATCGTAGGCTTAGTTTCACACAATATTTCTAAAGTTGGCCACCCCTGAGCCCTCAATCAACTACTTCTACCAGAGAATCCTTTGTCTCACAACATTCTCCTCTAGAAAGAATATATGCTTCTTATCTCCCTTTTTGTCCATTAAATAGAACAAATTGTTCCAAAAATGGAAGGGGATTGGAAATTGATCCACATGCACACAAGCCATGTGTCAACATGGAAAATTTTATTTCTCTCTTAAGTTTTACTTAACTCAACATTTTAAAAAAAATTTAACTCTTGCTTTTTTATCTGTTTTTAATTTTTTGTTAACCTTACTTATTCCTTTTATTTTTATATGTTTTTATTTAGAAATTTATTTTATTATTTATTATTTTATTTAGTTACTATTATTATCTTTTCTTCTTTATTTATTTTTTCTTTCTATTATTATCTTTTATTTATTATTTATTTGCTATTATTATATTTTCTTTATTCTTTATTGTTTTATTTATTTATATATTAATATTATTTCAATTATTATTATTATTATTGATTTATTATTATATGGAATTACATACTCCCCCTCTTTAAGGAACTTCATCCTGAAGTTAAGTTTAATATTTTAACTTTTTATTATTTTATTTATTTATTTATTAATTCACATTTTCCCTACACCTTCTACTGAACTAGTATACAAGTAGACATCGAAAGTTACACAACACCAAGGAAATCCCAAGGAATATCAAGTCTTTTTTCCCAACTTTTAGAACCAAACATAAAGCCTCATCGGTCTGTACCATAGCTCGAAAGCTCGCCCCAAGGACTAGACCTCATTTTCCCCAAGCCAAGCATCTGGTCTAAATACTTAATGACTCTAGGTATCCCACAAGGTTGACCAAACTCCCTCCACGCTCACTGTCGTGGCGGAAAAAGTCGTTTGTGCGGGCACAACTGACCTCCCTAGGAGTCTAAACTCTCTAGCGACAAACAAGACAAAATGGAGCAATCTTTCTCTAAATACATCTTTTAAAATATGAAAACTACAAGTGTTTAGGCTTACCTTATTCCAAAACGCTGTTGTTGTAGTCCGTCCTTGCCGATCCGGATGAGCTCCTCCTTCACATCAATTCCTGCAACCACAAACAATCAAACAATTACCAAGCACTTGCATCTCATATAATAAAACATATATTCAACATGCAGACCAAGGAACACATGAAATAACTCATTAACACAAGCTATTGAGAAAAATGAACCAGTTTGTATTAATAACGAAACAAAGAAACTCTTACAACCTGGCCTTGGTGTTGTGCAAGTTCCTCCCAGGGTCCATCAAGGGTTTTCCTCTACTTTGACAAAGCTCACCCACTTCCAAGTAGAATCAAGCAAAGACAATCTCTCCTCACAAGGTTCTAAATGGGAGTCCTAATTCCTGCAGCATTTACCCAAAGAAAATGTATAGCTTCAACCTCTCCTCCCTCTGGCTCAATGCCTTTATTTATAGTGCTATAAAGAGGTTATTCAGGTCCACCATCAATGGGATAATCCCCCTCTTTGGGTGGGATAGCTCCCTTATTGATGGGATAAGTTCCCCCTTAATAGAGATACATGAACCAACTGGAGGCGCATCCATTTCATCAAACCGACCTCTAGAAAGTTCTAGAAGTAACCACAAGTAACTTTTTTAAGATGAAACTTGCGCATTTTGCCTTTTACAGAAGGACGCACTTGTCCTTTGACATACAGAGCGTCCAAAGACGCAGACTTTGTGAACATTGTGAGCGTCCCCGCAGGTAAGGCTTGAGAGATCCTGCGACCCCAGAGATAAACACATCTTTTACAAGACTTTCTCTCTTCTTTGAGTTTGAGATGGATAGCAGAGGCATAAGACTTGCCTAAAAAGGGTAGTATGACTGTTGATTTGAGCCATACTAACTGTAAGTAGTCATGGTGACATTTTTTAGTGTAACAGATTGCCCCCTAAAGTGCGAAGCCTGGAATAGATTAGGGTTTTGTAATTCTAGGAAGGGTGAAGCGCTTTATCATTTCAAGGATTGTCTTGTGGATGACCTGGTTGGAACCTGCAATTTTCAACACAAAATACATGTATAAGATTATATCATCACTGAGGTAGGCATTCCCATACTCAGATTCAAAACTTTAACTAATGGACTAACTACTCTGATACAGGAATGATCTTGCAGTACATCATTTTTATAGACTTTTGTAGACACAGTATGGACGCAACCATCTGTTTATGATTAGTCTACATAGATAATGAATACAAAACTCCTCGCAGCCTGGATGGTAGAAACTAGATCCAGGGTCTTCACTTCTACTTCCCGAATTGGTACGATTCTAGCCATGTGATTAAATGATTTGATGTCGAACATGTTAGAAACCACTTGATTACCAGTCGATGATGTAAACTGTTAACAAGCGTGAGAGAGACCACCAGTAATGTCAATGGTTCTCAAAGTACCAAGCACAACCCGTGAAATGTGAATAGATGTTTTGATGTCGAACACTTCACGGAATCCTTTGATCGAAAGTCAATGATGTAAACTGACGTCAAAGGCGAGAAACCTGCCATTGATGCATGCAGACTTCAAGGTACTGTCGATTCCTAAGTCATCTTTCTAGATAATGTGTCGATGTCGATAGAAAGCGACCCGTTGCAGGCAAGCCCGCAACACGAAATCATTGTTCAAGTTGAAGAAATGTTGCTGTAAGGACTGACTCAGGGATGGTCAAATGGATGACAAGTATTTTGCAGATGAAAGTTTTGCTTGCAGACCTCTTGAACACATAACGACACGACAGATGGCTTGGTGACGAATAACTCAAAGTTAATCCCCGGAACCCGGTTAAAGACTTTCAAAGTGGTTTGATCAACTGTGAGGTAAAAGATTTCCCAACCCAGGTGAATGAGACAGTGTCGTGTTCAAGAGTGGTAATAAAGTTTCTTTCGAGACAAAAGGTAACAAACAGGTTCATTCTTCTCTCTTTTCCCCCACCATTTCTGGCAAGTACCTCTTTATTTTTAACAAGCTTGAGGAGGATAACATATGCTTGATTATAAGCTCATCCTTCGGACGAGTCCAACCTAGTTTAAATTCGAACCCTAGGAAGGAGTGGTTCGTTCCTGTTTGTAATTGAACAAGTCCTCTACTGTAAAAGTTTAACGAGCCCAGTATAGGAGAAACTCGGCGTTTTTCAATTTTAGAGAGTCTGAAAAAACTAAAGGAGACTCCACGTTGAACTTTTTCGTACATTTGTGTCCCTCAAGCCCGAAAAAGTATAAAATAATACCTGGGGGAACCGCTTGATCTTGCGACCAAGGAGTACTTTCATAATAGTGTCGTTGACCTGAAAAGTAAAAAGCGATCAAGGACACGTCGTTTTATTTCCTTATCGAGTTTGAAACGACAAAAACCCGGCAATCTTTTCCTGATTTTGCGGTCAGAAAAGAGCTAAAAGGGGACCGTCTTTTAATTCCGTTTTAACGAGTGTAAAAGAAACGCTCGGCGATCTTTTCATGTTTTAGGAGTCAGAAAAGGGCTTAAAAGATGACTCTGATATTTTTGTTTGTGAAAAATTACAATTTCCCTCGAGATCCCTTTGTCCTGCACAAAAGCAACACATTACTCATACCTGTTTAAAATAGGCAAAAATACATCGAGAAATACCTTTTCATGGTAAAAAATGAACTAATTCATCCAAAAAACCTATAAAAAGACCTTTTACCATGTCATTTTTACCGTTTCACTGTTGAGGTTGAAAAAAGGAGCTTTTGACAAGAAACTTCCCGTGGTCGCTGCGGAAAATCTGACCGTTGGAATCGAACGCCGTCTTATCCAGGTATTTTACACATCCTACTCTGCATTTCTATCCGTTTAGAATCAATTTTTAGGTCTTAGTTTCATTTTTTGGGGGGGTTTTGGTTTTGGAATGCGCCTCTCGGCGGACGCGGGTGCCCTTCGGGTGACCCGCGTCCCCCGACTTTTTCTCATACGGGAAAATGGTCGGAAGACGCGGCCCGCCTTCAGGCCAGCCGCGTCCGGGCGCCCTGTGCTACAAAGCCGGGGTGCGTCTTCCGAGAAGTGCGCATTTCAAAACCCCAACTCCCTAAAAAAACTACCAAAAATTCCCAAATCAATTTCTAATTGCTATTTTTGATGTGCAGGGTATTAACCATGTTAGATTGGAGAGAACGAGAGCATGTAGAGGATGATGAAGTTGCAATAAATCATCAACCTTCCCTGGATGCCCTAAGAGCATGCGGGTTATACAAATACTGGACCATACCGGGCATGAGGGGCCAGGTAAGATTCTTGGAATGGCTGGTTGAGCGATGGAACGTTCAAGAACAATGCTTTTACATAGGAGGGCACCAGCTCGAGATAGAGCCCTCGGATGTATACTTTCTCACTGGCTTGCCAAACAGAGGCGAGCAACTCAGTCTTGCGGGGACTAGGCCGGGTGGCCAATCCCTTGATAGTCTCCGCGACGAGTGGTGCACACCTGGGGCTCACCATTCGAAAGGCATAGAGATAAAACACATCACTCTGCGTGAACTCAAAGTCATAGCGTTCACGGTTACCAGAATTTGCGGCGCGGCCGCTTTACACATTGCTTCCGGATCCCAAATGCGGATGGCAATTGACTGTTACCAAGGCACCATTTTCAACTGGTGTGAAGCTGTGTCGGCTCATATGAAGAGCCAACTGACCAAGGCAAAGAACGGACGACTAAAGACTTTTGGATATGGGCCTCTAGTCGTGAGCTTTGCCTTGGAGAGAGTTCCAATGCTGATCCCTCAGCAACTCACTGTTGATATCTTGGGTCCTCGGGAGCCAAAGCTGATACGATGGGTTGCGGTGATGGCCCGGCATCCTGACGAGGGCACGGCGGGTGGTTCGATTCTCAGATAGTTACTTTCACTGGTTAGAGGACCAGGTTTTTTCGATACAGGACTTTCCGTATGCCGGAGTGGATTTTAGAGGTGATCCGGACATGGTTCTTCCACCGGGAGAACAATGGGATGACAGAGGTACTTTATTTTTCACAAGTTTTCTAATTATGTATTTTTTTTATTTTTCATATATATCGTCTCAAAACTAACAGTAAAATTTTCAAAATGCAGATGTTGGTCCACAGCGTCCAGCCAACCTCCGGCCTTTTGATAGACTACATCCAGCTGCACCGGTACCGGCCCCACAGGACGCGGCTACAGAAGTACTAGCCGAGTTGGAGCATGATCTAGAGCGTCTCACGGCAGATATACCTGAGACTACTATGGACGACATTCCTACCAGACTTCAGCGCTTCGTAGTCGCGGTCCCTGGACCGTTTAGGAGATTTTTGCGTAAGGTAGCCCGTGCAGTGGTGTCATACAGAGAGCACCACCAGTGATTGACTAGTCACTTTTGTAGTCACATGTGACATTTTGACTTTTTGTACTTATCATTTTTGCCGATCATAAGGTGTTTTTCAACCTATGATCGAAGACGATGTATATATTTTTTGACACACTCCTATCTATATATATCACTATTACCGGCTTATCTTGTTTAACATATGTGATGAAATGTTTTTAAATTTACTTGCATGATTATCGTAAATGTCTGTCCAACATTCGAGAAGCAATTGCATCTGCTAATGTATTTAAAGACCTTGGAATATGCTGATATTCAATGTAATCAAATTCACGTTCCAAGAGACGCACTCTCAAAAACAACCTTAATAACACAGGATTTCTAATGGCATAAACTCTATTAAGCTGTAATACAACAAGTTCAGAATCTAACCTCACTATCAAACGTCGAATTCCAAATGAAATAGATTCGGATAATAATTCAACCACTGCACTGTATTCTGCAATGTTATTCGTTGTTTGACCGAGGCTTACCCCATGCATAGAAACTAACTCGTCAGAGGGCGAATAGATAACCCAAGCTGCGGAAGAGATATTCCGTGTACTACGACAAGCACCATCAGCAAATCCAATGTATGTTTGGAGAGGCGTCGACATCTGCAATATCAAGAGTAAAACCAAGATAAGCCAGAATAATGACGAAAAAACACACTCTCTAAGCTAAGCACACTGACTAAACTAACAAACACGCTAGCTAGAAAGAAAATCTAACCTATCTAAAAAATTCTCCACCCACCATTTAAGCATAATACCTCTTTAGGTAAAGTCCATTTCTGGGTTTACCCAAAGAGTCCCCATCAAAATCAACTAGCTCATAAGCCCCTTTTGCTAGCTTTCGCTTTACAATGTAGGGTCCATGCCACATAGGAACGAATTTTCCAGCACCTAGCTTATCGTTAGCTTGATCATATAATAGCACTAGGTCTCCTTCCGAAAAACTTCGAGGGGTTACATTTCTATCATACTGAGCTTTCATTCGTTTCGCGTGAGTCTCGATTGCCAATGTAGCGTCACGTCGAGTCTCATCTAATTTAGCCAAGTATAATAAACGTTTCTCCTCTTCGGAAGTAGCTGGAAGTAATTCGACAGCCATTTGAAGTGATGGGATTTCGCATTCAATGGGTAACACAGCTTCCAAGCCATAAACTAGCTGGAAAGGAGTGAACCCTGTTGAATTTTTCACTGAGGTTCGGTATGCCCATAGCGCTGAAAATAACATGTTGTGCCAATTCGACCGATGAACACCAATGGTTCGTCGGATCATGATAACCAGAACTTTGTTGATAGACTCAACCAAACCGTTGGCTTGCGGATAATAAGGAGTAGAGCTATCGTGGCGCAAACCAAGCTGGCTTGTAAGCTCAGTCATCATGATGTTTCGAAAATGGCTCCCATGGTCAGTAATGATTGCTTGTGGGACACCAAACCTAGTTATGATATGATTGAATACGAAAACTGCAGCTGTTTTGCCGCTTGCGTCGAATGTAGGCATCGCCTCGGCCCACTTAGTAAAATAATCAACCGCAAGGATGATATACGCATGCCCCCCGGCCGAGTGAGGGTTACAAGTAATAAAGTCGATACCCCATTTGGCGAATGGACCAGCGGCAATTATAGGGTGGAGAGGAGCAGGTGGAGCGCGCATCTTGCGATCAAACACTTGACAGTTGTGGCATTTCCTGACGGCAATGATACAATCCTTAAACATAGACGGCCAGAAATAGCCAGCGCGCAACACCTTCTGAGCTGTGGCATACCCAGACATATGACCGCCACATGCTCCAGAGTGACAATCATTCAAAACTCTCTCAGCCTCTTCGTGAGTTAAACAACGTCGAAAAACTAAGTCTGCCCCCCGGCGATAAAGTGTATCTCCAATAATTCTGTATGGCTGGGATTGAAACCGAATTTTTCGACGTTCCGCTTTGGAAGCTTCAGGCCGAAAGGTTTGGGTTTGGAGATAGATGATTATATCCCCGTACCACGGATCTACAGTACTGATAAGAAACAAAGATTCGTCCGCAATGGACTCTTCTGCCACAGTCTCTGTGTCAGCACTCGGGAAATCACACATCAATTCCGCAAAAACTAAGGATTTCTTAGACTTGGACTTCTCGAACTCCAAGTCGAACTCTTGCAGGATAACGATCCATTTAGAGTACTTGCCCCCTAGCAATTGTTTTGTCAAAATATAAATCATAGGGTTGCAATCCGAAATAACTGTAGTTTTACGGAGAAGAATGTAGTGACGAAAACGCTGGACAGCTTGAACGGCTGCCAGGGCCAATTTCTCCACATGCGAATATTTTAGCTCAGTGGGATTCAAGGTCCTACTAAGATAATATATCACATGCTCCGCTCCGAATTCATCTTCTTGAACTAACACCATTCCAATGGTGGAATGCGAAGCTGCGAGGTATAAGAAGTAGTCCTGGTTGTAGTTGGGAGGATGCAACAACGGTGCATGGGTCAACGCGTGTTTAAGTGCATCAAAAGATTGTTGGGCAATCTCGTCCCAAAAGAATTGTGCGTTCTGTTTCAACAACCGTGTAAAACCTTTAGTGACCTCGGCGTAGTTTGGGATGAATCGGCGTAAAAAGTTCGCTTTCCCTTGCAAACTTTGGAGTTGGCGCAAACTCGAAGGAGGAGGCAATTTGATGATAGCCTCGACTTTCGAGGGATCGACGCGAATGCCGGCTTTTGAAACAACAAATCCCAGCAATCGACCTGTTTCTATACAGAAAACACACTTGTGGGGATTCAACCGAATTCGATAATGCCTACACCTCATAAAGATTGCTCGTAGGTGGACAAGGTGATCAGCTCGATGTAAAGAATGAGCAGGCAAATCATCGAGATAGGGTTGCACAATGTGCTTGATGTCATGAAATGCATAAGACATCGCCCGTTGAAAAGTAGCCCCGGCATTCTTAAGCCCAAAAGGTAATTTGCAATAAGCAAATGTCCCCCATGGACAAATGAATGCCGTTTTTGGTTGGTCGGCAGGTAGAATATTGATTTGATTATAGCCCGAAAAACCATCCATAAAGGAAAACATTTCACTTCCGGCACAATCATCAATAATTTGATCGATATAAGGCGTAGGATAGTTGTCTTTTGGACAAGCTCGATTTATATCCCTATAGTCGATACAGATTCTTATTGTTCCTTGTTTCTTGTTGACTGGAACAATATTCGATACCCAATCCGTTAACGGGATCGGATAAATGAAACCTGCTTTCAACAGCTTTTCGACTTCTGCTTTAATCGCAGCCGCTTTTCGAGGGTGAATCTGACGCAACCGTTGCCGGACGGGTTTAGCATCCGGGTAGGTCTTTATTTCATGAACAACAATGGCAGGATCGATTCCCGGCATTTCCTCGTAAGACCAGGCAAACACATCGCGGAATTCTTGGAATAGGGCCTTGTAAGTTTGGATTTCTTCTTCAGTACATGCGGCACCTATATGAATGTTCTCCTCAATTCCGGGCTTCACTGAAATATCAATGGGAATAGTACGAGAAATATTCCCTAAATTCAGCTCTGAATCAGAATGTTTCGTTGGATCCTGAGCGTCTTTGACATATTCAGCGGTAAAGATAGATGAAAAATCATTTTCAAATGCATCATCCTTAGGTAAAAACGAAGATCTGTGATGGAGATCCTCCCATGGTAGATCATCTACACTTAGGATTTCGCGAAGTTGTTCGTCAGATGACACGACTTCGGGAAACGCTATCCGTTCTAAGGTTGAGGTGAAAAGTGATTCTTCACTGACCACATTCATTTGGTCGATTTCGGTTGAATGCAAGTCGGTAAAAGACATGACAGCTTCATAAGCAATTTCATATGGACTCAAAGGCATAGCATCACCGAATGAGTCTATCTCAGAGTCAGATGGGATAATCCAAGGATCGTCATAAACAATGTTTTCTGATGTAATCATATGAATTGTTGCAAATGAAGGGTCTACGTTGAGTGGAGGGAGAGGAAAAGTTCCCAGTAAACCGGAATCCTTAACTAAACCTACACCAACGTCCCTATAAGGGATTGTCGTCTTACCGACATGCTGGATACTCTCTGAAGAGGCTGGGTCGGATGAAAAGTATGTCAGCTGATCAATAGTCACGATCTTACCGTTATGTGGAAACTTGATTATTCTGAAGACCGATGAAACAACCGCTGTCATAGCATATGACCAACTTCGACCCAAAAGAAGGTTGTAGTCTAGAGGGGCATCAACCACTTCCACATCCAGACTAACGGTTTTACCTTCTACCCCTATAGGCAATTCTTGTAGAATACCAAACGGACGGAACCCACGGCCATCAAAGGCCTTAAGGATGGTGGGGGATTGGTTCAACGAAGGAGAACCAAGGGATCTCCAACATTGAATCGACATAATACACGTAGAAGCTCCCTCATCAATCACAGTCCGATGAATAGGTCTGTTTTTGACTATCACTGGAATTTGGAAAGCCATTTGATGGGGGAGACGCGGTGTACTATTTTCTAGATCGAAGATCATTAGATTTGGATCCTGAACATCAACAGCTCCGATAGCCGACAAAAGCAATTTTCGTTGTGCTGGGCATGATTGCAGCACTTCTAATGCCGACATTGCTGAGGGTGAAACAGCTAAGTCCTCAACAATGTTGTAATTCTGGGCTGCTCTCGCATGTGGATTGAAAGCAGACCTTCGAAGTACACCCTTGGCGGGCGGCTTAATCACTAAGTCTGGGTTAGGTTTTTCGATCTGTAGTGGATCGAAACCAGGAGCTGAGGTTGATGGGTTAGAGTGAGAAGATTCTGCTTCTTTACCATCAACAGGATTCTTACTACCATAATCTTGCGATCGAGTCGCAATCCTCACATGAGACATCATCAAAATGGGTTCTTCACTGGCATTCGAAGAAGAACCTATCATCTTATTCTCCTGCTCCGGAAATGGATTTTTTAACACAGCAGGAGTGGGAGCACCTTTGACTATTTTCACAACCTCGGCCCGATGAGGGCAATCTCTCGTAAAATGATCCTCTTCACAAATAAGACAAGGATATCGAGGTTTGCGCTTTTCGTCATTGGTTTCCGACTTTTCTGTTTTCTCCTTCGGAGCCTTGTCTGCTTTAGCCTTCTTCTTTCCTTTCTTCTTTCCACCGTTTTTTGATTTGGCCGTAGATGTTTCTACAGCGTGAATATCGGCGGTAAGTTCAGGAGGAGAAGACTCTCCTGTCGGAGAATCAGGCAAAGTGATAATTGGAGTATTCGAAGCCTTGGAAGACTTCTTCTTGCTCTTCGTAGTCACGATACCAATCATACCATCAGCGGCATGAGATCCCGAAGGAGTAGCAGCGATTTGATTCGACTTTGGAAGATCCGGAATCTTCTCGTGTAATGTACCCGACTGAGTGTAAACTAAGTCAAGGTATTGTGCCTGAGCAATGACTTGCTCCTCAGTAACTACTCCGGCCTTAGCTACATCTTCAGTAATCTTCGGTAATAATGATTTGACAAACCATTCAGCTAAGATTTGGTCCGGGATAAAAACTTTCACTAACCTCCTACGACGTCTCCACTCATGAATGTGATCAGAAATATACGTGGACGTCGATTGTTTTAGTGAAGTTAATAACTCCGTGCCGTTATCGTATCTGACCGGCAACTGAAAGTGAGTTAAGAACGACGTAGCTAACTGACTAAAGTTGTAAAAAGAGGCCCGTGGTAACTCAATGTACCACTTGGCCGCGAGACCAATGAGTGTACGTTGAAAAAGACGTAAGCGGATGGAATCATCTGAGATAGAATTCGAAGCACACCAGAGGTGGTAAGTCATCACGTGATTGGATGGATCCTCTCCAGACTTACCTTCAAACTTGGGTATATCACTGGGCAACTTGTTTGGCATTGGCGGCCAGAACGGAAGATATTGAATTGGATCGTTCGTTAGGCGCGTCAAGTCTGGTAAATCCAAAGTTGCGATAAACGGTAACTGCCGGTTAGGATCTCTAAAACTCTGGGTCACAATACCAGCCCCAGGAGGAGGATATCCAGGATAACTAGGAACAGGAGTCGCATTTGGGATATTATATCCTCCTGGAAAACCAGGATTAACCGGACCGTACTGGGGTTGTTGAGGTTGTTGATAAGTATACCCAGGATACGGTTGATACTGGTAAACCGGTTGTTGGACAGCTTGCCCATGTTGGTACTGTCCCTGGTACGGAGGTTGAACAAATTGAGGTTGAGTAGTAACAACCGTACTTATACCAGGCTGACCTATAGGCATCTGGACCGTGGTTTGAATCGTAGATCCAGACAACGGTAAAGATGTCTGAGGTGTGGTAACAGGGACAGTAGAAACTGGAGCCGTCGATACTCCAGAAGTAAGTATGGTAGATGTAGCGGTAGTTGCAACAGCCGTTTGGGATGGAGTGCTAGGTGCAATTGGCGGCTGAGTAACTATCGAAGTTACAGAGGTTTGAACATTTGGCTGGACAGGTTGCGGTTGCTGGGTTGGACCAGAAACTACGGGTTGTCCAGCTTGAGGAATCATCTGTACACTTGGCTGCAACACCTGTTGACCCTGTGATGGATCCCATACTAACATTCCAGGGTATTGACCCGTAACAGGTTGAGGATACTGAGATCCATAACCGGATTGAGGGTAGGATTGATAATTGTAAGGTGCAGTTCCCATACTTGGAACATATGACTGACCTTGAGGCGGTTGATAACCTTGACTCGAGTATTGACCTTGAGGTTGATAACCTTGAGGTAAATACTGATACTGGGGTTGACCTTGACCTTGAGGTTGGTACCCTTGAGGTTGATAACTTTGGGGTTGATACCCTTGAGGTTGCCATCCTTGAGGTTGATATTGATACTGAGGTTGACCCTGGGGTACATATTGAGGCTGGGGTTGACCTTGAGGCGCGTATTGCACCATAGGTGCATACTGACTTTGAGGTTGCCCCCTAGACACGATTTGTGTACCTTGAGGTTGCCCCCCAGGCGGTAACTGCGGTTGCCCCCCAGGCGGTAATTGGCCACCTTGAGGTTGAGAAACGGGAACTGAACCTGACATCATGTAAATGTCTCCTACACCCAATGGTACATTACCACTGTTTCCAATTAATAACCCACGATCAACGGGTTGAGGAGATGCCCCCGCAAAGGTACCAGAAAGAGATTGATACCCTGTGGGAACAGAAGGACCGCCGTGTAAAAAAGATTCAGGACTTTGAGTAAACACGGACGACTGACCAGTCATATTTACAGGAGTATAAATACCTCTAGGTGGAAAAGGAGTACGAGGTGGAGAAAAACCTACCCCTGAGTTGTCCAAATAATTGGTTAACGAAAGGTACCAAGTAGTACTTCTAGGAGGACTGTAAAAGATGGATTCATGCTCCCTTAGATCAATAGTAAGTTGACCTTCAAGGTTAGAGGCACCTATATCCTCCTCTGGAGCAAGTTCTTCTATAGCAATCAAACCAGTAGGAAGATTTTCGGTGATAATTCTTTCTATTCTTGGTGAATCTGGAACACTAGAAGTTGGAGTAACAGGTTCAGATATTTCAGGTTCTTCGCCTGTATCACTAGCAGACGAAAAATTACCGACAAGCTCAGAAACTGAAACAGCTTCGGGATTATACCCTGTCTCTAAACTTTGGTAATCTGGATGGACTACCAAGGAAGATTCTCCTTCTTCAGGTGAACCTACTCTACTGTCACTAGGAGGAGTTACAAGGACCTTTAAACCTTCTAAATTACCCGGGTCGTCTCGAGGAGGTGATCCCCTAAGTCTACGGGATCTTCTCAACAATTCGGCCACAGAAACAACTTCAGGAGACTGGCCCTGAAGTCTACGGGACTGTCTCGGTAATTCCGCCACAATTAAAGATTTTTAACTACAACACACGAAAACAAAGTAAAAATTTCAAGTCAAACCACCTAAAGTCTTCTAAAGAAGCAAACAAATTTGAAGCACACGCCTAAAGAATCTAGAGCGTCAAACCAAACACAAACAGTGGTCTTCCGGACCAAAAGCGCTAGTTGGTGATGAAATCCAACCTCGCTGGATTCAGTACAGAAATGGCGGGTGGAACAGTTACCCCGGCAACCTGCTTAATGAATAGACCGGCACAAGTTCCTCCGCTTTAACCGTCTCGAAGTGAAGTGAACCCCCCGGAAAATCCAAGTGAGTATAACCGACGTCTGTTCCAGGTACAGTGGGACCTTCCCTCCACCGTCACCTCGGTAGAACCCTAAAGATTATGGTCACTAAAGTTACCAATCACAACAATTACACCTGGGGGAACAGTCTAAACTCCGACAGCATGCAAGGGCAGAGTAACAAGCTCAATCCCCTTACCGGATCCTTGATAGTAATCCAAGGTTTACCGATAAGTGACCCCTGGCTCCTCGATAATGGTTAATCCGAGGTTTACCGTTTGTAATACGTACTGTCTGGCGTCGTTCCCAACGAGGGGGGAATGATCCCCTCACTGGTTCGGACACGAGCTCGTGCTTCTCCTTTAAGAGGAGCTTTCCCAGAATGCAATTGAAACAATTGGATTTATTCTACTCAAGATAAACTATCTGTTTGGTTTTGTAGTCTTGGAGAGTTAAGTACTCACCTACTCCAAGACCCTAGCCTAAGCTATGTTGGTGTTTCAGAGCCCTAGAAAAATAAAAATTACTAGATTGATTTTAATTTAAGCGTTACTTTTAAGGTTGTTTCTTAAGTCAAAAGGTGATGGAAGTGAAACCAGTGGTGTGTTGACTCGACTCGAAACCACTACAAAATGCACCTAGGATGATTTACCCACTACTTTACTTTTTCGATGAATTGCTTAACTAAAAAGTTGAGAGAATGCACTTTTTATAAAAGCAACTTCTTAATTAAGGACAATCAAAGAAACAATTCGTTTGTCTTTTCCAAGCATAAAAACATGACCGCTCTTTACATGCACGAAAAAATTCTTTTTCTCTTTCAAAAACAAAAAGCTACTTGAAACAAGACTTTTAAAGAAGATGTTTTTGTATTTTGCTTATTTAACGAAAAACATAAATCTATTTTAATAAAAAATCAATTGCAAACTATGAAATCTATGAAAATTCACTCAAAAAACAAAACAAATCAAAAGGAAATTACCCTAATTAATCCTAATGAGGCAAAGCCAACAATGATTATTCTAAGGTGTTTTACTTGATCACAATCAAATCAAGGACTAGCTTATTGCAGAACCAAAAACTAGTCAAAACAAAACTCTAATCTTTTTGTTCTTTTGTAAAATGGAAATCAACACTTTATAAACAAGTAATTCGAAATTTGACCCAAAAGACAACTTAAATGGCAAGCTGCTCACACAAGGAGACTTTACGACAGGCCCGACTTCTAAGAAGGCTGACAAACCAGAGAGATCTAAGGTTGGACAACTTCCTACCGTCAAAGTCACTACAGGACCTATTCAAAAATCAAACCCTAGGCCTAAACTTCGTTGAAATCCACTAAAACACTCAAAGCTCACAAAACAAGTTCAGGTGAAAATTTTTGACAGGGTACTAAAGGATCTGGGCAGAAAACACTGAGAAAAACAAAATCTAAAAGCAATTAAAGCAAAAATGGAGTTTTCCTAAATTCTACAGGAAGACGCAGGCAACCCGTTAGAACAGGCGCGGGCCCGCTCTGTGCAAACGGCAACAGCGCGTCCAAAGACGCACTGTGCAGCACTCAGAGGGTGCATCTTTCTGGAAAAGTTAAGAAAAACCAAATCTAACTAAATCTAAAGCTAAGCCACCCAAATACTAATTCTCACAGTAAAAAACCAGAAAATAAAAATGATTTTCTCAGAGCAAAGTTCACACAAAGGAAAAGACTTTCTCATTAATGGAGTCCCCAGCGGAGTCGCCAATTTGTCGTGGCGGAAAAAGTCGTTTGTGCGGGCACAACTGACCTCCCTAGGAGTCTAAACTCTCTAGCGACAAACAAGACAAAATGGAGCAATCTTTCTCTAAATACATCTTTTAAAATATGAAAACTACAAGTGTTTAGGCTTACCTTATTCCAAAACGCTGTTGTTGTAGTCCGTCCTTGCCGATCCGGATGAGCTCCTCCTTCACATCAATTCCTGCAACCACAAACAATCAAACAATTACCAAGCACTTGCATCTCATATAATAAAACATATATTCAACATGTAGACCAAGGAACACATGAAATAACTCATTAACACAAGCTATTGAGAAAAATGAACCAGTTTGTATTAATAACGAAACAAAGAAACTCTTACAACCTGGCCTTGGTGTTGTGCAAGTTCCTCCCAGTGTCCATCAAGGGTTTTCCTCTACTTTGACAAAGCTCACCCACTTCCAAGTAGAATCAAGCAAAGACAATCTCTCCTCACAAGGTTCTAAATGGGAGTCCTAATTCCTGCAGCATTTACCCAAAGAAAATGTATAGCTTCAACCTCTCCTCCCTCTGGCTCAATGCCTTTATTTATAGTGCTGTAAAGAGGTTATTCAGGTCCACCATCAATGGGATAATCCCCCTCTTTGGGTGGGATAGCTCCCTTATTGATGGGATAAGTTCCCCCTTAATAGAGATACATGAACCAACTGGAGGCGCATCCATTTCATCAAACCGACCTCTAGAAAGTTCTAGAAGTAACCACAAGTAACTTTTTTAAGATGAAACTTGCGCATTTTGCCTTTTACAGAAGGACGCACCTGTCCTTTGACATACAGAGCGTCCAAAGACGTAGACTTTGTGAACATTGTGAGCGTCCCCGCAGGTAAGGCTTGAGAGAACCTGCGACCCCAGAGATAAACACATCTTTTACAAGACTTTCTCTCTTCTTTGAGTTTGAGATGGATAGCAGAGGCATAAGACTTGCCTAAAAAGGGTAGTATGACTGTTGATTTGAGCCATACTAACTGTAAGTAGTCATGGTGACATTTTTTAGTGTAACACTCACTAAGGTGCACAACACCAATCATCGAAGTCCTACACACACTTCTGGACTTCGACATCCCAATCCGATCAAACACTTGACCTCCTCAAGATGGTTCCATAGCCCCTCAAAAGCTCTCTATTAAGATCTATACAATGAAAAAGAATCACTGGCATATTGATCTAGATCTTGGGGGGAGGCCCCCAAGATCTAAAAAATTGAAATGGATGTTGGGGGGAGGCCCCCAAGATCTGAAAAATTGCGACGATAGAACGAAAATGAGAGAACACCCAGTAAATAAAACCACAAAGAAACTTTTTTATTAAAATAGAGAATAAATGTAAAAGCTACATTGTAGTGGACAATCTATTATTTTACAAAATGTGACTTGTTACTTATAACATTTTTTAGTTACAATACCATGGGTAAATTCCATGGGTGAATGAATACCATGGCTGGATGTCACAATACCATGGAAAAATACTATGGGTGGATGTCACTTACAATACCATGGGTGGATGTCACTTACAATACCATGGGTAAATTCCATGGGTGGATGAATACCATGGGTTGATGCCATTTTCTATTCGGATCATTCCTCCTTCCTTAAGAAGAAATGGTCCCCATTGCGTGAAGTTCCCTCCTGTGAAGGCTTTGTTGAATATGAAGAGCCACTAAAGAGAAGGGTTTTATGTGGTTAACCCTAACCACGGAAATGGTCCCCATTGCGTGAAGTTCCCTCCTGTGAAGCCTTTGTTGAATATGAAGAGCCACTAAAGAGAAGGGTTTTATGTGGTTAACCCTAACCACGATGAGTGAAGATTCGAGGATAGAGATACCCTGTAATGCTTGTGACCAACTATGATACTGATAATGTGCGGCTTAGAAAATGGACTTCGATGAAGTGTGGGTTTGTGGATGACCCATAACCATGACAAATGAAGGTCCGAGGATAGAGATACCCCGTAATGCTTGTGACCAACCGTGATACTAATAGTGTGTGGCCTAGAAAATGGACTTCGATGACAAGGATTTTGTGCGGTTGACCCATAACCGTGATGTTGATTGTTGATGAAGTAGCAGGTGCCTACATAGCCTAGGGTGGACGTCTCCAAATAACCCAAGTTGGATGCTGCTATGCTGAAACTGATGAATGTGAAGCAGATGCCTACTAAAGCAGGGTGGGAGGGCATGTATCTAAAGGGAACTCACTCCGAATGCTGCTCCAGAATTAAAATGGACATAACTTGGTCAATATAACTCAAAACATTTATTATACCCGTTTCTGGAAACAAAATGACCATTATGCATCTTCCCATGCGTTGGAAATCCTTATCTGGACACTCTGGAATCTTAGATTTTCATTGCAACTGTTCCGCTGTCACAAAAGTTCTGAAAAAAATAACTGATTTTAAATCATCGATATCTCCCACATCTGAACTCTTATTTGACCCATTTGTTTTTTGAAGTTGGGTGAATTTTCAAGAGGAGCTTAGATAGGTAATTGTTTTTTGAAATTCCACACAAAAAGCTGCAAAAATGATAGGAGATCTGTCATCCACGAATTATCGTCAGAAAAAATTCTGCAAAGTAGCTGATTTTAAATCAATGATATCTCCCTCACCGGACTCCGATTCGACCAATTTTCTTTTGAATTTGGGTATTTTTTCGCAAAGAATCTAGATATGTTCTTTGTTTTTGTAAATTTTTCACCAAAAGTTTCATATCTAATCTGCAAGCTCTTTGCCCAAAAAAAAATATTTGCAGAAAAATGAAAAAGAAAAATTCTTCTCGCTTTGCCCAAGAAATATCTCTATGGAGGTCATAGCACATGCCTAAAGTTTGTTGAATATTGGTGCAAATATTTGAAACTGAAATATTCATCAAACCCTCATTCCCATGGAATCGTAACTTGCTCTGACACCACTAATCCGAATCTTGGGGGGAGGCCCCCAAGATCTGAAAAATTGCAATGCAAGAAAGAAAATGAGATAACACCCAGTAAATAAAACCACAAAAAAACTTCTTATTAAAACGAAGAATAAATGTAAAAGCTACATTGTGGTGGACAATCTGTCATTTTACAAAATGTGACTTGTTACTTATAGCCATTTTCGATTACAATACCACGGGTAAATTCCATGGGCGAATGAATACCATGGGTGGATGTCATAATACCATGGGAAAATACCATGGGTGAATGAATACCATGGGTGGATGCCACTTACAATACCATGGGTGGATGAATATCACAAGTTGATGCCATTTTCTATTCATATCACATATGTAGTGTTGATTGAGTCTGTCCCCAACTTGTATGTGTTACATATTCTCCCTTGCGGATATGGGCTCCCACAACATCATCAAATAAACTGCCGCCCTTGGCCCATTTGTGGATTTCCTATCAATCACTACATCTCAACATGCAACCAATGCATTAGTTATAATCATAATATTATAGGAAAATCCATATGCCCAATCTTAGATACCATATCCATCATGTGAATACAACATCATTATCACAATAAAATAAATAAATAAGCACCACATATGCATCATTAAACTCTCATCAAAACTATATCCAATTACCACATACCATCACATCGTGAAACATCATCACAACATTATACTTCAACATTTCCATGTTTACATAGTAATTAACTGAACCCATAACCTCAAACATAGCACCATAGTGTATCAATAAAATTAACAAATTAGTCATGATCACGACTTAAACCATATTCTAATTCATATATCTAAAGTAAATCTAAGATTGCTTAGTATGAGAATTTAAATCATGCCCACAACAATTCTAATGTAACACCACCCTCTTGATATCTCCAAAAAATAATGACGTTCATTATAAAGATTGTCCCTATAATTATCCTTATTCTTGTTCTTATATGGAAATATTCTACTGTGATTCCTTAAGCATTTTCCATATGATTATTTATTCAAAAGACGCCTCTAGAGTGCTAAGTTATTTAACCATGATTCCTCCCCAAATCCAAACTTTTCCATCCTATTCGAGGATAATATATTACTTCTTGTTGATTGCTTACACTCATTTGTGAAACCTATACTCACTCACTTAAGTGTTATATAACTCTTTCCTATTCATCCAAACATTACAAGTTGGTCATGATTATAATAACCATCATTCATTATCATCAAAATTTGCAAGTTCATCCTCTTTTATTCCTTCATGAAGTATTTTTATCAAACATATATTGTTAATATTGGAAATCAAATTTATAAACTTTCCTTCCTTTCTTATAGTCATTGTGTTATACAAAATCTAAGACTGCAGACAAAAGTATCTTCTTTAGACCTGGTGGACTGACCTAGAACAAAAGAAAGACAAAGAAGCCGATGTTTCCCTTAAATTAAATAGATAATGGGATGAAGCTTACTTGGAATCCATCGTATGCTTTGCTCCTTCCTCGACTTTAATGCTCCATTGCTAGCTATGATCGCTATAATTAGAACCTTCACAATCAGATAAGACAAGTCAACGATCTACGAGATCTATGTAGCATCATCTAATAAATTTATTCAATAGATCAACATAGTATTGAAATACATGAAATCATAACATCATATATAGGAAAACAAAGAAATCTTTGCATTAATAGAAATGGAGTGAGTTACAACCAAAAATAGGTGTTGAGCTTGTAGAAGAGTTCCTCCAAGTTAACTTGTCCTTTCCTTGCCACAAAGTGCACCTCTAGTCACCCTAATGCATGGAATAATGTCTCTCACAACATTATCACAAGGGCAGAATCGATCCCCAAAATTCAACCCCTTGCCTATGGATGACTATAAATATATATGAAGGAGATAGTTCATGAATTCTTATCCTTTTACCAATATGGGATTGAGATCCACTCTTCATGGGAGGATGAGCTCAAGGGATAAGGGATGAAAACTCCAAGGTAGGATAAGATAGGATTCGAGACTTTTATCCAAGCTAAATAGTTACAACAAATCCTGGAAGCATCTAGAAGAGGAAACTTCGAGATTCTTTTTTGTTTACCCGAATTTCTAGAATCAACACACCCCCAATATCGAGAAAATTGTAGGTGATGAACACAAGCCTAGAGTAGTACAACCTAGTAGTCAAAGTTGAATAATGAGGGGCTAGAGTGTGCTGGTCCTAATAATGACTAAAATGAAGCAGTTTCAGGCAGAAACTCAGGGATATGAGAGAGGCATAATTAGGGGTTTTTGTAGGGAGGATGACAAAGTGTTCAAAGGATGTGAATGATCCTATTTGAAGGCCTACTTACCATATGTGAAAAATGGCCTATAACAAATTTCCCCTAAAGCGCAAAGTCAGAATTGACAATTAGCTGATGACAAGTCAGGATCAAGAAAAACCAACACGATCATCATCTGTTACAATACATTTACATCATGACGTATTTTATGAGGGATGCATACCCATACTCAAAACATCCGCTAACATTACATGTAAACTGATCAAGATACATGTCCACAAACTACAAATGGTGGACCCATGACTGCTTGATTGTTTGTACAATCATAGCCATCATACATTGTGATCTTGTATTGCGGCTTGAAATCACAGCCCAGATGGATGAAACCGGATCTGGGGTCTTCTATCTCATTCACACGACTAACCAATGTATGAGTCTAACCATGTGAATCAATGATCTGAGGTTGAACATGGTAGACACCATCTGATTACTACCCAATGATGTAGTCATTAATATATGCGAGAGAAACCACCGATGATGTTAATGGATTTCAAGGTACTACAATACAATCTATATGGTGTGAATAAATGAGTTGATGTCGAACACTACATAAAATATTTCGGTCGAAGGCCAATGATGAAAATGTGTCACTGAGAGAAAGGAAACTTTCCATTGATGTATGTGAGCACCAAGGTACTAAAGGAGTGTTTCTAAGTAAACTTCCTAGATAATGAGTTGATGTTGATAGGAAGCGACCTGTCGCAAGAGGGACTTGATGTATTCCCTATCAACGACACGAAACAAGTATCATGATTTGAGACAGAGTGATTAGAATTATGCTAACACGAAACTGGACCAGGATAGGCATACATGGAATCAAGGCTTAAGAGTATTGTAGCAGCTATTGACTAAATGAATTATCTTGAACAAAGTGATGACACTGAATGGAGTTGGCATCATTGACCAAAAACTGAAAACTGAGGCTTTGAAATAGTATGATAAACCAAAAGACAGGAATATTTTCTAACCTAATAGCCACAGAGATGAAGTGGAAGAGTGCCATGTTCAAGAGCGACTCGTTTCCATTAACAAATGGAGTAACCTATTTTCCCAATTTCACAAACCATACGAATCATTACCTCTTTATTTTTTAACAAGCTTAAGGAGGATAACATATG
Source organism: Pinus tabuliformis (assembly GCA_031772625.1). Classification (NCBI taxonomy): domain Eukaryota; kingdom Viridiplantae; phylum Streptophyta; class Pinopsida; order Pinales; family Pinaceae; genus Pinus; species Pinus tabuliformis. The sequence goes on along the minus strand of CM062820.1, from coordinate 1,254,008,389 downwards.
CTTGATCCATAAGTTCACCCTTGGGATGAATCAATTTGATAATATTTAACGAACCTAGAGAAGGAGAGATTCGGTCCCATCATGAACACCGAGTCCATTGCTGTTTGATGTCTTAATGGGTCCAGTGAAGGTATAACTCAACATATTTCTCATGTTTAGAGAGTTTGGAAAAGAGGTGAAAAAGAAAACTCTAGATGTTCCTTTTTGTAGATAGTCCCTTAGGTCCAAAAAGGTAGAAAATAATACCTGTTATCACTTTGTAATTCCTCCAGGCTGAGGAGAGGAACCCAAAGGTAACCAAAAACCACTTTAAAAATATAATCTAGCCCTTCCAACTTTATATAGGTCTCTCTCTATATGAATCTTCAGTCACTTAGGTCTTAGGCTAGGTATTTAGATCAGAGGGGAATAGGTTTAATAGTTTTATGGCAGGGAAGAGGTAAAATCCATTGGGCATGGAGTCATATGGAGTTAATGATTTTCAATGATATGATGGGGAAAATGAGGAAACCTTAGGCAGGGGCAAGGTATGCAATCCTTATGGTGTTTTTTTTTCAAATTTCAATGTAGAGATGGTGAGCAGAGGAGTATTAGAATTGATAACATATAAAGCATCTAGCTGAGGATGAATTCTAAATGTCACAATAGAAGAAAATTATTAAATTTCCAGTAAGCTATAACAAAGCACTTAACAATGAGTTTTGAAATAAATCCTGGCTTAACTAAACATGAATACATAACAAATCAAGCATGATTATAACAAGAGACAAATTCACATACACAGGAGAAAATATCACCATAAAAAATTGACACATGAATCCCTGTAAAAGTTGACTTAAGCCTTCATCATTCACTAAAACTTTAATGAAGATATACAATGCACAATGTCTTCTCTATCAAACCCTGATCAACCCTTTGCTTAGGAAAAATTACATCATATATTATAGAAAAAAACAAATAATTCCTTCATTTAGGAACCAAATTCCCAAAAAGATTTAGTTTCTGCCTTCAACAACGAATATAGAACTACTCTCTAAAAACTAGGAAATTATTTTGACTAAAAAATTATTAAACAAATTACATTGAATACATACATAAAAATGTGGCTCGAACCTCCCAAACACCTCAAGACATTTATCATAACCATGAGATTCAATTACATGAGGTTTTGGATTTCAGAGATATGTGGTTTGAGCTTTTTGAATTTTTGTCCGGAGAATCCACAGTAATAGAATTTTTACACCAACGTTTTGAATCCCAAATGGGATCCATCATCAGGGTAAGAGAAAGATGATAAAAGAAGAGCGAGATGGAAGAAATAAATACTCATGAGGGAAGGAATATTTAAAGGAACAACGCAGGTCGGCAAGAAAGATTTATAATGAAACCTAAAATTAATTTTAATTTTTATATTTTTATAAATTAATATCATTTATTTAATTTTTATAAATTAATATCATATATTTAATATCTATAAACCAAAAACTTTAAACTAAAAACAATATTAATATTAATATCTAAAAACTAAAAACTACAAAAACTATATTAATATTAAAATCATAAATCTATGTGTAACCTAAAATCTATATTAATATTAAAAATCTATAAAAACTAATATATATATTAATATTAAAATCATAAATCTTAATATCTATATAACATTAATACTTATATAACCTAATGACTATCTAACTTAATATTTATGGAACTTAATCACTATATAACTTAATATTTATATAACCTAAAATATATATAACTTAATATATATAAAATTATTAATATCAATAAAACCTAATATCTATATTTAATATCTAAAAAACTAATATAAATATTAATATTAATATCATAAACCTTTATATAACCTACAATCTAAATTAATATTAATATCTAAAGACTAATATAAATATTAATAACATAAAACCTAAAAACTACATGAGGTTTAGATACGAATTTCATGGTCAAACTGTTGACTGTGTGGAAGCGCAGTGCATTCGTTGCACTACTCCTTTCTTTAGCAGAAAGCACAATGAGTTGGTGGTTTGCAAGATTCCGATCATGCCTTGCATTTCTTTATGTTCCCAATAAGTAAAAAAAATCCTAAATCATCAGACACCCATGTGAAAACACCTAACTAAACTGTATACATCCACTAATCAAAATCCTCATCTACAACAGAAGTGTCGGCTTAGGGGGCCCTGACCCAGGTTCAGAGTTAGTTGCGCCAACCAACAAAACCCTACACTACTGGCCCTTTCGGTAACAACCCGCGTAGCATAGGCTACAGTCTCACCCAAAGAAGTATTGGGGGATGCAAGAACCAAGTTTCTACATCAAGAGATGATGTGATGAGTTTCTATAGCCCAGATTTGTCTTCACGCAGATCTAACCCTCCGATAGAACTTAAACCTTGAAATAGGCCTTAAAGACCTTCAACTCCTTGCAAAACCCTTCAATTGCATTATTCAAACCCTAAGAATACAACCTCTCTACTTTTGCGCACATAAGCATGCTTTCTAGGGTTTTTGTGGCCTAGATCTGCCGTTGTGCAGACCTATCTTCTCTCCCGATAACTATCTTAGTCTAGATCTATAACTTCGCGAATATCATTCAGTATCTTTACTAAGAATAACCATATTCAGTTACCCAATTCACGTAGAGGAAACACATTAACTCATGGAAAAATTATTTAAAGCAAGATAAACAGGTAAACAGATAAGACACAGATGCAAGTATTTCCACCCAAAATCAGTCTCTATTAACAACTACCCGACACACTCAATTGAAGGGGTCCATGCACTGGACTGTGGAATCTTCCAAGCCTCTGTGCACTCAGCTGTAGAGCCTTTCCCTCGCTACTGATAGGAACATACCTTCCGGTATATCAAACCCTTACAATATCATTCATTCATGCTTCTATTCTTCTCTATCACAAGTTTTTTGTTATCTAAGAATTGATATAACTCAACTATTTATAGCTTTTCTAATACAATACCATGGACTCCGACTCATGGGTGAGTCTTCAAACTTGACCAAAACAAGGGGCTAAGACCCCTTTGACTCCTATCTATCTGTGCGCTTCGCATCCACATTTTGCAAAGACTTTACATTCTTTACAAAAATGACTAAATTAACTCAATTCTACCCCTGGGGACGCCATCCAAATAGGCCCCCAACAGATCATGACTCGCCCTCGAGTCACTCAGCTGGTTGTTCCACTTTTTGGCGGAGTTTGATGACTGCCATGGTCATTGTGTGAAGCTTCGCGGTGCTCTGTTCTGCTGCTTGTTGTACGTCCTGGACCAATTTCTCAGTGGTTGGCCCCTCCACTGCAAGTTGCGTAGTCCTCTAGGTCTACTATATGGCCTTCAGTCTCTCATGAATTTTCTGTGAAAGTTGCATGAATTCCTCTATCTAAGGTTGAAGTTGGTCTTGTAGCAAGGACTACTTTTTCTGCAACTCCTGGATTTGTATCAGGATCGCCTTACTTTCCTCCAAGTGTGTGAAGTGATGAACTGGTGCCAACATCTGCGTAGTCATACTTATCTCATTATGTCGTTGTTGCGCTTCCCTAATCTCTTTTTTCAACTGTTGCAGCTTAGAGTCCTCCTGCAATGTATCCCATAGGAACATTACCTGATTGAAGAGTTGGTTGCAACCATGGACTGCAACATCTAATTGACCCATGGATTCTTTGATAGCTGCACCTCTTTGTTCCCGAACTTCTGGCGGTGTGGTTGGTTGAAGGTTGAGCTTGAGTTCGGATATCTACATCTAGAATTCAAAATTGACAAGCCCAACCTCATCTTTGATGTCGTGCACCAAAATAGCTAACTTCTGGACTTTCATCTCAGTCGCTGCATCGTATGCAATTTTGGAATTGTCTTGCAGGCTTGTTCAATTACGGACTCTAGTTTGTGCTTCATGCTTGCATTTCCTCTTTCTGCTTGAGCACCTGTGTCTTTTCCTTGTACATCTGTGCATTTTTGACTTTACACTCATTGAGGACCGCAAGGGCGCATTGTGCCCTGATCTGCAACTCGTCTGAGACCCCTTGATGTAATGAGTGGAGGGTCTGGAGTGGCAGCGCGGCCACATTTATCCCAATGGCCTTGATCTTTTCTAGCATACTACAGTCTTCCTGGTTATCTTCTCGCAAGGATCCTTCTGGTAAAGGAATGATCCTTAGGTCCATTTTCCATTCCATTTCCAGAACACTCACGCTCACTTGAGTCAAGCTCGCTTGTACCGTGCTTGCTTGCCCAATGCTCACCTGGATTCTACTAGTCTGGATCTCCAGCTCGTGTAGGTCCTTATGGACACTCTCTAGTGTCTTCATATACTTCCGTTCAAAATGTAACCATAGATCGGATGTGGTATCGTGAAATTTATCGTCGAGCTCATCTAAATCGCCCTCTGTTAGCACCAGAGGGTCCACCTACGATTTTTTATCTAATTTCTGCTTCTTTCGCGGACCTGTTGCTGTCTCTTTGGGGTGCTTCTGGAATTTAAAGGGAGTGGACACCTCCTCACCCCCATTGCCTCCTTGTTCAGATAGCTCTTGTTCATTAGTGCGATGCAAAGTTGATTTGTTGCTTGCTTCAATATCTTGTTTTTCCTTCTCAGCCTGCTCTTTAGCAGCGTGCTCCTTCGCAGCTCACTCTGCCTCTACAACTGCCTTAACAACAACTTCTATTTTCTTCTGATGGGCAACCTTATCCATTTTCCTGCTCTTTTTCCTTCCACTTTTCGTAGCAGAGGCATGCGCGGAGGAGGTTTCTCCTACCTTGGTTATCTCGAAATCCAACAGGGTCGGCTCACGCCATTCTACTGGCCATCCACCCACAACCTCCTATACATCTGTTTCTACCACAAAGTAAGGCAGCTTGTACCATACCTCTTGAGGGTCTTGCACAGATCCAGAAATTGTGAAAGTCTGCCTTAAATTCGACGAAGGATTTGAGCTGCTCGAATAAGGTGGGAGATAACCTTGGCCTTTGCTTTATAGCCATCTGGAGGTCCATTTCCATGAATACCCAGAAAACCTTGGATTCTTTAACCTGTTCCGCATCCTTTGTCTACCACAGTGGAGTGAACTTCACTACCTCCGGGAGGGTCTCATTCAACAGAGGGAACTGATTGTCCTCCGAGAGTTGCCATGCCACCAAAACAATCAACAATAAGATCCAAGCATAGTGGAATGGTTGGCTTCTCTCCTGCGCCTTGCGACAATTTTCCAAAAATTCTCTACAAATATATTCGACCCAGTTATATTGGATCCCGTTCGCACACTGCACTGCTAAGGCGATAACCAACACATGCACTTCATTTGCGCGACACTTCCTCATTATCTTTCTGGCTAGGATCTGTAATGCAAATTGGACCGCCTACTCTGTTATGGAGCAGAGAGAATATCCACGCTTTCCCTTTACAACCCCAAACTCGGTCTTCATACGGTCCGTGAGTTGTTTTTCCTTGGGCTTGCTCACAAACTCCTTTGTCGGGTCCGCTCCTTTATATGGTAGCTTAGTAATCTGACGGATTAACATATCCATGATGGGGATAGGCTCACCTAGCCATAAACACCCATCATGCACTTATGTTAGCATTTATCGTGCACACACTGTATTGATGTTGGAGCGATGAAAGTGGGGTACAAATAGCATGTGCAACAGTTCCACCAGTTGAACTCCTATGACCCATTTCATCGGTTCCAACTTCGAGACCCCTATATCTTCATAGTATATGCGGGTCATATACTAGTTTGTCGTTAAATGTGGGAACTTCGCCTGGTCGGCGAGGTCCTAGTATTCCATCTTTAATGCTGGTACACACACTAAGAGCGCACCCTAAAAAGGAACTTCAACTGGGAGTAGTGGCATAGAAATTAAAAATTTGGTGGAATTGGGGTCTTTTGTCACCTTCTTTTGCTCTTTTCGCTGAGGCACATATGTTGGAAGCATAGTGATGGGCTCAGCATCATCGGCTTCCAACTCCTCAATCCCCTAGCGGTGTTATTCTTCGTCTAAATATAGAGGAACAAAAGGCTGCATTTTCTTGTCCATTTTTCCCTTCTGCCGCACCTCTTGCAGAATTTTTCTGGACGAGTGGCACACTTGTTCCACAACTGGCTTCTTTTTCTTTGACTTGGATGTAGACTGCTTTGGTCTAGGTGACCTTAGCATTGTAGGCACTACTAGTCTAGCTTCTATGCCTATAGCTTCCGGAGTTGGGGCCTCAAACACCACAACTTTAGAACTCATAGGTTCAGATATCTTCTCCAAAGAAACTTGGCGCACTGTATCAAAATACTGAGCTAGCCATGGGTGCCTGATCAAAGCCTCACAATCTTCTTCGTGCAGGCAAGAATTTCGAAAACAATAAAGTGTTTCACTACAGACCAACATGACATACTTATAGCTATTTTCAGATTCAAATCCGACCGTCCCCCCCATAGCTTTGTCATAAATGCACCTTTGGTGACAATTTTTCAAAGATTTTCACCTTAATTTCCACCTACCCAGTCCTTCTAATGGGATTTTCTCAGTCCAATCAGCTACAGTAACTCTAACGACTATTTTGGGGTTGGGCCACATAGCACCCTTCTCCATGGCGTAGTGTCCTGAGTGCAACTTCATCTAGTGCACCCTCGTCAATCTTCCCGCAACCTGCTTTCTTGTGCTCCCTTGCAATTGCTTGGAGCATTAATACTGTCTTGATACCATATAGTCATTGTATAGGGGTGGGATCCCCTGTATAAATCTTCTCCCATTCACTCTTCCTGGAAAAGGTTCACCATTCAGCTTCGCGAGCTAAACCACACCACCCTTTGTAATTTCCTTGACAATATACGGTCCTAACTAATGCATATGGAATTTACCTGGAAATTTGGTGAACTTGCTATCTTATAACAACACAAGATCATTTATCTTAAAAATGTGAAGCTTCATATGGAGATCATGCCATGATTTTTCGCGTTCCTTTTGTACTTGTTGGTGGAATCCCACCATAAATCGGCCTTCCTCTAACTCCATTAGCTGCACGAGCCATTCCTCCAAGGCCTCACGATCCGCCATATCTATCAAGGCTTCTATGTGTAGACTAGGTATAATTGACACCATAGGCATCACCACTTCGACCCCATAGACCAATCTGAATGGTGTTTGCCCTGTCAACTTCTTATAGGTTGTCCTATAGGCCCATAGTACTACAGGTACGCGTACATCCCAGTCATTCCACCGCGCATTACATACCTTTGTCATGGTGTTCTCCAAAATTTTGTTAAAAGCTTCAACTATCCCATTTGCCTGTGGGTGATATGGTGTGCTCTTCTGATGGTAGACTTGAAATTCATCTGTCATCATGCTAATCGTTTCATTCAGAAATTGCATTCCCCTATCGCTCATTAATACTTTTGGGCATCCAAACAATGTTAAGACATATTCAAATAATAATTTTGCTGCAATAGCCGTTGTACAATCCTTCACTGGTTGTGCTTCCGCCCATCTAGTTAGATATTCTATTGCAATGATAACGTAGCGCGCGCCCATTTTCTTTCCAGGGGGCTAAATTGGCCCAATAAAATCGATCGCCCACTTCTCAAATGCTTGCAAAGATACCTGAGGATGTAGTGGTATTTCATCCCTTCGTGACAGTCTGCCATTCCTTTGGCATGCATTGCACACCTTACAATATGCTTTTGAATCCTTGTGCAATGTAGGCCACCATAATCCTGCACGCAAAATCTTCTGCACGGTTGCTTTTCCTGCATAATGGCCTCCCGCAGCTCCCCCATGAGCTTCAATAAGAATACTATCACATTCAAATTCTGGTACATATCTCTGCAATATTTTGTCTGCCCCCATTTTGTACAAATGACCCGCAGTGACAAATTAAATCTGCTGTGCGAACTACTAGTTCTCTCTTTTGTTGAGTTGTATATCCTTTAGGTGCCATCCATGTAGTTAAGAATTGAATAATGTCAGCAAAATGGTCATCTGCTACATGTATCGTAAAGAGCTACGTGTCCAGAAACCCTTCCTCCAAATTACTGGGTTCTTCGCCTGATTCAATCCTCGACAGATGGTCTGGATCGACGTTCAACCAAACAGGCTTCACAATAAATTCAAAATCATATTCCTGAAATAATAACAACCACCTGCAAATGTTTCCCCCAAACATAGGCTTGTTGACCATGTACTTTAAGGCAGAATGATCTGTACACATCTTAAAATTCCCTCCTAACAGATAATTCCTAAATTTTTGTAGCGTGTAGACCATGGCCAATCCCTCATGCTCTATCATTGAATAATTATTTTCAGCCTTCAATAAATTCCTACCTGCGAAGGCTATAGGATGGTCCAGTTCGCCTTCACTAGCCTGTGTTAGCACTGCACCTAGCGCAATGCAAAAAGCATCCACATGTACATGAAACTCCTTCTTCCAATCGAGAAATACTAGGATTGGCATAGTCACCATATTTTATTTTAGCACATCCAAGCTGCACTGACATTATTCATTCCAATAGAATGTTGCATCCTTCTTCAATATTTTTTCCATGAGCGCGATAATTTGAGCATAGGCTTTAATAAATTTTTTGTAGTATCTCGTGTGTCCCAGTGTCGCGCGTAGTTACTTGACGTTCCTAGGGGCTTCCAAGTTCACAATTACAACGATATTTTCAGGACCCAGCATCAATCCTTTCTTACACTCGACATGACCCAACAAGATCCCAAAAGGAACACAGAATATACATTTTTTCAAGTTCAACATGATCTGAAATCTTCGACATGTACCTAGCATGAGGCGCAAACTTTCTACATGATGTTTTACCAATCCAAACATAGTCCAGTCATTGAAGTATGCTTCCAAAAGCTTATGAATGAACTCTTTGAACACTGTTATGACTACGCGGGAAAATATTATAGACATGTTCTTTAACTCAAAAGGCATAATAGAATACTTAAAGCAACCCCACTCTATCATGAAGGTGGTTTTGCTTCAATCCTCTGGCACAATCTTAATTTGATGATAACCGGAAAACCCATCAGTAAAGGAATAGGCCTCCTCCACTCCGACATTGTCTAACACTTCATTTGTAAATGATGTTGGAAATGGATAATGAATAAATGCATCATTCAGCTACCGCAAATCTACATAGATTCTTATTTCGCCCTTTTGTTCCTTCTCTTGGACTACCATCGAGCTCACCCAATCAGATTCTTCAACAGGTTCTATAATGCGAGCATCCATCATTTTATCTAGCTCTTGGAGAACCTTCTCCTTATACTCAGGATTAAGGTGATAAGGCCTTTGTTTGATAGGCTTCACGTTTGACTTCAATGTGATCCACATAGCACCCAAATCACCAAGTATACCCTTTAAATCTGAAAGCTTAGTGGGGAGGAGATCCTGGCACTCATGAAGTAATTTAGCAACTTTGTCTACCATAGCATCGTTCTAATAATCTCCAATCTTCACGAAATTCGGTTCTTCCTTAGTGCCAATGTTTACCTGTCTTGTTTTCAAAGGTGCAGATATGTTTGGGTCTTATACTTGTGGTTCATCTATTATGGGATGCCATTCTGTCTCTGGAATATTGATATTCCTCGGGTCTTCTTCCTCCTCTTCAGTGGTCACATTATAGCATTCCAATGCGTGGCGTAGCTAGGTGTTCTAGTCGGGTTGGGCCCATTCCATAGGTTCCTTTGATTTCCTGAATATAACCTCTTTAATCTCTTGAAGCGCTTCATCAATGCTTGGAAACCCGTTGTCGAAGCGGAAAGTCAATAAGAAACTTTGTCTCAATACATCCCATTCCGCAGTGCCATGACAGAGCTCCGTTTCGAGGTACCAGTTCATGGTGTTGGGTGTGGAGCCTGATTATCTTCTTTATTCAAAAGAATCGCCGCATCGGACCCCATTTTTTAATGTGGCGGCAACGCCGCCTGTAAAATGTATGCTGCCAGGGTGGGGGGGGGGGGTGACTAAAAATATATATAAAATTTCCTTGTAAAATGTTGTAATTTCATAGCCAATCTGGGCCGTTCATTAGGCGGAGATCTAACGGTAGAAGTTATGTTTAATTTAGGGTTTTTTACCCTAGAAGGCAACCCCTTGCTATATATGAGGGAATTGTATTGCGACTATGTAGATCTGTATTATGAGCGAGAAAGAGAGAGGAGATTGTGTGAGAGTGAAGAGGGAAATACAACGGATCTATTGTAGGTTGTATCTCTTTAGTCTGCTGGATAATAAAAAGGAAGGAGTGGCTGTTTCTTTGTGGACGTAGCCCAAATTGGGTGAACCAAATATATCTGTGCCTCTCTTGTTTTATACATTTTCTGTGTTTATATTTCTGCAATATATTTTATGTGTTCCATTGCTCTGTAATATACAATTTTCTAACAATTGGTATTAGAGCCGAAGGTCTATTTGGATGATAAACTTGCAGGAGAGAAGGGTTCCTAGTTCAAGTTGGGAGCAATGGCGGAAGATGTAGGTTTAGGGTCGAAAAATTTAACGGCCAAAACTACTAGCTATGGAAGATGTAGATGGAAGATTATCTGTATCAGAAAGATCTGTACCTACCATTGAGCGGAAAGACAAAGAAGCCGATGAGTATGATAGACACAGAATGGGATATTCTTGATAGAAAGGCACTTGGAACAATATGGCTATGCCTGGCGGTGTTGGTAGCCTTTAATATTTCAAAGGAAATGACAATAGAGGGTTTAATGTCGACATTGGCCAAATTATATGAAAAACCCACGGCCTCAAATAAGGTATTTCTTATGAAGTGTTTATTTAATATGAAGATGTCAGATGGTGGATCTATTGCTGATCATTTAAATGAATTTAATAGAGTTACGAGACAGTTAAGTTCTTGTGGGGGTAAGTTTTGATGATGAAGTTAGGGCTCTATTATTTATGTGCTAATTTTCAGAAAGTTGGAATGGTTTAGTTGTGGCCATTAGTAACTCTCTCTTTGGATCTAGTACTTTAAAGTTTGATGATGTTGTCAGTGGAATCCTTAGTGAGGAAATGCGACAGAAAAGCTCTGGTGAGGCATCAGGTAATGCTTTGACTGCAGAGACTAGAGGAAGAAAAATGGAAAGAGGAAAGAGCCCTAGATATCGCAGTAAGTCAAGGAAAGGAAAATCCAAGTCCAGATTGGGGATAGTGTGCTGGAAATGCGGGAGAAAAGGACACCTGAAGAAATACTGCAAGTCTCGGAAGGGAAAAGAAGGAGAAACGCAACAAGAAAACAATCATGAAGCGATTGTGACAGGTGATGTGTTGCAAGATGCTTTGATTCTTTCATTAGAAAATATTATTGATGCATGGGTGGTAGATTTAGGGGTCTCATTCCATGCCACACCTGATAGGAAACATTTTCATGATTATGTTCAAGGAGATTTTGGATGGGTTCGATTGGGTGATGATAAACCCTGTAAAATCATTGGAATGGGTATAGTTTTCATAAAACAACATAATGGAAATCAATGGCTATTGAAGGAGGTAAGGCATGTTCCAGATCTGAAGAAAAATCTGATTTCAACAGGGCAGTTGGGAGGTGAAGGTTGTGTAACTACTTTTACAGATAAAACCTAGAAGGTCACTAAAGGAGCCCTGGTAATAGAAAAAGGAGAAAAGGTTGGTACATTGTATTTATGCAATGGTATTTCTAATTCTGTTAATGCTTTAACCTCTATAGGAGAAGATACAACATTGTGACATCATAGGCTTGGGCACATGAGTGAGAAGGGGACACAGATTCTTCACTAAAGAAATTTGTTGCCAGGTTTGAAGCATGTTGATTTAAAATTCTGTGAGAATTTTGTTTATGGAAAACAAAAGAGATTTAGATTCCTCAGAGTTTGGAAAGAAAAGAAGAGCGAAAAATTAGAGCTTGTGCATACAAATGTATGGGGACCTACTCAAGTATCATCTCTCGATGGCTCTCATTATTATGTTACTTTTATTGATGATGCAACTAGAAAAACCTGGATTTATTGTATTTGAAATAAATTTGATGTATTTGATACTTTCAAGAAATGGAAAGCTTTCGTTGAAAATGAGACAGGAAAAAGGTTGAAGTGTCTCATATCAAACAATGGAGGTGAATATTGTAGCAAAGAGTTTGATAGGTACTGTTCAGAGAATGGAATTTGTAGAGAGAAGACAGTTCAAGGAACATGACAAGAAAATGCTGTGTCAGAAAGGATGAACATGACAATCATGGAGTGTGCAAGGTGCATGAGATTGCATGTAGGATTGCCTTTACAATTTTGGGCAGATGCTGTAGATACTGCTATTTATCTAATAAATAGATGGCCTTCAAGTTTCTTGGATGGTGGTATTCTAGAGGAGGCATGGACAGGTAAAAAGGTAAACTACTCATTTTTAAAGACTTTTGGTTGTGAAGCCTTTGTCCACATTAAAAAAGAAAATAGAACAAAGCTTGAGGCAAAATCAAAGAAATGTACCTTTATTAGATATGGTGTTAATAATTTTGGTTATCACTTTTATGATTATGAAAAACACAAAATCATTAGGAGAAAAGATGTAATATTCAATGAAAAGGTTTCGTATAAGGATTAGATGGAGGAAAAGAAACAGGAAAAAGAAAACAGAGAATACACAGTTCTTGATGACATCACAGAAAAAATGAAGGTGCCTGAAAATCATAATGATCAATAGCCAGAACAAAAACAATAGCCACAACAACAACAAGCACCTCAAACACATGAAAGTGGTATTAGAAGATCTACCAGGATAAGTAGATCCCCTGAACAATACTCTCCTTCATTATATTATGTATTGTTGATTGATTTTGGTGAACCAGAATGTTATGAAGAAGCAATGCAGGTAGAAACTAGGAAGAAGTGGGAGCAAACAATGAAAGAAGAGATGGACTCCTTAGCACATAACCAGACTTGGGAGTTAGTCAGGTTGCCTGCAGGTAAAACAAAATTGCAGAATAAATGGGTTTGCGGGTTGAAAGAAGAATATGGAGGTAGAAAAAAATATAAATCTAGACTTGTGGTGAAGGCGTTTGCACAAAAAAAGGGTATAGACTTTGATGAGATATTTTCTCCTGTTGTTAAAATGACTTCAATTAGAACTATTTTAAGTCTAGTAGTAGTTGAATATTTGCATCTTGAGCAGTTAGATGTAAAGACAACCTTTCTCCATGGGGATTTGGAGAAAGAGATATATATGCAGCAACCATAAGGATATGAGGTAAAAGGGAAGGAGAAATTATTGCGCAGGTTGAAGAAGAGCTTGTATGGCTTAAAACAAGATCCAAGGCATTGGTATCTAAAATTTGACAAGTTTATGTCTGAACAAGGTTATACTAGATGTCACTTTGATCATTGTGTTTATCTTAAAAGGAAAAATGACAACATCTATGTTATATTGTTATTGTATGTAGATGACATGCTTGTTGCAGGTTCTAACATGCAAGAAATAAATGTGCTTAAAGGAAAATTGGCGAACTCATTTGTAATGAAGGATTTGGGTGCTGCAAAACAAATCCTTAGTATGAGAATAACTAGAGACAGGAAGAATAAAAAATTAACATTGTCTTAGAGTGAGTACAGAAAAGGTGTTGAAAATATTTAATATGCAGAATGCAAAACCAGTTAGTATACCTTTTGCTAGCCATTTCAAACTAAGTAAGGAGATGTGTCCCAAGACTTAGGAAGAAATGGATTATATGTCTAAATTTCCTTATGCATCAGCAGTTGGAAGTTTAATGTATTCAATGGTCTGCATAAGTCCTGATATTGTACATGTAGTGGGAATTGTAAGCAGGTACATGAACAATCCAGGAAAAGAACATTGGATGGCGGTGAAGTGGATTCTCAGGTATTTGAGAGGTACCACAAATCAAGCATTATGCTTTGGTGATTAAACATTGCTCTATAGGGATATGTTGATGCCGATATGGCGAGTGATAGAGATAACAGGAAGAGCACCACAGGGTATGTGCTTACAATAGGTGGAACAACTGTCAATTGGGTTTCAAAACTACGAAGTGTTATTGCAATCTCAACGACGGAAGCAGAGTATGTTGCTTCTATAGAGGCAAGTAAAGAAATGATTTGGTTACAAAGGTTTCTGGATGAATTGGGTAAGAAGCAGGAGTTGGGTAGGTTATACAGTGACAACGAGAGTGCCATACATCTTGCAAATAACTCCACATTTCATTCCAAGACTAAACATATACAACTCAAGTACCATTTCATATGGTTAGTGTTGGAAGATGCATAGTTGAAGCTGGAAAAGATACACACTAGCCAAAATCCTGCAGAAATATTAACAAAAGTTGTAACTAGGGAGAAATAGAGATTCTGCTCAGTTTCAATTGGTCTTCAAGTATGATGAATAAGATGAGAAACAACCAGGTCCAAAGTGGAGTCATTGTCTAGCAAATGAAGCATCAGTGGAGTTTCTATAATCAGTCTCCAGGTGGGATATTTTTGGGTGTGGAGCCTAATTATCTTCTTTATTCATAGGTATCGCCGCATTGGACCCCAGTTCGTAATGTGGCAGCAAGGCCACCTGTAAAATGTACACCGCCAGGGGGGTCCGGGGGGGCAATGACGATTATTTGGAGCCCCCTTGGCGGGGGATTGGGGGTAGTGCCCCCGAAGTTAAAAATAGATGTAAAATTGCCTTGTAAAATGTTGTAATTTCGTAGTTAATCTGGGCATTCATTAGGCGGAGATCTAACAGTAGAAGTTATGTTTAATTTAGGGTTCTTTTCCCTAGAAGGCAACCCCTTCCTATATATGAGGGAATTGAATTGCATCTATGTAGATCTGTATTCTGAGCAAGAAAGAGAGAGGAGATTGTGTAAGATTGAAGATGGAATTACATCAGATCTGCTGGAGTTTGTATCTCTTTAGCTTGCCGGATAATAAAAAGGAAGGATTGGTTTTTTCTCCAAGGACGTAGCCCAAATTGGGTAAACCACATATATCTGTGTCTCTCTTGTTTTATGTGTTTTTTGTGTTTATATTTTTGCAATATAATTTATGTGTTCCATTGCTCTGTAATATGTAATTTTCTAACACATGGGGATCATATCCAAGGTATAAAAAAATATATGTACCCATTCTACTTGCGTTTCCATCCCCCACGCCTTAGTCCACTTCACCAGGTGATCGCGTAGATCATCCTTCCCACTATACTTCTAAGTCATTCTGGTATTAGCATGCCCAAATCGTAACTTCATCATTCACTTGTAATCCCTCCATCCAAAAAAATTGTCCTTATGTGTACCCCACCATTGTGCAGGCGTAGCGCTAACTCCAATGCTTGAAAATGGTGGTCCTCAGGGACTTCACGCTCAAGTTCATCTAAAAACATGTCTACGTCAGTTAAAAAATCATAATAAGGTATATTTCTTACCTACGACGAAATACAACGCAATGACATCGTCATCATATTGCACCGCAATGTAGACACTTCATGTAAGCAGTTCCGCTAATGCTCTAATTCCTCATCTGAGTTAGAAGTACATGAACTCTCCCCGTCCCATGCGATCCATCCACCTTCTGTTGGATTGATCCAATCCTGATCTTGCGTTGTTATCTTGTATTTTTGATGTAGCTCGTCATCACTTTTTACATAATCATGGATGAGTTCGGTATAGCACGCCCCTTCCACAGGATCCAGTGGCACTATAACCATTAGCGACTTCCTTTCAAACGAAATTGTCCCCTTCTTTAAATTAATGACCCCATTCATGTCAATAGCCTAATCGATTCCCAGGAGCGTGGGGTAGGGATTATTGTCATCGACAATTTCTATAACTTCGAAGTCTGCTAATGCACTCACACCTTCAATATCAACCGTCACTCCATACAATCGTCCCATGGGGATTATTTTCTACTAGTTCTCCATTTAGAGATGAATTAGAGACCATTGCAGTGTAGGTCTCCCCATCCTTTCCCATGTTTGTTTCAACAGAACATTTGCATCGGACTCCAGATCCAAAATTACCTGGTCCATTTCATAATCGCATATCTGCACTATTAGCCGCATCTCGCGTCCTGTTCATGCCTTATGCTTACCAATCTTTCTAAATGTGCGTTGCTCCATAGGAGTCTTTTCCTTATTGGCGCACTTGTATATTAAGCCTTGCAATCCTTCCACAACCTTTCTGTCACGTAGTAACTTCATGCAGGTCTCCAAAAAAGTAGTGAGTACAAAAGAGCCAACCTCTTGTGTTGCACTGGTCTCTGGTGTCTTTTCCTAGCTTCTTGAGGTGGAGGCCTCATCGAAGCTCTTATTTGCTTCCATTTATGTTTCCATAGCATGATTAAGGTCAAAGGTGACTTATTTCTTAGGAGATTTTCAGACCCATCCATCTTCCTCAGGCTACTTACCTTTATCTGCGCCAGTCGTCATACCACTTCTTAGTACAATATTAACGCTCTGATCTTCCTCACCAGGCTCAACCCTCATCATTTGTAAATTCTGCATAGGTTGCGTCTTCTTTTATTTCATTTTAGCTATTAGCACCGGACAATCTTCTATGGCATCATTGAATTGTCTACAATATTGACACGAAGGGTGTGTAGGATTAAGGAAATCTCGCGTGAAGTGCCTCGGTTGTCCGCAGTTGTATCATATAATCTAACCATGACCTTTACTATGTCCTCGTCCTTAGCCTTAAAAACCCTCATGCGTTCCTCCTGCGCCTTGATCTGGAGGTCGAGTTTTTAATTGCATATGATAGGTAGGGGTCCTTTCCATCATTAGCTTATAACTTTGAAAATGGCGCTCATCATAGCCTACATATTTGCACAAATTGGAAAGAAACTGCTAGGGTGTCTGAATGAACTTCTGAAGCAAGTGAAAGTTATCTGTTGCATGTTGCCCAGTAACTTGACAAATGGCACACCATAGCGCAGCCCCCGTGTTCAGCCATCTTGGGCTTCTGGCTTCTGGGGGACTGCCCCCCCCACAATATAATTCGCGTAAACTGGACAACGATCTTTATCATGCCCATGGGCCTTGAACTTCAAGCACCAAACCTTTGTGCACACTTAAGACTAGTCTCCTTCTCTTTCTTTAGACTATGTAATTCTAGGTGCAGGCTCTCTAACTGCTAGTGGATCTATTGTACCCCTAGGTTTGTATCTTGAATAGGTGATGTATGTAGCCTCATTGTGGTCTCTAAGGCTTCTGCTTGCGTTGTTATCTTTTGCTGTGATAGAGGTATTCTTAAGCGCGGAAAAAGCAACGCTATAAACCAATCACGATGCTGGGTATTTGAGATTTGCATGTTAGCCTGCCTGATCTGGCACTTCAACCTCTGATCAACATCCCAAGGTGTCTCATTGACTCTTATTTGGATCTCCTTAAATTCAATTGCCAACTATGCGTCAGATTTAGGCTCACTAAATTCTTTGTTCAAAGTTGTCTGAGTCTCTGCCAACAGTGCCTTTGGATTATCAAATCAATACTTAATGTACCAGGTTAATGCGCGATCTTGCAAGGCAGTAACAAAATTTTCCTTATTTATACTATCATTAGTGATTTGTTGCATTGTCCATACAACGTTCGCAACAAACCAAAATTTCTTTGGATATTCACTTCCTATTCCTTTGAAGATCGTCATCTTGATTGCGTTTGCCATGATGAATGGTGGAGTTGGAAGTGGAGATGTAGGTGAAGGTGTATGCGGTGGAGGTGGAGTGGATGGATGATATACCGTTGGAAAACCCTGAGTTATTAACTGAACAATGCTTCACGATGTAGTCAACACCGTCCCTTCATCATCGCTTGAAGGAGGTTCAATTAATGGACTATACTCTGGACCTGATCCATTACTTCTAAAGAATCTACCACTTTGCATAGCTCTGAAAATTAAGGTAATGGGATTAACCACTTTTCACACAAGAGAATTTTAATCCAAGTATTCAACGACCTCAAGTACTTACCTCATGGTCCTTTGAATAATTTTTTCTCTGTTTTTCTTCGCTTCATTATAGCTAACTAATGTGTCAACTGCAAATTCAGTAACAAATCCTCCTAGAATTTGATCAAGCCAGTGATTGACAACTCATGCGGTCTTGTTTTCAGAGGTCTCTAGTCGTCGCACCAATTCTAGAGTCCATACTATAGGACTATCGAGCTTCCACCTCCCTTGACCATCTACCAATTTAGCTGACCACTCATACAATTTGATTGGAAAAGTGCAAAAGAAAATTTCATGTACCTCAGTATACAGATGTCTATTCAACCAATCTTCCTTCGACAGGTGCAGGTTCTAGTTTTCTTGAGCCACAAACTAGTGAATCTTCCGATATAACCACTTTTCAATCTATTTCTTAGTCAAATTCCAATGATGTGACATCACACATATCTTAAGCAGATCCCAATCCTGACAACGGAACCATTTGTTGGCTTAGGGGGTCTTGAGCTAGGTTCAAAGTTATTTGCGCCAACCAACAAAACCTTACACTACTGGCCCTTTTGGCAACAACCCGCATAGCGTAGGTTGCAGTCTCACTTGAAGTAGTATTGGGGGATGCAAGAACCAAGTTTCTGCATCCGGAGATGATGTGACGAGTTTCTATAGCTTAGATCTGCCTTCACACAGACCTAACCCTCCAATAGACCTTAAACACTGAAACCGACCTTAAAGACCTTCAACTCCTCGCAAAACCCTTCAACTACGTTATTCATACCCTAAGAACACAACCTTGCTACTTTCGCGCACATAAGCATGCTTTCTAGGGTTTCTGTGGCATAGATTTGCCGTTGCGCAGACCTATATTCTCTCCCGATAACTATCTTAGTTTAGATCTATAACTTTGCCAATATCATTCAGTATCTTTACTAAGCATAACCATATTCAGTTACCCAATTCACGTAGATGAAACACATTAACTCATGGAAACAGAAAAGCAAGATAAATAGGTAAGCAAATAAATAGATAAGACACAGATGCAAGTGTAGAAAATCTGCTGGTAGATTAACCCGATAATGTAATATAAATCAAAGCAGAATACTATAACCTACTTCTACCATCAATTTTCGGAAGCTTAAAGATCGAGTTGAACAATATAACTAGAAGAAGAAGAATCAATGGAACGATACACATGAAAATACTTTGGGGAAAGCCTCAGCTAAAAACCCCACACTATTGTATTATCATACATAGTGGAAATACATAGGAATTATAAAAAGCCTCAGCTCTCATAGCTAGCTAGCTCTCAGTACAATCCTCATAGATGCTCACAGGAAATATTGGTTTCTCTCCAACCTTCCTCTCTGCCCTCCAAGCTCCTATTTCCTTGTGCTGTTCTTTGTGGATGATTTTCCTATTACCAAGTGGAAAACCAATCTTCCAAAACTGCGCAATCCTCAAGGATGAATCCTTGACTGCATGCATGAGTTTTCTCCATGAGAAAACACATGAAACTGATAATACACTTGTCCTTGAACATTAATCTCAACTGGCTCTTTCTCATAATAGACATGCATGGGTTTTTGATTAGGGAATCTTCAGTTAACTGGAGTAGCACTAGTTGAGTGCATTAATGCATCAAATGACTGTTAACTCACTATTAGTTCCTCAAATAGTTTGGAACTAATTTAACTGGACTTAACTGAGTAAACTGAGTTAACTAATTACAACTCAAATATAACTCAATCTTATCTTCTTAATTTAAGGGATAACGCTTGCATGACTTCAGAAAGACTTCTAACTTTAATTTCTCCAACTAATTAATTTAAAATAAATAAATTAATTATTTCCAAGTAGCTGTTAAGACTAAATTCAATTTTAATTCAAGGACAAATTAAATTGGAATATTCTTGTTGCCATATTTCAATAGCAAGTATTTCCACCCAAAATCAGTCTTTATTAATCAGAATCTCTCTAGTACAACCTTCAACTACCCTGCGCATGTAGCTGCAGGGGTCCACGCATTCAGTTGTGGACTCTTCCAGGCCTCTGCGCACTCAGCTGTAGAGACTTTCCTTCAATACTAATATGTACAAACCTTCATATCTATCAAAGCCTTACAATATCATTCATTCATGCTTCTATTCTTCTCTATCACAAATTTTTTGTTATTTAAGACTCGCTATGACTCAACTATTTATAGCTTTTCTAATACAATACCATGGTCCCCGACTCATGGGTGAGTCTTCAAACCAGACCAAAAAAAAGGGATAAGATCCATTTGACTCCTATCTATCTACCTTCTCCGCATCCACATTTCGCAAAGACTTTACATTCTTTACAAAAATTATTTACAAAAATGACTAAATTAACTCAATTCTATCCCTGGGGACCCCATCCCAACTTCTTGGATAATGAGATGATGTCGATAGGAAGCGACTTGTCGCAGGAGGGCCTTGATGTATCCCCTATGAACGAGACAAAACAAATATCATTATTTGAGACAGACTGATCCGAATAATGCTAACAAAAAACTGGATCATAATAGGCATACATGGAATGAAGGCCTAGGAGTGTTGTAGCAGCTATTGACTAAATGAATTCTCTTGAACAAAGATGCGAAATTGAATGGAGTTGGCATCGTTGAATAGTATGATAAACCAAAAGACAAGAAAATTTCCTAACCCAACAACCACTAAGATGAAGTGGAAGAGTGTCGTGTTCAAGAGTGACTCGTTTCCATTAAAAAATGGAGTACCCTATTTTCCGAATTTCACAAACCATACTAGTCAATACCTCTTTATTTTTTAACAATCTTGAGGAGGATAACATATGATTGATCTATAAGTTTAACCTTCAGATGAATCACTTTGAGAATATTTAACAAACCTAGAGAAGGAGAGGTTCGGTCCTGTCATGAAGGGCAAGTCCATCACTGTTTGATGTTTTAATGGGTTCAGTGAAGGTATAACTCGACATATTTTTCATGTTTAGAGAGTTTGGAAAATAGTTGAAAAAGAAAACTCCAGATGTTCCTTTTTGTAGATAGTCCCTTAGGTCTGAAAAGGAAAAAAATAATACTTGTTAGCACTTCGTAATTCCTCCAGGCTTAGGAGAGGAACCCAAAGGTAACCAAAAACCAATTTAAAAATGGAATCTAGCCCTTCCAGCTTTAGATAGGGCTCTCTCTATATGAATCTTCAGTCACGTAGGTCTCATGCTAGGTATTGTGATCAGAGGGGAATATGTTTAACAATTTTATGGTAGGGAAGAGGTAAAATCCATTAGGCATGGAGTCATATGGAGTTAATGATTTTTAGTGATATGATGGGGCAAATGAGGAAACCTTAGAAATGGGAAAGGTAGGCAATCCTTATGGTATTTTTTGTCAAATTTTGTTGTAGAGATGGTGAGCAGAGGAGTAGTGGAATTGATAACATATAAAGCATCTAGATGAGGATGAATTGTAAATGTCACAATAGAATAAAAATATTAAATGTTCATTAAGCTATAACAAAGAACTTAACAATGAATTCTGAAATAAATCCTAGCTTAAATAAACACGAATACATAAAAAACCAAGCATGATTATAACAAGAGACAAATTCACATACATAGGAGGAAACATCGCCATAAGAAATTGACACATGAATCCTTGCAAAAGTTGACTTAAACCTTCATCATTCACTAAACCTTTAATGAAGATATATAATGCATATTGTCTTCTATATAATACCCTGATTAACCCTTTGCTTAGTAAAAAATACATCATATATTATAGATAAAAAAACAAATAGTTCCTTCCCTTAGGAACCGAATTCCCCATAAAGATTCAATTTTTGCCTTCAACAACGAATATGGAACTACTCTCTAAAAACTAGGAAATTGTTTTGACTAAGAAATTCTTAAACAAATTACATTGAATACATACATAAAAATGTGGCTCGAACCTCCCAAACACCTCAAGACATTTATCATAACCATGAGATTCAATTACACGAAGTTTAGATATGACTTTCATGGTCAAACTATTGACTGTGTGGAAGTGGAGCGCATTCACTGTGCTACTCCCTTCTTCGGAAGAAAGCGCAACAAGTTGGTGGTTTGAAATATTCCAATCATGCCTTGTTCTTCTTTATGTTCCCAATAAGTAAAAAAAAAATCCTAAATCATCAGACACCCATGTGAAAACACCTAACCAAACTATATACATCCACCCATCAAAATCCTCATCTACAATAGAAGCGCAATGCCTGAGCACAATGAATTTTCACCTGCATATATTTGACTGAATGTTGGGGTCTCTGGCTGAGGAAAATGATTTTATGACACTGTAAGTATTTAAAACCTCCTTGAGCCTCAATACATAGGAAATGGAAGCAAAACATTGATCTTCTCATCAAATTATAATGTTTTGATAGTGACGTAGCAATTTTGCTACGTTACTATGTCACATGCCTTTTTAAAAAAAATTCCCAAAACTTGAGAGGATGTGATTATATAGGCTAATTTACTTCAAACAAAAAGGAAAAAAACAAAATTTATGTTAATTTCCTGTGTAAACTCAAACCTTTGCTTCCTTAGCCAACAAGTCCAGATTTCCTCTTTCTTCTTTCTGGTTTTCCTGCAATGCCTCCTGCAACTGTTGTTTTGTAGACCTCATCTCCTTTTTCAAAGTAAGGTTTTGTCTGAAAACATTCTTGAGATGTCTATGTATGGGTAGATTTCTCTTTAGCATATACTTGGCCTCAAACAATGGTGGATCATAGATGTTCAAGTGGTCATGTATCTTATGTTTATACCTTTCATGCTGTTTTCATAGTCTAGTGATTTCATTTTGAGCTTTCTTCAATTGCTTCCTCAACCTATGTAAAGTGCTCCCCTTCATCCAAATCAACCTTTTTACCTTCTTTCATTATCTACAACTTCCTGGCTGAAGACCTAGTTACAAGAATTCTTGCTGATGAGGTCTCTAGCTTTTGAATGTTCTCTGTTGTTGCCTTTTATTTACCTTTAGACTTAGTGGAAGATGGATTTGTCTTCATCACTGGTTCTACTTCATCAATATTAGGTGTCTTCTCCAAAATTTTCTTCTTCAACTTCTTGTTATCATGTTGTAGCTGAGTAATAACTAAATGGGCCCTTTTCAACTGTTCTTACAGTTCTATAATCTCCTTATCCTTGTCATCTGAAACAACATCCTTTGGTATGGTATCTAGAACTTCATTTGGATTTTCAAGTGTTTTCTCATTGGGAAATCTCTTCGCAGTAGCTCTTGTGAGTGGTTTCTTGGGAACCTCCATCACCTTAGGAGAAAAATGATTTTTTTTACCCTTTTTCTTGTCTGATGGGTAAACTGAAGTTAATGGATTTTTAACTAATCTCTCCACTGCTGATTGAACATCCTTCGCCATAGATGAAGGTGTATCCTTTTTACTCCAGGGGCTAGTTGGAAACTCAACTGTCAACTTGGATGAATCCAAGAATTCCTGCCATGACTGATTCTTCTTTCTCAGTTCTTCCACCACTAAAAATTTGGTCAAAGAAAAATGAAAAAGACTAGGCTCTACTTGAATTTGCTTACCCTGAACCTCTGAACAAGTATAAAGGTAGACTCAAGGGGCTTTTACCTATGAAATGCATCAAAAACCTAAAATGATAATGATAAACTCTCCCAAATCTACCTTCACAAGTAAAATACGTTTGTATGACGTTGAGTAGTTTTCTATATGCTTCAAGTAAATATTCCCTTGGCAGAATAGCTCCATATTCCTTATTTTTGTACTTTGGCTTTAATAAATCCTTGTAGTTGACTATGTCTAAAGGCATGCCCTTGAACCATTGTTCTCCTTGTAGAGGGATTTTTGTAGCAGTTGAAATGGTAGCCTCTGACACTGGAAAACTCAATTCTCCAACCTTAACATCTATCCCGGTGAAGTTCAAAGCAAACTCTTTGGTCTATTGAACATTGTAACCCTGTATCTTCTCACAAAATACGATGCAACCAGTCTTCTCAATTTATCAAGGAAATATATTGAGGCTCAAACCTAACTATGTCTCCCCCTTTGTGCTTCTTTCTGTTTGATGTTGTCATGACTCACAACAAAAGATGAATTCTAGGGTTTCTGAATGCAATTACAATGCTTAACAATTTAGCGCAACAATAGTATAACAAATACAGAATTAGGGTTCTAGATGAGGGCTTATGGAAAAATTTAAATGAAAATCCCTATATTAACAAATCCATAAAATATAACTCAACTCTCAGACCCAAATGCAACAATTTTTTGTTTTTATGTACAACAGAATTTTAAATGCACATGCACATCAAGAAAGAGCAGCGCATTCAAGTTTATGAGGGATGCAATCTCTTCTAGGCATTTTTCTTGATTACTAAAGATGAAACTAAGAACATGCAATGTGAATTATCTTAAAGAAGAGAGTTTTTGAACCTGAGAGTGGTAATGGCACAAGAAAGCCTCCAATTTTGCAAAAGCACAACGAACCACTGCACACAAAACGCAACGAATTCCTTTGGTTATTCAGAACGTTTGAGGAGGAGGAGGAATTGGTTCGATGGATTTTTGAAAGCCAAATACATGCATTTTTCACATTTCACGCATTCCAAGCCTTTGTTATTTGCAGTGATTGGTTGCAAGTTCAAATATGAAAGCGTAGTGCAAATGATAAGTGCAACACTAACTTATAAAGATGATGATATGATGACTTGACCTTATAACTCACTTGACATGACACCACTAAACTTGAATCAATGATGGAAACTCAAATCCATTATGATCTTCACTCATGATTAAAATAAAACATTTCCCTAAACTTTCTAAACTTAGACCTTACGAAATCAATGGTTATTTCCATCATTATTTGAAACATTTTAAACATAACCTTACTTAGACTTAAACCAAGCATATCATCCCACACTTCTCTTAAAATACTAATGACTTGATCTCTAAGAGATCATAGAAAAAATTTAGAAAATGACCAAAGTAATAAAAGAATAAGCTTGGCTTTTAACTACTATAACATAGGACACTCACAATACCCAAGAGAACCTCTGAGCCATGTTCGATTAAGGTATTCCTTTTTCATAAGTAGTCTATCTTTATCCATAAAGGGTTAAACTTGTACTAAGCAGACGTATTTTCATTTAGTTTAACAAGTTCGAAAAGACAAGTGCTCGATAATCTTTTGATATTTTGGGAGTATAGAAAGATCTGAAAGAGGACTCCAGGGGGGTTCCTTTTTTGTGAGTTTAAGGAGCCCAAAAAAGTGATAAATGTCTGCTCCTCAGTCAAAATAATTTGTTCAAAACACGATAAAATCTATGAAATAGCTGTCGACCTACTTAGAACATCACAAAAGGGATTAAAAATTCATGTTTCATGGTAAAAATGGGTTCTAACTAGGTCAAAACATTAAATATGAGAAAAATAATGGAAGAAACAACCATAAATATTCAAAATGACTATTCATCTTTATCATCTCACATTTACCTTCAAGAGTGATAGTTCTGAGTAGTTTTTTCCATTGATCTTCTGCAGTTGATTGCGCTCAATCCAGTGGATCATTTGAAGCACTGTCACTTGTAGGTAATTGCTAAGACCTTTCTCTTTTAATTCATGGTTTCATTTTACACTTTCATGCAATTTTTTGGTGCTTTTGAGGGCCCTAGGGTTTAAGTAAATCGTCTTAGGATTAAAAAAATGTCATATGGTCAAAAGGTGCGTTGCACCTAAGTGAAAATAAATTGTGGGGGGGTACAATGCACTGCCTTTCCTTATAGGGGCGTGTTGGGCGCAAATCCAAAATTTGTTTACCAATTTACCTTCAAAAGTTTTCAATTTTTTTGCATGGAATGGATCCTAATGAGTATATTCTTGATGTTTCATGTCTTCATTAGCATAAAATGGCCTTTATATGGAGAGAAAGAGAACATGAAGGATAGGATTTGAATGCAAGCAATGGTCCTACTACTATCCAGGCAT
Source organism: Pinus tabuliformis (assembly GCA_031772625.1). NCBI lineage: Eukaryota > Viridiplantae > Streptophyta > Pinopsida > Pinales > Pinaceae > Pinus > Pinus tabuliformis. The sequence goes on along the minus strand of CM062820.1, from coordinate 1,253,982,454 downwards.
TGAAAAAGTGTGGATTGTTGAAATTCTTATAACTTCTTGGCATGAGGAAACGAATGGAATTACTAGATTATATTATTCATTCATGGGATCTTCAAGGACATGAATTTATATTTGGGGAACATTTCCTCGAGATAACAGTAAAGGACATATATTTTTTGATAGGTTTATCCATGAGAGGTGCCCCCATCTCTCTCCTAGGTGGGAGAAGGGGTGGAGAAACGGTGAAAGATTATATTGCCACTTATTGCAGACCTTGAGCCAAGCCAACTAGGGATGGAAAAATTAACATAAAATATGTAACACATTTTCCTTTAAGAATGATCTTATTCATCATTTCCAGACTGGTGGGTAGCTCAACACTTCATGTAGCTAGAAGATCATACATGCAATATGGTGTGGAGTGTTTGGAGCCAACAATATTCAACTGGAGCAAGGGAGTGTTGGTCAATATGAAGGAACAATTGTTTAAAGAAAGAGAGGGAAAATTGAAAAACTTTGGATATTGTTACATCTTGGTCTCTTTTTCTCTAGAGCAGGTTCCATTACTACAACCTCAACAGATTACACTCGAGCCCATTGATTCGAGAGTTCCACGAATGAGGAGGTGGATAGATCATATGTCCCGACACGCAAGTCCATCGATGATCAATTTCTCATCAACCTTCTTTGGATGGCTGCGTAGACAGTTCGTTATGATTAATGATTATCTGTACGCAGGGATGAATTTTTGTGATGACCCCAACCTTACACTACCTGAGGGTGAGAGATGGGGTGTTACAAGTAAGATATTCAACCATTTGAAATTTTGAAGTTTTACAATTTTTTTTTGTTTGTTTGTGTTTTTTATGTTTCCGAGACTAAACTATTGATTTTTTCATGCAAATATTGGGCCTATTTGACCTATAGATGCTTCATATCTCCACGTGCAGGAGAATAAACAAAGGAAGCAATAGTACCAATACAGGGTGCTGCAGTAGGATGGGATTCACTACGGGATCTTAATGTAGCCAAGATCCTAACAGAGGTGGAGCACCACATGGAGGGGTTGACACACGGGATAGATGAGACCGTGATTGACCAAATTCTGATGCGACTTCAGCAACACACTATAGGAGTGCCTAGCCATATTGGTCGGTTACTACGTAAGATAGCTTGTGTAGTGGCATGTTATCATGAGCAATTTGATTAGTCTACTTAGATATTTGCATGTAGTTTTTTATATGGGCCATGTGGCCATATGTGTCTCGGGCACAAATTTTGTAAAACCAAACTTTATATATATATATATATATATATATATCTATATATTCAATGTTTTTTTGTTCCTATTATGCTTTCAATAGATATGATGTGTATTGAAACTTATTTACATTCATTGCAAATGTCTATCTAAAACATGATTAGCAAGCGCATCTATCAATGTGTTTATATTTCTAGAAATATGTTCATATTGTATGAAATCAAGGTATCTTTCTAGAAGGTGAACCCTTAAGAACATGTGAAGGATGGTAGGACTTGTAATCAAATAAGCATTAGTGATTTGTAGTACCACAAGCTGTGAGTCAAGTATGATGACTAAATGACAGATACCATGTGAAATAGCACCAGATAGTAGCTCGACCACTGCGCTATACTCAATGATGTTTTTTAGTAGAGTGACCAATACAAATCCCTTATCAACTCATTAACCCATCATTTGGAGCAAATATAGTCCATGTTGTGGAGGATAGGTTCTGAGTACTACGACTAGCATCATCAGAATAACCAAAATACAGTTCAAGGGATGACGACATTTGCAAACCAAACATAAATGAGATCGACATAAATCATAGGAAACTCTGAAGAGACACACTGCAAACACACTCAACACACCTATTATACAATATGTACACAGTGTACGATGCATGAGATCAAGATAATATTTCTTTAGGTACAACCCATTTCTAGGTTGCACCATTGGAACTCCATCCAAATTGACTAACTCATAGGCCCCTTTAGCAAGAACATGCTTGAAATTATATAGACCTGACCATATAGGTTGGAACTTTCCTGATCCTAACTTATCAGATTCTTGATCATATAAAAGAAGAAGGTCTCCTTCTGAGAAGACACGAGGATTGAAACTTTTGTCACATTACACCTTAATACGTATTTTACGAGCTTAATTAGCTAAAGAGACATCACATCATATATCATCTAAATGGGTAAGATGTAAAAGACATTCCTCTTCTACGAAAGTGCCAGGAAGAAGTTCCACAACTAGTTTTATTGACGAAATCTCACATTCTATTGGAAGGATTGTTTCCAGACCATAAACCAACTGAAAGGGTGTAAATCCGGTAGCAGTCCTAATTGAGGTTCAATACATCCACAAGGCAACATAAAGAAGAAAATTCCAGTCCAATTTGTGGACCCCTACAATATATTGAACCATAGTTTTCAGAACTTTATTGATAGCCTCAACTTGTTCATTAGCCTGAGGATAGTAGAGAGTGGAACTTCCATGTGAAAGCACCAGCTTAGTAGTTAGTTCAAACATCATATGATTTCGGAAATGCTTTACGTGATACGTAACTATGGCTTGTGGAACACCAAACCATGCAATAACATGATTGAAGAATAATTATGCAGTTGTTTTTCCAATATTGTTAAATGTAGGCATTGCCTCAACCCATTTAAAAATAATCTACAGTGATAGTGATATAACCATGCCCCCCGACTGAGCGAGGGATAAATGTCATGAATTCAATACCCCATTTCAAAAAAGGACCAGCGACGATAATTAGATGCCTTGGGGCGGGTAGAGCATGAGCCTTATGATCATAAATTTAGCATGCATGACACTTTTGGACAGTGAGAATACAATCGCGAAAAATGGTAGGCCAAAAGTAACCATAACATAGGATCTTTTGTACGGTAGCATACAGAAAAATGACCACCACATGTCCCCGAGTGGCATTCACTAAAGACTTTCTCAGCCTTCTCATGTGTGAATGTCTTCAGAATGTCTTCATACTATAGGTCAGATGATGAAATCAGAAACACTGACTTGTTAGGGATAAAATCTTCAGATGTCAATTCGAAATTAGGGGAAGGAAGGTCGCACATAAGCTCAACGAAAACTGGGGATTTCTTTGAATTAGATTTGATGAACTCCAAGTCAAACTCTTGTCAGATGACAATGCATTTAGAGTATTCCCCCCCCCATCAATTGACGTGACAAAATATATGTCATAGGGTTGCAATCAGAAACAACCATAGTTTTCTAGAGAAAGATGTAATGGCAAAACCTTTGGACGACTTGAATGACCACCAAAGAAACCTTTTCTACATGGGTATACCTCACTTCAGTATCATTGAGATTCTAACTCAAATAATATATGGGATGTTCAATCCCTACATCATCTTCCTGGACCAAATAGTCACGCTGGTAATTAGGGTGATATAAGAGAGATGTCTGAACCAGTACATCTTTTAAGGCATCAAACATCTTTTGAGAAAAATTATCCCGATGGAAGGGAACCCCTTTCTTAAGCAGGCAAGTGAGTACTTTGGTCAACCCAACATAATCAGGGATGAACCTTAGCAAGAAATTAGCCTTCGCTTAGAGTTGTTGAAGTTGAACAAGAGAAGAAGGCGCAGGAAGATCAATGATTGCTTGTACTTTCAGAAGATCGATACAAATTCCATGTTTTGAAATAACAAAACCAAAAATTTGACCAGAAGTAACGTAAAACATACATTTGTGCAAATTAAGCTGAATATTATAGTGTCTAACATGCATCAGGTGATCAACCTGATATTTAGAATGAGCAGGGAGATCGCCCAAAGAAGGTTGCACGATGTGTTTAATGTCATGAAAAGTGTAAGCCATTTCTCATTGAAACATGACCCCAACGTTATTTAAACCAAATGGGAGTTTCCGGTAGGAAAATGTACCCGAGGTACAGATAAATGCAGGTTTAGGTTGACTGGAAGAATGTTAGTTTTATTATATCCGGATAAACCATCCATGAATGAATAGATTTCACAGCTAGCACAGTCATCAACAATCTGGTCAATGAAAGGGGTCAGGTAATTGTCCTTTGGACAAGCACGATTTACATCCTGATAATTGACGCATACATAGATTGTACCATATTTCTCCATGAGAGGGACAATATTTGACACCCAATCTGTCAAAGGAATGGGGTAGATGAAACCAACATGAAGAAGTTTTTTAACTCCAGCCTTATCAAGATGGCCTTCTTTGGATGGAATTGATGGAGGCATTGGTACACTGGTTTAGCATCAGGATATGTTTTAATTTCATGTACCACTATATTTAGGTCAATACTTACGTTTCCTCATAAGTTTAGAAAAATACATCTCGAAACTCATGAAGTAGGGATTTATAGTTCTTAATCTCGGATGGAGAGAAAGATGCACAAATGTGTAGATTTTTGACATACTCGGTTTAATAGAGATATGAAGAGGTATCTTCTCTTTGATATTTGAGAGATTATTTTCAGAATCGAATTTGTGAATGGAAACAAAATTCGTAAAAGAGTCGATGATATTGGGTAGATACACATCACTGGTATTATCCTCAATGGAATTTTGCAAGGAGGAACGATGGTGATGGTCATCCATGACGCATCGTTTGGCATCATGATCTTTATGATGCTCTCATGGGTAGAAAAGGTACAAGAGAAAGGGTCAGAAGACATACCATAATCCAATGATCAATCGACCCAATTGATTGACGAGAAGGAATAATCCGCACAAGCCAAATAGATGACTTCGTAATCAAGCTCAATGGGGCTAAGTGACATCCAATTGCAAAAAATATGGATGTTAGCTTCATCTAGTACAATCCATGGATTATTCGGGATAGTAGAAGATGATATCATATTTATATAAGAAACCAATGGTGAGCTATCGAGAAGTGGAGGAGGAGGGAGTGAAAAAGTTCCCATTAGTGAGGAATCCTTCAACAGTCCAACCTCGACATGCTGATAAGAGTGTAGAGCTTCGCCTATAAGAGGGACACTTACAGTAACAAGAGAATAAGAGGCAAAGAAGATGAGTTGGTTGATGACCACAATCCCTCCCTTATGAGGAAAGACGATCATATAGAAATACGAAACAACAACAACCATGGCATAAACCTGTGCGACCTAATAGAAGATTATAATCAAGAGGTTTGCCAATAACTTCAACTTCTATGGATATAGTTTTCCCCCCTAATTCTACTTATAAGGAGTTCAGAATACCACAAGGTTTATATGTTCTCCCATCAAAAGCTTTCAATGTGGTAGGTGACTGACTCAGTTGAGGAGAACTAATCACTTTCCAGCAAAACATAGACATTATATAGGTCAAGGCTCCCTCATCCACAATAGAACGAGGAATGTTCTTACTGTGGATGACGAACTGGATGATAAAATCCAATTGAGTGGGAAGTCGAGGGGTGTAGTTCTCATGACTAAAAACAACTAAGTTATAATCTGAAGGATCCACACATTCGATAGCCAAAAGAAAAGCCTTCTTTTTGGTGGGACAATTTTGCAACACCTCAAGGGTTGACATAGATGATGGAGACTGAGCCAAGTCTTCAACTACATTATAATTTTGAGCATCCCTGACATGAGGTTTGAAAGCATATATGAATAATTCCCTTTAGAGGCTTAACAGTTAACTTCGTAGGAATTGTATGCATAGTGGGATCCGATGAAGGTGATGTCGAACTAGTAGGTTGATCACCAGCCTAACCATTCAGAGGATTCACATTACCATAGTCCTTGTTCTAAGTAGCCACCATAATATAAGATTTAGGATTTGTGGAGGAAAACATTAAAACCGTGTTAGAGGAAGAAGGGTCCCAAGCAACCATGTGGGTCTCCTGATTGGGAAACGGGTTGGTCAACACAACGAGAGAAGTGGAGGATTTCCAAAACTGGTTCATTTCTGCACGGTGAGGACAGTCACAAGTAAAGTGATCCTTATTGCAAATTAAGCATGGGTATCGAGGCTTTCATTTCTCATCAGAGGACTGATTTTGTTGTTTATCCTACGGTGAAGAATATTTCTTATTTTTCCCTTTCCTTTCTTCTTACTTCTTGGTTGCTGTTGAGATTTAACTTATTAGATGAAACCACATTTATCTCAGAAGAAGAAGTGATAAGAGGATTGGATGGAGGGTTTTGGGTGGATGTGGTGAGAGGAACACCAGATGGTTTACTCATCTTCTGTGAACTAGCAGAACCAATGATGTCATCAACGACATAATCTTCTTTACCAGGAGTTGGATGAACAATGTTCGAAGGTCTTGGATCATCTGGTATCTTCTCATAGAGCGTGTTAGATTAGGTATAAGTGAGGTCCAAATACTAGGCATGAGCAATCACTTTCGCTTCAGTCACAACCGCGACCTTCAGTTATATCCTCTATGATAGATGACAACATGGATTTAATGAACCATCCCACTAACAATTGATTCGGAGCATATGTCTTAGCCAACCAGTGACGACGTTGCCACTCATGACAATGATCTGAGATGTGAGTAGCCTTAGTTTGTTTAAAGTTGGTCAAAAGTTTTCTTCCAGTTTCATATTGGATGGGCAACTGGAAATGTGTGAGGAAAGTGGTAGCTAAGGATTTGAAATCATGAAATGAAGCTCTAGGTAATTCAATGTACCATTTAGTTACGGTACCTATAAGAGTACATTGGAAAAGACATAATCAAATAGAATCATCATTAAGGGAGTTCAAGGAACACCACATATGATACATCATGACATGGGTTGATGGGTCTTATCTAGGATTCCCATTGAATTTTGGGATATCAAAAGGAAATTTGGTAGGAATTATTGGCCACCAAGGCGAATGAGCTATATGATCATTGTTGAGTTGAGTCCGGTCTAGAAATTCAAGATTTGCCACAAAAGGTAATTGTTGGTTAAAATCCGAGGGAGGATAGCCTGGATAAGAAGGAGTAACCTGAGCATTAGGTACTTGCATTCCTGGATAAGGAGGGTTCTGATTAAGAGGAATCTGGGCACTAGAATAAGGAGGATTATAGTAACTAGCATATGTGTAACCTTGTTGAAAAGCTCTAGGATAACCATGTAAAGGCTGGAATAACTGTTTTTGGATGTGTTGGCCTTGAAAAGGAACTTAAGGAATACCCTGATAAGGTCTATACTATTTCCCTGCGATATTTTGCATCATCCCAACATAATGTGGATTCAATTTAGGCTATGCCATACCATACATAATCTGTCCTACTGGAATTTGAGGAATACCTTTCCCAAGCAGTTGAGACTACAAGGTACCTTATAAAGGCTGGGTAAGTGGAACCTGAGGGGTACCAGATACCAATGGAATAGGTTGAGATGCAATAGTAACCTGTAAAGGTTGACTTACATGTATTTGAGCTTGTTGAGGTACATATTGAAGGGTGGGAATTCAAGATGAAGATGACACAAGTTGGGAATTCAACAATGGGTCCAAATTTGAACTAGGTTGGATGGGGAAAGTAGGTTTCCAAATGTTGGAAACCATCCCAGGATAAGGAGGATTATAATTAGGATGATTACCAATTTTAGGTATAAGAATGAAAGGTTTTCCCTCTACCATAGGAGGAGGGGATGATGGAGGCAATTGCACCCCAGGTGGAGGGTACCCAACATAATAAGATTTAGGTTGTTGAAGATATCTTTTCCCACTAACATAAGGGCCAACCTGCTGTTGAACTGTGGGTGTAGGCAGAGGAAAGGAGAAGGACGAGTATCATTCATAAAGGAAGTTCCATATGGAATTCTTGAAATAGATGACATGGGAGAGGTCCAAGGATTGGAAGCTACACTAGAGAAGGTACTAGATAAATATTGATATCCAAGTGGGATAGAAAGGCCACCATACATATGTGCCTCCGGTGATGTTGCAAACATGGATGAGGAAGCAACATTTGTTGTCTCAACCATAGTGGTGGACATGGGTTGAGAAGCCATATTGGATCCGGTCATGGTTAACAATCCCAATGAATATTTCCATTAGAAATTCATGGGTGATTCAAAAGAATCAGGTAAAGGAGTTTGTGTTAGAGTTTGAGGAGGAGGAAGAGGATGAGTCTGATAAAAATGGATTCCACTCTAATGAACAGGAGTATAAGGATGAGGCTCTTCCTGTGGGATCTCTTTAATACTCACAAGACCAGGTGGAAGAGGTTCACCATTGGGTCCAAGATATATGGATGATGATTCTATCTACGACCAAGGAAGAGAAGGGGAAGGTCTCGAAGTAACAGGTGAATATGGCTGAGGCAAAACAGGTTCAAAAAACTTGGGTAATAAAGCATATGATTCAGGAAAGTTAGGCTCAATAACCTCAAGCAATAAGGTTTCATGTTCTTCTATTTCGATTGTGTCAGATTCACCAGCAAGAGTGGAGGTAATCTCGGGATCAGTACTCAAAGGGAAAGATGATTAAGGTAGATCATAATCAGGAGGAGGACTAGAAGTAGTTCTCGAATTTCCCGATTCGTAGTTTGTGCCTTCTTATGCTTTTGACAACGATTAAGGGTAGCCTTTGGTGGAAGAGGAGGCTTATTTTTCATTCTATGTGAATGGAAAAATGGGGGATTTTGTTCTTCCATGTTAGATAGTAAATTTTAGAAATTAACACAAAAAATAAATAAAAAAGAGGGTAATCTAGGCATAAAGGATTACCAAGCAAGCAATCTCCCCAAATGCTATGTTTGGTGTAACACGGTATACAAGGCGGCCCACTCGGTTACCTATGGCGAGGATAGAAACCTATAGGGGACTTCCAAAATATACTAGATGGTACATGGAAGTATATTCCATATTAATGTTGTCTAATGTGTAACTTTTTGATGAGAGCATTCCCATATACATTACATGCGTGGAGCACTGTCCAATATACTCAAAGGCATGTGGAGAACGATCCTATACACTCATGTACATGGAACGAGATTTCACCCCCAAGATACAACGATGGAAAACAATGACAACTCCTACATTTAACAACGTTGGAACACGTCTCTAGTCTAGACCTATAAGTGTTTGTGTTAATGTTACAAATGCTACTTAGGTTGATTCGATAAATTTTATTGTTTATCTTCAATTAAGTTTGAATTTTGGGGCTCGCCACCAATTTCACGTAAATATCCTAAAATGAAAACTAGCATGAGGAAATGAAATCTTTCTCATTCAATGAAAATTTATCTAAGGGACAAAAATTATGCAACAAATAATATGTAGCAAACAATGTGCAAAGTACAATTCCATTTTAATGTAATTGTTCCAATGTTGATGCACACACAAAACCCTAAATGGAAATGCAAAGATTTTTCTTTTCAAACCACTTAATTTTCAAAAACGATGAAAACTAAAATGCAAAGTTTAATCATTAATTCAAATAAACTTTTCAAAATGATGACTAAAACACCAATTCATCTAAGAACTCAATGATCAAACAAAATCAATTTACAAACAACCTAATGATAAGAACAAAGGAAAATATAAACAAATCCTTGCCAAAGGCGCTAAAAAATGAAAGTAAACCAAATTATTTTCCATCACTATATTCTAATACTTATCACCCTTTTAGGATAGTTGCATGCTATCTTAAAGTATATTGTTTCCAGCTTCAACTTCATTTAATGTACACTTTTAGGGAATTGTGCTACTTTTCTCTTAATTTTCTCAATTATAGTTTTTATAAATATTTCCTTAATAGATATTGTCTTATTTACTTCCTTAGGACGCCTCAGCTAATTGAGCATATTATGTGATTGTATAGTATTTTGTATCTAATGGCATTGTCTTAATATCCATAGTCAATATTGATTTCCAATCTTCCTTTCATCAAGAGGCTACATCCTCAAAAAATAGTTAATCAATAATCTATCCATATTTCCAACATTCACCACGAATCGAAAATTTCAATCACTTCAACCCACTAATTGAAATCATTATTGCTAGGTTGTTATTTCCTTAATTTTCTCTTTGGATGTTTTTTTAAGTGGTCAAATATGGTTTCAATCACTGAATGAAACTTGAATTAAAAGTATCACTATTTAAAAAAAGCTTTTTAATATAAAATGTCTTTCAAGGCATTACCAAAGTCATATTATTGGTTGAGAAAAAGTTATCAATATTCCCCTGAAACATATTTGCATCAACTTAAATAAATATTCTATTAATGAAAAACATATTTTATAAGACTAGTTAATTTTAACATCCATCTTTTTTTTAAATGGCTTAAAAATATACACTTAGCAAAGAAGACTTACCTATAGTGATGACATACCTTACTAGTGATTCCAGAGTTGTAATGTTACTTGGATATTTCTGGTCGCAACAAAGTTTTGGGGGTTGTTATCACCTAGATTTGCCTCAGGCTGAAGAAGGCAAGCTTCCAAGGTAACCGCAAACCACTTAATCTCGTAGCTAGCCCTACAAGTTCGGGAGAGGGCTCTCTCCTTTAGGATCTCAGTCAAGGTGACTGGATCAGATAGTCACAGGGATTTTATGCTAGGTATAGTAGCTCAAAAGGTTTTGATTGAATTTGTTGGATCAGATGGAGTTGGACAGTTTAGGTCTGGGAAATTAGGTTCGAATGCAGGGTGTTCTATGGGGAAAGGTAGGTATAGGCTTTAGCACTTGAAATTAAGTGAGGTGAGGTGTCTAAGACTGGCGAGGAGCTGAGGAGGGCATGTGGTAATCACCAATCCTTCTCAAACAACAGAAAACATAGAATACTGAATGATTTCCCAAGGTAGAGCACTGCAAACAATGGATTCTACCTATCTATATTGATATCATTCAATTAGAAGCAGTGAAATAGATGATGGCATACATAAAATATGTAAACAACTGATACAAAAGAAGAAACTATGCTAAAACACCATACCACAGGGATCCCATAAAAATAGCTGCAATTCCTATTAATTTCCTTGCCAAACTGCTTACAATGGTGTACAATCAAGCTCAGAGCATCCAAGTGAGTCCAACCTCACCAAATGACCAAGAAAACACATAATATAGACATCTAAACTACTCATCCTGACCTTCAGGGGTTGAATCCATGAGAAGAAGGGTTGTTTCAACCATTTCCAACAAAGAACTGGAATATAGGCAGTCAAACAACTTGCCTCTAAAAGAGGGGAAACTGATTCATTTGCCTCAAAACCACCTCTAACTAATGAATCTACCCTCTAACACTATTTTACCATTACATTTACATGCCATGTCATCAATTACATCAGTGAAATCATCAATGAGGAGAGAGAAATCAAATTCATAGTCAAAACAGGCGAATTTTGGCTTCCTGAGCAAAATGGCCCTAAGCGCAGCGCCGCTTTCCACCTGATTTTGGAGGCCTTCCCCTTAGAAAAATTGAGCCCATGATAGCTCATTGGAAAGATCTTCAAGTCTAGTTTCTGGAACACCTAGAATTTTTGAATTTGGAGCTCATTTTTCCCCTCAAAACTGGAATCTCCCAAGGCTGCTTCTGTGTGTCCAAAAAGAGGCAGAAAGGTCATTTTTGGGGAGTTTTTGGACCTTTTGGTGGACCAATTCTGCTCCAAAAATTCTGAAAATTTCTAGGGTGCATGTCCTTGATGCCTTGAATCCAAAAATGCAAGCCATTTGTGCATTGGGTTCTGGGCAGATTTTCTATGTTTTGAATTTCCAAAATTTCAAAATGACAAAATTTCTTCAAAAGCTGCCCAAATTTGGCATGAGATACCACCATCAACTACTTTGATAGGCTAGGGAGGCTTCAGCCAACATCTTTAATCTATCTTGCTCCTTTTTTCCTTCCAAAGCTCTCCTTAGCCTAGCCTTTAACTTTCTAATCCTCATGTTACAAATTTTTTTACGAGCTATGTAATGGTATGCCATGTGTCTGATCATTTTCTTATCCCTATTGGCCTTGCCAATGAACCTTTCAATATGTAGGTTGGCTCTTTCAAGCCAAGTTTCCCTATCTTGTTCGATTTCTTGCTCAATAGGAGTCAAAGTGACATGAGCCTCTTTGTCTTCAGTAGCTCAAGTTCCATGAGGACCTATTTATGACTTAGTTGTTTGTTTTCTTGCTCCAGGTAAGTGATGACAAACTTAGCTCTCTCTAAGTTGTCCATCAAAGCTTGTATTTGGGCTTCTTTCTCCTGAATAATGACATCTTTGATAGTTTCCCTCTCTTGTGATTTTGCCTCCCTTATGAGGCTTTCTTTGTTGCCTTCTCCTTTCTACTGAACTGTCACTTGTTATCTCTTCATCATAGTTAGAATCACCTCTATCCATGATTTAATCAACTCTCTTAGTTTGCACAGTTTTGACAATGTAAATGGGACAATGTAATGGGGATGAGTGGTATGTTCTAGGGTTTGTAGGGATGAGTGAATTTTATATGGTTATGGGTAGAGCATAAGCTATGAGAGTGAGGGGAGGATTTTTGGGAATGAGATGTAGATGAAAGTGAAGGGAATAATGGGTAAAGAGTTTGAGTTATCATGCTAGGCAATGGAATAGACAATCTGATTAGGGTTTATAGAGGAAAATCAGGGTTTAATACTGGGAGTGGAGGAGAGGTCCAAAATATCAAATATTCAAGCCAAAAATTGAGTGAAGAGAGGGAAATTACTTGTAAAAGGTGAAATAAGAGGCAATTTGGTGAGAATTTGCAATTTGGAGTCATTTTGAGGCTCTCTGCCCTATGCGCAGTGCTAGGCTCTAAGCGCAACGCCCTTCTCCCTAAGCACAATGCTTTTTTGCGGACCACTTTTGGAGGCCTTCCCAGTGTCCAAATTGAGCATGGGATAGCTCGTTGGAAAGCTTGTCAAGGATAATTTCTAGAACGTCTTGAATTTGTCAATTTGGAGTTCATTTTCCCTGTCAAAAGTCCAATCTTCTAAGACTGGTCAAAATGTGTAGAATGAGGCTGCCAAAATGCAAAGTGCTGTTTCAGTCAATGTTTGGAGGTCTTCCTGAACTCGAAATTGAGCTCATGATAGCTCATTGAAAATATATTTGTGTCTAGTTATGATTTGACTCATCAAGCAAGTCATTTGGTCAACCTGACTAGGAGAAATCTTGATTTTCCCAAGGTCACTCCAGACATGCATTAACTCTCTTGTAGTGACTGTATTTTTGACATTCCTCTAAAACCATGACACCTGTTCACAAAATGAAGTAGGTTTTTCTTATTGGGTCCATTATGGACAAAAACCGCTTTCACTTTTGTCAAGTTTATCTTTTCTTGCTCAGAAACACAATTTGATGAAAAACCATCCCTTATGTGTGGTGAATGGCTTGTTCCTTGGAATGACTTCTTGAAAAATGATGGAGACCTGATCTTTGATGATATGAAATGGCCTCATACCTTCTGATATCTCTTATGTCTCCTCTACTCAGATATCTCTTCTCCCATAGCCAACCCTAGCTCAGTGGGAGAGGGATTTAGGGTTTTAGTGCTTGCTTCTCTTTTCCTTTTTCAAGTGAATTGTGCTCATGATGACTTGATTTTTGCAGTGGCAGGTGCTTGGAAAAATCATTAGGTGCTTAGGATCAGCTGGGAACCCATATTACATATGGAAACATAAAATTACATAAGAAATGAAGATAAAAACAAAATACTCTGTTTTCACGTCAAAACAAGTTTTGAGGTGAGAACTACATTAGGATTTCGAAATAATAACTTATGACTTTGCTGATCATTATTGGCATCCTCATGTCTTTGATAATCATTATTGACACATAATGATCAAATTTTGACCATGGTGGGACCCTAAAACCTAATGAGACCAAACCCTAAGATTTAGAAATGAACTGCAGAGTAAATATGAACCATGACTGAACTATATGGAAGAGGATCAACAAGTATAGATCACGAGGGAAAAACTGAAGTGATTACCACCACTAGTGGATCCATGACCTAATGGAATGCAAACTAATCAGTATGGGACTCCTAACATGAAAATGTAAAAGAGCAGATTTTGATCACTGATGGCAGTGTGAAAATGCTAACACTAACAGGGACGAGTCTCCACCCAAATGAAGGCTTAGCTTACAGAATATTTCTACAGTTGGCCACCCCAGAGCCTTCAATCAACTACTACGGCCAGAAAATTCTTTGTCTCACAATATTCTCCTCTAGAAAGAATGAATGCTTCTCATCTCCCTTTTCTTCCATTAAATATAACAAACTGTTCCAAAACTGGAAGGGGATTGGAAATAGATCTACATGCACACAATCTATTTGGCAACATGTCAACATTTAATTCTTTGTGTTAAGTTTTAATTAACTCAAATTTTTTCTTACTTTAACTCTTGCTTATTTTATCCCTTTTTACTTTTTGTTAACTTTACTTATTCTTGCTATTTTTATAGTTTATTTTTATATATTTTTATTTAGAACTTCAGTTTATTTTTATATAATTTTATTTAGAACTTCAATTTATTATTTATTATTTTATTTATTTACTATTATTATCTTTTCTTCTTTATTTATTATTTATTTGTTGTTATTATATTTTCTTTATTTTTTATTGTTTTATTTATTTATATATTAATATTATTTCATTTATTATTATGATTAATTGATTTATTATTACGGGGCATTACAATTAATGTGAAACAAGAAACTTAATTAGGGTTTAGATATTTAATTAATATTAAAGATACTCCATGCAACCAACTTGAAAATGTTTAGATCCATGTGACACATGCCTCATGCCATTGAATCAAAGTTTTGAACCCATGTGGTACATGGCTTGCATTGTAGACTTTGATACATTATGCTTGGGCACAATGGCGAGCATAAAACCTAAATCAACATCATCAAAAATTGAATTCGTCATTATAAATGTTGATGTATCCCGATGAATTGGTATAATCTTGTAGGAAAAGTAACTTGAAACCTAATGATGATTTATTGTAATTGATAGACTCCCTTTGTTTGAGTGGTGATATTAGTGGCAAAGATTTGACTTGGCGTATATCATAATGTAATAAGGGAATATGATTAGGATCAACTTCTAACTTTATCTCTGAACTTGGCTTTGATTTAGTACATTTCCATTAAATTTATCCCTATAAACTTATATGCAAACATCATCCCTCATTTGGCACCCACGACCGGATTTGCGACATTGGAGGTAGAATGAAATACATGATAGGCCATGCTATCATTTGCAAATTTTTAGGCATGTGCCCCTCAATAGTAGTGTTAAAATGGTGGGTGAAGACCCATTGGAGACTCAAAGGAGACACCCACATCAATCTAGATGAAAAAACATTTTCCCCATTGTTTTCTATTGTGCAAAAGATAGAGAGGCCATGTTTTAAGTAGGCTCTTTCTCGAAATTGATTCCCCCCTTAGAATACTTCAAGGAAATAAATTTTGGGTTATATTAAAATATTATTTTTAGGCTTTATCCCCTTGAAGCCACCTTAAGCCCCTCTCACAGTTCTCTCTCATGGAATCATACCCACCTATGTTATTGTCCCTCTCACATTACGACTAGTGATGCGCTTTTATAATAACTTTGATATACAATTTACATAAATTCGCCCTTAGCCATACTATTTGACTCACAACCTAATCATATATATGAATTTCATTATAATTGCAGTAGATTAAAACTATGGTGATACATTACTCTCCTCCTTATTTTCACCTTTTTAGTGCACATCACCATACAAATGTCCATAAATATGACTTTTTTTACATTCGAAATATCAAAACAGTTGGGGATACGTATCTCACATGGCATCTTCTAACTCCCATGTCACATCCTCAAGGCTATAACAATTCCATTAGCCTTTACTTCCTTAATGGAATTATTCCAAAGCACTTTGAATTTTCGATCTAGGATGCACATTGGATCCACCTAAAAGTCCCCTTTGGGCTCCACCTAAATCAAATTCCAATCAATGATATAATTAGGGTATTGCAAATAATTTTCCAATAAAGATACATGAAACACATTATGCCCATTTATGGGGGGTGGGAAATTCATGCATGTATGGAACTAGCCCTTTCCTATTTTGTATCTCAAATGACCCACAAAATCTAGTTTCCAACTTAGTGCTACAACCCATCTTTATTGAGCTCTTATTGGGATTCAATTTTAGGAATACATGTTCTCCCACTCTAAATTCTCTAGTTACTTTTACTTTTCTTTCATATATATTTTTACCTATCTTATACCGCTTTTATATTCTATTTTATTTTCACTATCCACTTTTCGATCTCCTTGAGATTCTCTAGCCCAAGCACTACCACTCGAGTATTACACTTTCTACCAAGGAAGGCCTCAAATGGACTCAACTTCAATGAATCATGATACTTGTTGTTGTATATAAACTCCACTAAATGTATATATTCCTCCAACTTGGATTCCTTATCTATTATAGACATCCTTAGAATATATTTAATCACTTGATTGACTCTATCTTTCTATCCATATTTCTATGGGTGATATGATGTACTAAGGTTCAAATATGTGTCAAATACCTTCTAAAAATTTGAGATAAACTTGGAACCTCAATAGGATACTATTGCCTTGGGAATTTGATGTAGCTTGGCAACTTCTTTCATGTAAATCTTAAAAATGTTGGCTACCTTATGATTCATCGTGACTAGAATAAAATGTGCCACCTTGGCCAACTTTCCCACCACCAACATTATTGAATCATGTTGCCTCACTGTCCTCAAAAACTTGGCGATGAAGTGAATGGTGACCACCTCCCACTTTCGTCATGGAATTGGTAGTGGTTGTAGTAAACTTGTTGGATTTCCATGCTCAACCTTTATTCTTTGGCTTTCCACAAATCTGGCTATGTAATCAACAATATCCTTTTTCATGCCTAGCCAGATGGTCTGTTGATAAACCACATGTCCAAAATATGGAACATTATGCATATATTTTAACACCACATTCCTTTATTCATTTTAATTATGTACATACGCTTTATTTCTGGGCATATTTTTCTAAAGCACCTCTTTAGTTGTAATGCTAAAATCTATTTGACAGAAATGGGTCATGGAACCCCTTTCACCAAGTTTATTTTCCTTTTTTATCAAGAAATAAATGTCTCATTATGGAAATTTAACAAAGCATGGTGTTGGTGTAACAAATCCATTATAGTTAAGATATAATAAACTCCCATTGGTATGATATTCGTATATGAAAATATGTTTAATCCATTCAGGTGTATGGGATATCTCCTAATAATCTCTTTAATTATTCTGCCCCAAAAATATTCCACACAATGTTACAAGTGATAGTTCGAAAATGTCATCAATCCATCAAGATAAATCTTTTTGGAGGCTATTAATCATCAACTCAAAAAGAAAGAGATTGAATTTATGAAGTGGATTTTTGTTTGGTTGCGTAAAATCAGAGTTAAGATTTTGCATAGTTCCTTCGACAACAATGTGGATTTATAGACACAACAAGTATGCATTAAAAAACATGATAAATCTCATCAAGTTTTGGTATGATAGGTACAAAATGTGAATGGAAAAGTTAAAGGCTCAAGGTAATTTTTGAAGGGGCACTTTGAGCCTCCAATGTTTCATAATATTCATTCCAAATGTGAAAGACAAACTACCTTCATTCAATGAGCCAACTACCATGGGATCTTGAAAGAATTCCATAAATACTAGTCTTGGGGGACCAATTCAATATGGAAGAGCATTGCAAAGTTACGCTATCAAAATCACTCTGAAATTCAAAGCTTGGTAGCGTTCATTTTTCATATTATGGGATTCCACCATTAGAATTGTCCACTTCTTATTAGAGAGAGATCCTACGAAGGGAAGGATAAATAGACCCTCCATTTGGGGATTGTAGAAGGATCATAGTTCTAAACATATCTCTTTATGTCTCTAGATAGGCTATTTTTTCTTCATTCCATAGGAAATAAAAGAGTACCCATTTCCAATTTTTTGTGTTTCCTTATTTGCGTTTTTTACTCATTCATTCATATATTAATGAATGAATTTCATCCAATACTTTTTGTTTGATTTATTATTGTATATAACCATTTCTATGTTTGTTTTTAGTTCACAAAATCCTTGCAACTTAGTGTATTTTCCGCCACTTGATCAACAAAATCCACCATATAGATTGGCAACTCCACTTCTTTTTGCTCACCTATGTTGTCTTGCAAGCTATTTGGCTCCACCAATTTCCATCCCATAACCCCTAAAATACTTCTACCAATTCTCACTAGCCTTTAAGTGAATTTTTAGGTGAGGAATTTAGTAAAACCATGCGACTGTCAACGAAATAGTTGCACTTATTTTGCAATCCGTAGTTGCAAAACAATCAGAACCATGCAATTGTCCAAAACTTTCCTGCATGGATTTGTAGTTTGTACCTTTTTTTCCCATTATTTTCTCTCTAATTCTTGAGTTGGGTAGTAGCCAATAATAATCTATCCCCACTCCTCATATTTTGTAGTTTAGTTTAGGTTGATTAGATTAGAGTTCACTACTAGTAAAAGCGCCAAAGCTTTCTTTTTCCACGTAGATGGAATTTACTACTTGCTAGTTCATTTGCAATTATCAAATTGGGAGTTTAAGTGGAACTCCTATTTCCATGTATGCTCTTCTCATTGCACCCTTGGTGATATGGAGGAATAAAAAAGTATTTGGGAGAAATTTTCTCCTCCCTTAGGATTAGAGAAAAAAATTATATAGTTTAATTAGGGGAAACTAAGCTTCACTATATGCACACATGCTTTCTCTTTTGCAAGGGAAAATATTGCATGGATTAATAATTTGTTCAAGATTAAGGATGCTAGGATATCCACATATTTACAATTTTATAACAATTGCGATTGACACACCTGTCACCTTGTAGGCGCCTCACTTCACACACTAAATTTTTTTTAGGCCTTGCTTACATGAGCATGTTTTTCCCCTTGCACTCTTTGTGATATGGGGGAGTTAGAAATTTATGTGGATCCTTAAGAGGCTTGTCATTATTTCACACCATAATTAAATGAGTTTGGACCATCGTTCGAAAGCAAAGCCACTTAAAATTGACTCTAACTTAACACATTAATTTCCCCCATTGTGGGTTTAGAAAGGAATCTTTATATTCTAAGTTAGGACTCTAGTGGTAGGAATCCAAATAATCTCTCTTTTTCATTTTACATCAAGAAAATAGAAATCATCCTTATGGAAAACTTTGAATCATCCACAATCTAGTGTAAACAAAGCTAGTGGTGAGAAGGAATTGGTGAAAAGGGTAAGGAATAGGCCTATGATCTTGTGGAATTACTTGTACCCCAATTCTTGGTAAGGGTTCTAGATCCATGGTTGATACCCAAAATTTGAGATTCTCTCACCCACACTGGACAAAGATATCTTAGTGGCCATTCTTAGGGAAACCACCCAAGGTGGCAACTATAAGCAACAACTACATTGAAGCTTATTTAAAACGACTACTAGAAGCATCACTAGTCACTTTGGGATGTGCCCTATTACTCCTCATTATAACCGTCCTTTCAACCTTCACTATTTTTCTTCAAGTGGATTCATCCATGTAGATAATTTTTTTGGGAAGGCATGATTTCTTTCTAAGTGGAAGGATATTAGGTAAGTTTAGGGATTCACATATTGTCATACCTTTTCACGATTTTTGAGAAATTGATTCATAAAAATACTGGAAAATATTAAAGTAAAGAATTCAGTTTTTTGCCTTTTTAATTATGCTTTGATTCACCCATTTAGACACATTTGAAACCCTCCCTTAGATGTCACACATATCACTTAAAACCATTGGAGTCCATATAGTCTCTTGTTAGTCCCAGTCCCTTCAAGGTCTCTCACCTTCGGGAGGAGGTGTTCTTGGTCTCACCTACTTGACCTTCACCTTAGTAATGATCACTTCATCTGCCCTTGTTAGTCTCATCAATCCTAGGAGAATCCTTACTTGGTATCAAAATACCTCAAGTTACTGCTCCTTCACAGGCTCATCAATCCCACACCATGTTAAACTATACTCCCAACCTTCCATTTATGGCTTCTTTGAACCTACTAGATCTTAAAAAGTTAAAAAATGATCCCATTTCCCATGATGCTAGCTGGCCCACTATGCCAACCAACCTACCTTTTGATATTCTAAAATTCAATGGTAAGCCTAAAAAGAATCCTGCAAACCATGTGATGAAATTTCATCTATCTTTTTGATCCAACAATATCATAGAAGACTCAATTCATTTTGATATTTCTCAATGCACTCTCACTAACCCCATGATAAAATGGTATGTCAATAAGAAGTTAGGAGCCCATAATGATTTCCAATCTTTAGTAAATATTTCCTCACATTTTTTCAGTTATCAAGATGTCATGGCAGGGGATTGAAACTACTTTTAGAGTTTAGGAAAGCATGTTCAACCCATATTATGAACCATATACATGAATTACATAGATACCACATTGTTCTCAAAGTGGAATCCCCCCCACTAAACTTATGTTAGACATTTTCCTCAAGTCCCTTTTGTTAGTAACAGTAGAAGATGTTGCAACCACTATGCCTTAGAATGAGGAACAAACTATCACAGAGGCTAAATTTTTTTAGCTAATCTATGCATGATTGAGATACCTATATATGGTTATCCCTAACACTCCTTTCCCTCAACCTTTCAACTAAACAAAGCATGGGGCATTGAATATAGTGGATGGGCTTATAAGGTCCATGCCACATCATACTCAACGCCTGGGGAACCATGTTCCCTTTCGAAATCATACTCAAGGAAATCCATATGAGACATCCCTTTCATTTCCAAACATGGGTGATGTACCACTTGTGCCTTCACCCATGGTAGGCTATTATCAAAACCCTCCTACTGCATCCATTACTCCTCCCATGCATGGCATAGGTTACTCTACCTCACATAATTCTGATGGGGTGTCCACATACCAAACTACATACATGAATCCAACGAAAGGAATCCTTATTACCTTTCCCTTGGCCCACCCCAACCTAATCCTACGAACCAAAATCCTCATCAAAATGTGGGTATCAACTTCATAAAATCTTCCTTTCCATAATAATAATATGCCTTGAAGCTATTCAATTTGGCTAACCCCCATTTCTAATATAACTACATGAAGAAGAAAAGAAAGAATAAGAAAAAAGGAAAATAGGGGAAGGGGTAAGTACACAATATCATAATTCATAGGGTAGGGAAAATCCCTAAATTAAAAACACCCATCCAATCAAAGTACTAAAAACACTCAAAAAAAGAAAAAACAATGGTCTTCAATCCAACTTTCTTTTTGGACTTTGTGGAGAATATAGTCATTATTCACATCACTATCCATACATTATCAAATTCAAGCATATAAATGAGTCTATGATAAACCATGACACTAATGGTCAATAAAGAGCCACTTAGCAACCTGTTGTATTGTAGACCCCATTCCCACAACAAGGAGTCATGGCCACCCAACAAGTTGGAAACACTAGTTCCCAAAAAATTTACTTCATGACCTAGCACCCATCATGTCAATTGGGGGGCATACTTACCAATTCTAGTATTTCCACATCCAATATACCTTCACCACTAAAGAAAATGGGAAATACATCTACATCCCCCTCGCACCCCAAGCTATCACCTTCAATTGGTATCAACATAACCAAGCATGAATTCCCACCACTACCTCATTTGAAATATGACTCAATTATGTTTAGTAACTTTGAGGTTAATTAATGTAATGTCTATGATGGGTTGTCTTCATGTGCTATATCCTCCTCAAATTGGAAACAAATTGGATCTCCCCTACTAATTCCTTCAATGAATGAATTCAAAGCATTTGATGGTATACTTTATCTTCCTTATGGATATTACCTAACCCCCATCAAACTATTTTTATTAATGTTGTTATCATGTCTAGACTAGTAAATTATAATATCCTCCTTAGCTAGGATTACATCTATGCCATGAGCGTTGCAGTGTATTCACTCTTTCAAGTCATGATATTCCCACATGAGGGGCACATCATCATCATGGATCAATTCTCCTATCGTGATCACACATCCCATGATTTTTAGGAGAGAGTCTCACCTTCTATTGCATAGGATGTGTCCATGAATTATGTGTTTGTTGCCACTAGTCATGCAACATCCAATATTGTTAATGGTGAGCCCATGGATCCAAAATTTCATGCTCACCCATGAGATATGGAGGATGGGAGGATTCATTCATAATTAGGGTCCTCCTCAAATATTTACTCCCCCACTTCCAATAGTAGCAATGACCATTCAACCACCTCCTCACCTAAGAATGAGGAGTTGTTTGAGGCCATTACTTCTTTCACTAGTTCTAGTGATAACCTCCACCTAGTATCTCCCATTGATGCCTCATAAGGTCCTAACCTCTCAATTACCGCACATTCTATTTCTCTGATATTGGGACTATGACCTCTCACATATAATGATCTATTGCATTAATATGTATTCTGTTTAGCCTATTTCCATGGTTGTGGACCATACCCCTACAAGAGATGTTGGCAAGCAATTTCCAGTCCCAACATCTCCTAAAAATATCATACAACCTTGAGAATATGATACCTTATTTCATATTCTCTTTTTTGGATGTCTAACCTTAAAAATAATTTTTCTTATACCTTTGGTACATCATCATAGGTATTTGGTAGCAACCCTTCCCCTAGTCTTTGTCACATGAGAGTAGGGGCAATATCACTTCACAAATGGGTTCCACTAGGCCTAGCTTTCAAAAAACATTAGCCCATTAAAATTTTTACCCTTTGTGGGAATCTTCATCATACCTTTTTGTGTCCCATACCCCCCAACATTACTCAATTACAACGTGTTTCTCAACTAGAGATGGTTTAAACACACATTAATGCTATCACCAACTCTTGAGGCATCCATATTCTTCCCTTTTTGTGAGGAATAACTGGGCTTCTCATGTGGCCACTCCCATAATAGTACAACCACTATAGGTACTACTTTCCCCTTTACAAGGATGAAGGCAAGAAATACCACCTCCCCCAATACCAATTCCCAACAAAATTGTGAACATGTCTTCTTCATTTCCTCCTCTATGGGGTAAATACTATTAATTGTCTACTCATTATTTATTGGTGTCAATATTAATTCATCCATCACAAATTTATCACCATAGAGGATAATTTAAACCCATGCTATTTTCACCTTTTCCTTAACTATTGGACCTATGGAATCATGCACAATGTCACACATTTGTGCTTCATTTAGTACATCCATGATATTTCTACTACTTCATTACTCTTCTCAAGAACTACCACCATTTTATGAGGTCTTGCACATAATCAAATACATTCTTGAGGTCATAATAGCACTCGAGTACCCTTGGGATGCCATGCACAATCACTCTTTCTTTTTACTACAAGCCACATCACCCTGTTTGTGTGATCCACTAATGAAGATTCATTGTTTCTTATGGAAAATACCCGTCTTCTTTGGTCTCTTTGGTTACCTTCCATGATGATGACCTAAACTCCTTCAATGAGTTGCTATGAGGGGAAACCATTGTTCCTTTGCCTCTAGCAGGGGGCACTACAACTTTCATTCAGGGACCATTTCCCTCATGCATTCACTGTATTAGAAATATCCCCTCTTCTGGTGAACCCTCACACTCAAATTATGGACAATTTGGATATATTTCTTAGTTGTTGGGACAATATGTTTAGTGGTTTCATTATTTCTAGGCATCAATATATTTCCTTCCTCTAAAGACTCAACTACACATGTTACCCAATCTCAAACTCATATAGTTTTCGTATTTATTATCCTAGGGACACCTAGCTTTGTGTCATACATTGGAAATATATATCATGCCACAACACTTATGCTTTGAGACTCCTCTACGTCACCATTTTATCAAAGAAGGTACATATATTTTATGATCCTATTATTGATAATATTTACTTCATTCAAGTGTTTTTATCATGAGTACTTTCACTTTGGGTATTTATTTTCATATGTGTAGGTCCCTTTAAGGTATCTATGATGCATCTAATATGGGGCATTATCTTACCCCTTTAGGTATGAATTTCTTTAAAATGGAACAATGGATACTCCCTCTAATATCCTTGCATATCCCCAATTCACTCCCCTCGAGATCACCATAGGCCCCTCTCCCTCCCATAACAACCACATTTTCTTCCTTCACCTCCCACTTAGTCATATGGTTGCACATCATTGATATTTTTCTCACCCACATGGATCATCTCATAATTGTAGCACCCCTTAGATTAACACCATCCATGCTATGCCATCCTCTTTTTTGGGAGTTGTTCTGTTTTACTTGAGAAACAACCTCATACTTATTTCTCATCATATGGCTATCTTACCCTAATGCTCTTGGGAACTAATCACTTTTACTATTATTAATGTGCCACCACATTTACACTTGGCCTCTCATACCCCCACTATCAATAGCCATTTTCATGATCACCCTCCATTCATTAGCCAACATGGAGACCAACTAATGCATCCCCCACCCTTTGCAATTACTTTCTTACAATTTCAGGCAAGCCATTGGTTCTCCATGTTTTGTACATCCCAATCATTATTCATAAATTAATTCTACAAGTGTACAAAGACTTTTGGAAGCAATGATTCTAACATCTTCAACCCATATCAACACATCTCGACGATAATCCTAGTTTCCCTTGGTTGGAGCATTTACTTTTAATATTATTAACATCTACTTGGTGCCATAGCATGGCCCTTATTCATTTCTCCCATTTTCCAATTAAGATTCACCATTGCCTTTATTCTTGCAGACATACCAACATTGAAAGTCAAAACATTGACTCATTAAGTACCCCTTCTAGTAGTCCTCCTTACTTTTGAGTCTTGTTTATCTTAGTTTGCTTTGGTTACTTCTATTGAATCCACCAATAGTTATGTTTTGACTGAGAGTAGTCCACAAAATTCATCTTGTCTCTTTCAACCTCATTCTTCATGAACCAACACCATATTTTCATAATTACATACATAACTGAGTTGCAATTGAATTTCTAAGGGACCTCTTGCTTTAGTTGTTGTGTTTTCCTTCTTGTCAACATCAACTCACACATTCCAAGAATGAAGCAATATATTGGTTCTCATATCCATACATTATGATGAACCTCTAATGGGATTGTGAGAGTCAACAATTCTTACTAATTCCGATGGACCTATTGACATTCGAATCTAGCATTGTTTCACATTAGGATGGGTCTTAGCTTACAAAAATTGTGGTTTTCTAGTTTTTTTCGAAGACACATGAGTTTGGAAAACATTCATCAGCTGATAGTTTGCATGTTCTTCGGTTACATTAGGCCCATGGGATCTTTCTCATCAAAACATTATTCTACTACAATGAACCCCTCTAAGGGTGATGTAGTTTTCTAAAGCAGCACAAGTTATCTACTATGCCTCCTAGCATACTCGATAAGACCTCTCTTGTCCTTCACTATAATAATCATTATCAAAAAGTCATGATCATGAGCATAGTACATGCCTAACTCATTTGTATATTGTAAGTATTTCTTTAAGAAGGATGTAGTTTTCACAAGTGGGCCTTTCTTCTTCTCTGCTCGGAATTCCTTTCTCTACAACCTCTCATTCTCTCTTTCACAACATCATCATAGGCAACATGCAATACATAAATACTGTATTTCAGCTATAAGTCTTCTCCTAACCTCACACATCAGGGGTTAACTTTTTTCACCCAGAAATCATCCACACAATGTTATAGGTGATAGATGTAAAATTCCATCAGTCAATCAAGACAAAATTTTCCTAAGTCTATTAATCATCAAGTCAAAAAGCAAGAGATTAACTCTATCAAGTGGATTTTTGTTTGAGCAGGAAAAATCATAGTTTAAATTATGTGTGGAATCATGAGATTATTCATTTGACATTCACATGGATCTGTATACACGATAAGTCCACATTTAAAATTGTGATATATCTCATCAAATATGGGCTATGGAAAGTACATACTATGAATGGAAAGGTTAAGGGTTTGAGAAAATTTATGAAGGGAAACTTTGAAACTCCAAAGCTACATGATATTCATTCCAAATGTGAAATACTAACCACCTCCTTGCAATGAGACAATCACCATGAGAGGTTGGAAAAATGATATAAATTCCATTCTCCGAGGACCAATTCAACATAGAAAAGAATTGCATAGTCAAGCTGTTAAAATATCTTTGAATCTCAAAACTTGTTAACATTCATTTTTCATATTGTGGGTTGCCATCACTGGAGTTGTTCACTTCTTCTTAGAGGGAGAGATCCTATAAAGGGAATAAGAAAGAGACCATCCATTGGGAGATTTTAGAAGTATCCAACTACCAAACCTATCTCTTTTTGTCTATGAGTAGACTATTTTGTCTTCATTCCATTTGAAATAAAAGGGTCCTTGCTTCCCATATCGTTTGTGTTTTTTACTCATTTTCTCATACATTAATGAATGGATGTAGCCTAGTTAGTTTTTGTTTGATTTATTATTATCTCTCACCATTTATGTGGATGATTTAGATCACTACAACCTTGAAACTTAGTGTAATTTTCTCACTTTCTAAATAAAATCCACAATACATTAATTCTTCTTTCGATTTGAGTGGCTCACGACACCAATCATGATTTTTCAAGCTTATTTCTCTTCAAATGAATTTTTACCACTATAATAGTACCAATGTAACTATGACTTGGTCATGAGTCAATTAATATAGTAATAGGTTAATTGGTAATCCTTAATTCCACTTCAATCACATGAGATTGATGCTCCACCTATTGGTTATCTAGTGCTACATATAACCTTGGAACACTTCTACACACATCTTCTATTGTAGTGGCTTCTTGAAGGTTGTGAAAAATCTTCATTTTGTTGATTCTTTGAGGGAAATTTATAGACATACAAGCTCCCTGAAATCCCTAGCTCATCTAGGCTGTTAAGGAATGAGACAAAATATAAACAATAGAGTATATCACTAGTGCTTAGAAAATAGTTTAGAGGAAATAATAATATGAAAATAACTTTATTTTTTAATTAAATGGTAAAAATGTCACATGACTACATCATTAGAAAATTCATGGATTTTACAAAGGCGAAGGTTCTTATTTATATTATTTATGGGTGCCTGAGTAAATTACTTCCATTATTTTTCTTCTTATTAAATACCATGGGTGGATACCATGGGTATATACCATGGTGAATGTCGTGAGTGAATGTATGGGGAATCACCATGGTGAATACCATGGTTTTTCAAAACCATGGGCTTGTAACCCATGAATGGAAAAAATTCCAAGATTAACGATATTTATTTGATGGAAGAACTAGATAGCCACCAATTTCCATTCAAATCATATTACAAGGGTTAAACATTATGTGAAAATCTCATAGTTGTGCAATCTAGTAAAAAGTAAATATTAACCGTGTTGATTTGATGGAAAAGGTTGATACCCACCAATTTCCACTCAAATCATTCCTTCCTCCTAGGAGTTAATGGTCTCCATTTCATCACGTTCCCTATTTAGATGGATAAAATTTTGCTAAATTTGGCTCCTGATGACCCACTTTCCTATAAAAAGAAGTTTCCCTACTTTGTAAACTTGGTAGAGTCATATGTTCTACTAGCATATATACTTCATTTTGGTTTCCACGATTCAATCCACCATAGCCTGAAACTTTTATGGGCTAGTTTTAATGTTAAGCATGTTGTTGTTTAAACCTAGCATTGTATTTATGTATGACATCCTGAACTTGCATTGGAGGTGTTGGATCCATTCAACAATTTTGGATGCTCAATTTGTTTTGGCCTAAGCATGGGAGGAATTTGTTGGTCAATATGTAGTAGGAAGAGGAACATCCATGGGGACTCCTAGTGGAAACCCTAAACATGTCTAAAAAGTGATGTGACCAATAGAGTTGTGGAGATATCTATTATAGTTATGTTGAGCATATGGAAGGTTGTCATCCCATGTATGTGGAGTTTTTATCTATAAGTATAGAGGCACCCTTGTAGTTGAAGGGAATATGTCTCTAGACCATTCTACAAGCTTGTCCATATGTTTATGGTTTAGAGAGAGAGACTGTGTTGAAGTTGTGGTGGTTGAGGTCACCCTTTCTTCTCCTTTTGGCTAAACAATTAAGAGGAAAAACTTGGAAGTATGAGATATTACCTTTCGGTACTATCTTTCTAAGATAAATGAAATTGTAATACTTGGAACTACCTCAAGTATCTTGTAGAGTTGACCTCTTAGAGTAACAATGATACTACATGGGTGAGACTCATAAACAACATGATGTTTCCACATGTAAGGTTGTTCGAAAATAACATAACAAAATTTGAGTGGGGAAATATCACACAATACCTCATATTTCAAGGGTTTGATGCTATAGGATAGGTGACATTGCTTGGTGACATGGATTATTGTCCATGGCTCAAGCAACCAATGTTGCATGGATAGGGGTGTGGCACTATTGATAAATTCAATCTCTTAATGAACTTATCTAAGATTAGGTTATTATGGATCCACTTGTTAATGATGAAATGTAGTGGGGTCCACTTCACCCACATCTGCGAATGAAAGAGTCACTCCCCCTCCTAGAGATTTTGAGTCTTTTCGTTGGCTTTTTGTAGTTGCAATGGTAGCATTGGGTATTGCATTGATGACGAAATTTCCTTTACCTTGTTTTGAATAAGAATTTGAGCTTGGATTTGTCTCTTTAAACTTAACCAAATTTTTTTTTCTTGACTGACATTCATGAGTGTTGTGCCAGGGGATTTGTGGAACTCACACCACTTTCTAATGTCCTTCTTTTCCTATGGCTTGGGCTAGTTTTCTTGAGGTTCAATATCCTTTTTCTATCCCTTATTTTATTAATTAATGCCACCTTTTCCAACCTTCTATTGTGGAGTTGTAGAACTGAACACCTTCTTATTCCTCTACTTCAAATTTTTCTCTTTTTTTACTGCATATTTATAAAATTTTTTTATTGAGGAGATGTCCAAGAAATCCATATTTTTTGGATGTACCTATTGTTAATATGAAAATTCCTGGAATATGTATCAAAAACCTTCACTTTAGTCACTAGGTGACAAGTGACCCTAACAACAAGTTAATCGCTGTTGTTATTCTAGATCTGCAACACAAATGGAAAATCTGCAGTAAAAGGAAACAAGATTTGAAACAAATAGAAGCATAATGATAGATCCAGAATAATAACCCAATGGAAAGATGATTTTAAACAAATAAATCTTTATTGATAACAACTGGTGAAGGATATCTATAGATTGGTTTGTAAGTCCCCCTCCGTGGGATGGGTCCTTTGATATCCTTGATGCATCAGAAATAGTTTCCCTCTCTCAATCGTGTGAAAAACCCAAACAAATTGAAGAACTCAAGTGGGAGCTCAAGAAAAAATGACGATAATGTTAACGATTATAATGATCAGGTGAGGAATGAATGAAAAACTCGCCTTTATATAGCAAAGTATGGAGTTAATCTTGAAAATGGAGAATAATAAAATAGTATTGACCAAATTCAGATCTAACTACTTGGAATACTTTTTAAAATATATTTGAGAGGGAAAAGGAATTTAAAATGGTTAAATTCCTTTATTGAGAAATAATTAACAAATAAAATGATTTATTAACTATTTTGCGAGAAACAAGAAAGGTGTGAAATCAAAATAACTATTAAATAGTGATTTCATAATTATTCTAATAATAGAAATAAGGAAATTCAAATAAATAATGATTTATTTAAATATTCCTAAGGGATTTAGTCAAATGGGACAATGAGTAATTATTAAATAATGATTTAATAATAATTCCTAGAGAAAATTAAATAAATAATGTTTTATCTAATTATTCTCATGGGGTTTTTTAATTTAAATAAGAAAATAACTTAATAAAAATGGTTTGCTAAAGTATTTTCCACAATGAAAGTGATTTTTATATGGTAAAATTAAATCCACATGGTGTATTTCGATCCACCTAGTTAGAAATGGCTAGGTGATCATTTTTTGGTGAGAGCACCTATGTAGGAAAATACAATACTTTAGACCAAGTGCTACTTAGAATTCCTGATACCCAACTTTGAGCACAAGGTATGGAAAATATTAGTGTAGTCTAGCATTGTTTGGTCTCTCTCTTGTAGCATAATGCTACATCTTATGTATTGGTCATTGTAGTACACCACAGGGTATAATTCCTCCTTGAGGGAATCCAAAAATTATGTCCAAGTGGGTTATTTCTTAAATGACATAGATTCATTCACTGTGTATCAATGTAGGTAACCTTCCTACCAAGCTTTGACAGTGGGAAGGGTTTTAAGGAGTGCAAAAATGATCTTTTCACTATCTTTGTTGTTGCATAGAATAATAAACCTTGAGCATGTTCAACCATTTATTTAGGAATATACATATATATGTCCTTCAAATAAGGGGATATTAAAGTTAACTTGCACTTTGAAGATTGTTTCACCTTTGAAATTGATTCTTTTTGAACATTCCTTGGTCATTGTCAACAATCTTTGAAGGATTTGTATGAAATTGTACATCATCTCATTACTCTCTCGCATGAGTGCTTCCTCGAGCAACAACTTGATATGATCTCCTTGTTTGTCACTCCTATTTTATTCCTCCATTGGAGGTTACTTGGGTTGGAAAGAGTGGTTTTCCTCAAGTGAAAATAGCTTTAGATTTTACTCTCTACACCTTGACCTCATTAGGCACATGCGCTAGAAAATGACAAGGAGTAGATTACTCTGATACCATTGATCTTGGCTATCTAAGGAATGATATGAAATATAGATAATAAAATACATCACAAATCCATATAAAATAAAATAGAGGAAATATTAATATGAAAAAAGCTTAACTCTTTTTATAAAATGGTAAAAATGTCAAAAGACAACAATGTGCTAAATTTCATGGATTTTACAAAAGTGAAGGGATGTATTATATTATTTACGAGTGCCTTTTCACTTAGGAGTGATGTTTCAATTATTTGTTTTATTATTAAATATAATTGGTGGATACCATGGGTAAATACCATGTTAAATTCCATGGGTGAATCTTGTGGGGGGAACTAGCATGGTGAATTGACAAACCATGGGCTTGTAACCCATGAATGGAAAAAAATCCAAGATTAACCCTATTGATTGGATGGAAAAGGTGGATAGTCACCAATTTCCACTAAAATCATCTTACAGGGGTTAAACATTAGGCAGATAATCTCATAGTAGTGAAATCTAGTAAAAATTAAATATTAATCATGCTTATTCAATGGAATAGGTGGATAGCCACCAATTTCCACTCAAATCACTAACACTTGACTAGTTTCATTCTTGTTTCCCTAAGTATTCTTCCATATTGGACTTATCCTAAGTTTGTTGGACCTATTAATAAGAATTAGAGCTATTGTAACAAAAATAATACCCTAAGTAACATTAAGGAGGTGGGGCATTTGAATTTTTCCTCTTAAACTCTAATCTAAGGTCACTTATGAGCTCAAAGAGGCATTATGCACATTAAGAAATTTTCAATGGCTATACTCATGCTCAGTTATGATATTCAGACACAAAGTTATGACCCTTTAAGTTATCCAAGGGATTTCACTCCCCTACCCTGCCATCATTTGCACATCGAACCACACGTGCCAAATGATGTTGTGTCATATATATATAACCCTTGTGTCTCACACCTACTAAGGAAATCTATCTCTCATTGGCTTAACACATCATTGAAAATATTCTTCCTTTCACCATATTATTCCTCCATAAACTTCCTTATCACATCATCCAAAACATTATTACCTTGTGATGTATTTCATAAATATTTTCTTCATGCAATACATTGCATCACATGAAACCTTATTTCTATATGAAACTCATCTTAACTTTCCTTTCTTCCCCTATCTTTCTCTCTTTCTCCTTCTCTCCTTTTGCCTTCCTCTAATATTTTATTTATTTCTCTTGTTTCTCCTTCCTCCCTTCCTCTCTACCTTTGTTTATTGCAACCTTGAAAATATTATTTTCTTTCCCATAAAATATTTATTTTCACATCTAGGAAATTTTGGTTCATTATGATGAATACTTCCATGTCAGCCTTACCTTTCTCACAAATTTGATAATGTTTGGGTTTGTGACGTATCACACCCAAAAAATTTGTGGTGTGATACTTTGCACCCTCAAAAATCTCCTTTGCACAACATTAACCCATCACCTCAATTCCTCATTTTATGTGCTGGAAATATTTCAAGTTTGTAATATGTGATTTCCACATAGTATATTGCATGCTTGAAAAAGTTCGAGGGTGTTGTGTATCACACCAAAAATTTTGTAGCTTCATACAATGCATCTTGCAGACAAGGTGGATCTCCCTAGACCTCAGAGAAATCTAGTAACAAACAATAAAGAACTGCTACCTTTCCCTAGCTTACTATTAACTGAAACAAACAGTATGAGAGAGGCCACTTACTGTTTAATCAAAATGCTTGATCAAGTCCCTTTCCGTGATTTCGACCATTCGCTTCTCCTCGATGCTTTAGATATCATTCCAGTGCTTCCCACAACTTATCCATGATGTCCTGAAGGAGATATTCATAGACAGAAACATACAAAAGATCAAAGCATCCATTATATAGCATAAAATATAAATGAACTAATTAACTCAAACATATATCATAAATCGATAAATATGAAATCATAACCTATGTGGGTGATAAAGGAATCCCACAAATGATATCAAAGAAGACATAGTTGGGAAAGAACAATTGCTTTAATATTAATAAAATGGAGAAAAAACTTACAACCTCAAAGCCTTGATGTTACAAGTCTCTTCTCACAATCTCCAACCCTCTCCTTAGATGAATATACTCCTAGCTTTTTTTTCTACAGCATAAACCTACTTCCAACAGTCCTACCCAATCCTTAGGCTTGTGTTAGCTTTATAGGCCAAGAGGGGGAAGTTTGGGATCCATTTCCCAAGGGATGAGGTCCAAAAATGTTGGGATAGGGGTTCCAAAAAGAGAGGGAGGTAGCTCCATGATGGGAGGGATTAGGGATGAATATGCATCCATTAAAAGCTTGTTAGTTGCGAAATATTTGACTAACAATTCTTCTAGAATTTATTTTTTATTTTTACACGCGTTAAGTCATGTGCATATGCCAAAGTGTAAGATAGAGCACACTTATGCATATTTTCTAATGGACTCTTCTGCATATGTGTAGGAATTGACTAGGGAAATGTGGAGGAAGCTAAAAATAGGATTTTTAGCCATGGAATCTAGGAATTTCATTCTCTTTGGGATAGTTTGGATTCTAGACTTGCAAGGGGATGTTTTGGAACACATTTATGGATAACGAAATATCCAAACCAATGTTCGTTTGCCTAATGTGACAAAATGACATGTAATAGATTACCCCCTAAAGTGAAAAGTTAGAAGAGATGTTTGATGACTGAAGCGCTTTATCATGCCAGGGTTTGGATTAGATACTATAGTCAGATACCTGAAACAATCAATCAAATGTTACAATGAAATATATAATTATCGATGAGGTATTCATTCCCATACTTAGAGCATAAATGCTTCAAAGGACCAGTACAGAAATTCATTTGAATATCAATGTCAATAGACGACAGAGTATGGGTGCATCCATAAATGGATCTATGTTTACAATCATGAATATTTAATAACTCCATGCAGCGTGGATGGATGAAACTAGATACATGTCCTTGATCTCCATCTCTCGATCCATAGTATGAATCTAGCCATGTGAATGGATGTCTCGTAGTTGAACATGGTAGAAAACACTTGGTTACCAGTCAATGATATAACCATTAGTAGGTGCAAGAGAAACCACCAATAATGACAATGGATCTCAAGGTATTTCCAGTACAATATACGAAGTGTGAATATATACGTTGATGTCAAACACTCATAGAATCATTCGATCGAAGGTCAATGATGAGAACCTGTCGTTGAAGGAAAGAAACCTTCCATTAAGGCATGCAGGCTCCAAGGTTCTACAGGTTTCTAGATCAACTTCCTAGATATTGAGCTGAAGTCAATAGGAAGCAGCCCATAGCAGGAGGGCCTACCACATGAAACTCATGTCAATTTTTGAAGAACAATAGTTTGGACTAATCCAAGAATAAATCAGGGACGGTTGACACAACTGAATGCTATGAATGGAAAATAATTTGACTGAGGTTGGAATTATATTGAACATATCAACGACATGACATTTTGACTTGGCAAATTTTGACTCAAAAAATAATACCCAAACCAAATAAAGACTTTTAATGAGGTATGGTCAAATGAGAGGAAAATGGATTTCCCAACTTGGAGACAAAAGTGATGGAGTGTCATGTTCAAGAGTGACATAGTTCCTTTTATAATACAAAATAGAGGTTCTTTCCCACTTTCCCCCCACCATTACTGGAAAGTGCCTATTTATTTTTTACAAGTTTGAGGAGGATAACATATGCTTGTCCTTTAAGCTCATCCTTTGGATGAGTCCTTCGACATATTTTTAATGAACCCTAGGAAGGAGTGGTTCAGTCTCGTCATGCTTAACGAGTCCTGCACTATTTAAGTTTTATGAGTCCAGTGACGGGGTAAATCGATGTTGTTTTCATGTTAAAAGATTTTTAAAAGACACGAAAAGAAAAATCGTTCAGTTCTTTCAACATAACTTTTAATGAGCTCAGAGAAAGTAAAGCTCAATGTTTTTCATTTTTAGGGAGTCAGGAGAAAAACATAAGTAAACTCCATAGTGTCCTTTTTCTTGAATTTAGTCTCTCAAGCTTGGAAAAGGATAAAATAATGCAGGAGAGAACTCTCTTGACCATTATTAGTCAATGTATACCTTTTTCATAAATAGACTAGTTCAGTTTAGAAAAGGGATAAGCTTATATTGAATAGACACATGTTCATTTACTTTTACGAGTTTGAATAGTCAAGTTCCCGGTGATATTTTCATGTTTTAAGGAGTCTAAAAAGGGCTTAAAGAGAACTCCAGTGTTTCACTTTTTTTTAAGTTTTAAGAGTCCAAAAAAGTGATAAAGTTTACTTGTATCACCAACTTTCAATTTAATTAACAAGCAAGAAAAGATGTAAATAACTCGACATTTTCATGTATGTTTTACGAGCATGAAAGCATAACAAAAGACGCTCGAGATTTTCATGAGTTTAACAAGTCTTGAAAATAATAACCAAAATGGACTCTAAAATAGTTTTAATTTTTATACAAGCTTGAAACTGAGAAAAACTATCTTTAAGAGTGGTTTCATTTTTACACAAGCTTGAAACAGAGAGGAGACTATGCTTGAAAGTGGTTTTCATGCCCCTATCATAATGACATAGGCACATGCCCCCCAATATTCATTTCATTCACCTGAGTAGACTACTGGTTACTAATAGGCGGATGAAATGAAGGTTCATTTACAAGATCAGGTGAAAGACTCGAATTAATTAGGGCAGATTTGTTTCATTTTCAACGAGCTTGACAAAGGAAAATAACTATGCTCACAAAACCTTGTTTCATTTTTTTATGAGGTTGATGTAGTAAAGTAACCATCCTCATGGAATTTTTTTTCATTGTTTAAGGAGCTTGACAATAGAAAATAAACTCTGCTCATAAGTATTTTTATTTTTATTTTTTAATGAGGTTGACATAATAAAGAAACATCCTCATGGATTATTTCATTTTTATGCGAGCTTGAAACAAAAATAACTATGCTCGTAAGAACCTATTTCATTTTTTAGCCAGGTTGACACAGTAGAAGAACCATCCTCTTAGTCATTTGGTTCATGGCTTCCATTTGGAAGAAACACATGCTAATGGATTTTTCCTGATCATGGCTTCCAAGAGATCTTCATCAAAAGGAAGAATATCTCTATGGAAGGAATACATGTGAAGAGAACCAAAAGGGATAAGAAAATCCATTTCAAATTCCCCCATAAGGTTTCTTATGTCAATTACCAGATCTAAGTCATAGGAAGTCGAGCAAACACTGAGGGGCACACTTGCATTAGTAATTGGAGACATGGGAGTGGTTGCCACATAATTGACCCATGGTGGGGTGGATACCACTTATAGATAAGGAACATTCAGGGATGCAAAATTACTGGTTGTCGAATTAAGATCTACAAATGAAAGCTAGTCAATAGTCACAATGTATCCATTCTGAGGAAAATATATCATGCGAAAGAGTGTTGATAGACAACTTTCATGACATAGACATAATCTCACCCAAGGAGAAAATTAAAATATAAGGGACCTTGGACTATCGTAAGATCAATACAGATAGTCTTACCTTTTAGAGTAATAGGTAACTTAGGAAGGATCCATAAAGGCTCGCTAATGGTTCTGTTAAAATCCAAAATACTTTGTGTAATAGGCACAAGCTGAGGGGAACCCAAATATTGCCAAGCAGATGAGGATAAAATATTGACATAATCACCTTCATCTACATTTGTGCGATGCAAATTCTTACCATACGCTTTCACAATGATTTTGAAAGGGGTGGAAGAAGGAAGATGAGGCTCTGTCAGTCTACTCCAATCAAAGGAAATAATGCCATTACTTGGAGGGACATAAATGGAAACAGATGAAATGCCCCCATGCGTAGAAGTAACAAGAAGAACCCGAGCAATAGTAATTTCACTCTCTAAAGGGAGAGTGAGATCAACTGAGGATGGTATCGAGTTGACCACTTGATCAACCAATGGCTCATCAACCTGAGTGATATGTGTTTCACTCTCCAATGGAAGAGTGGGATTGACTGTACTTGGAATTAGATCAATCACTTTGTCAACTGATGGTAGGTTGAGAGAAAGTTTATGGTAACCAGTTGGAAGTTGTTGCTGTGAAACAGTAAGTTTTTCCAACAATTTTGAGGCTTCGTCCATATGAGGGAAAAGGTGACTATGATGAATCCCTTTGCATAACCTACAAGGAAACCTAACTTTACCCTTTTTCCCAGGAACCTCACAATCACTGGTTGATGGATCAATAGTAGGTTGATAAGAATTTTTTGACCATACTTCCAAGACCTTAGGAATACTAGGAAAATCAATAAGGAAGTGATCACCCTTACAAATATTGCAAGGGTATCTGGACTTGCGATGAATACTAGAAGTTTCTTCAACATTAACATTACCTATAACCATGATTGGTTGGTTGACATCTTTCTTATCTTTCTTCTTCTTCTTCTTCTTAGTCACTTGGTTACTAACATCAAGGATTTTACCAAGCGAAGAAGAAGAAGGAGAAGAGGACATGTTGGGGGAAGAAGGTATAGGGTCAACATGAGGTTGGTGATGTTGAGATGATGAAATCAATTGAGGTGGTCAAATAAGATGAAAAAGCAACCACACCAGTAAAGCTACCATGAATCTAGGAAGTGATAATGTATCCATATAAGGAGGATTGACATTTGCAAAATCAAGGAGAGGATTAGGGTTCCTGTTAAAAGGAAGGTCTTTATCATTAACTTTTGGCTTTAATGCCATTAGATTCAGCTTAGATACATTTACTATCAATATTAACAATTTAAAATCACAATCCACACCTTAGGTCTATAAAAAAGTAAAAAAAAAATTAACACGTGCTAAAAAATACAAGGATTCAAACCATGCAAACAATATTTTTAGCGAAATTAGTAGTTGGTGATGAAACCTAATGCCATAGAGATAAAAGTGAAAAGTGGCTATAGAAAGAGCGGGTGGAACCATTTACACTAACAACCTTCTTAATGTACATGATCTGGTGCAAGTAAACTTCACTTATTCCATATCGAATGAAGAATACCCTCCAAAAAGGGTCAAGTGAGTCGAGCCAACATTTGTTGTAGGTACAATAAAGACTTCCCCTCCATCATCACCTCGGGTATTAGCCTAAGATTATGGTCTCTAAGGTTACCACCTAAAACAATTTAGCCTGGGGGGACAGTCGTAGATTGGACGTACATGCAAGGGCAGAGTAACAAAGCTCAATCCACTTGAAAGTTCCTCAACATGGTTAATATGAGGCTTACTTCCAAGTGAATCCCAAGTACCTTTTGACACCATTTTTAATACATGTAAATCACTCTACCATAACCAATGAAGCGGGGTCGATCACTCCACCGGGTCCGACATGATCTTGTGCTTGACTCCTTTGTAAGGGGAACTTTCCAGAGAAAAATTGTAGTAAATGGATTTTTCTCCCTATCACAAGATTCTAATGTTTGTTTACAGCTTTGGAAAGTTAACTCAATTTCCTATTCCAAAGCCCTACAACCTGATCTATTGTAGGTGGAAAAGATCCCTAAAATAATAAAAATTTCTAAATTTATTTTATTAGCACTGATTTCAAGAGCTGTTATTTACTCACATGGTAAATAGACGTGAAACTAATGGTGTTATGACTTGACTCAAAAACTAATGCAAATGAAAATGAAATTGTAATATTTTCTTTTCGATTTGTAGCTAAAATAAGGGAAAGGGTTTCATTAAATTTTCAAAAACTTCAAGAATCAATGAATCATTTCAAAATCCACATAAGAGAGAATGCAAAACACACGGTCCTTGGAATCTTCTTTGAAAAATGCACCTAAAATTTTCAAAATACAAGTTACGAGAGGAAAAATTTTGAACTTATCAACTTCTAGCATACTCAAACAAACAATCAATAAATTCTTCCTTCAACATACACAAGTTGTAATTTCAATTTGACATAATGAGGTTCAAGTCAATGCCAAAGTGTTTTTCTAATGAACCTTTCTGTTGGGGGCTGAGACTTTACCACGGTCAAGTCGCGGGCGGGGGTGCATAAATAAGGTCTGACACTTACTTCAATGGGCTC
Organism: Pinus tabuliformis; assembly: GCA_031772625.1. Classification (NCBI taxonomy): domain Eukaryota; kingdom Viridiplantae; phylum Streptophyta; class Pinopsida; order Pinales; family Pinaceae; genus Pinus; species Pinus tabuliformis. The sequence goes on along the minus strand of CM062820.1, from coordinate 1,253,943,555 downwards.
GCTTCGCTAGGTCCCACTATGAACTATTCGATCAGTGATTTCGTCAATCAAATCCATTGTAAGATAGCCTTGCTGGCTGTGAGAGTAGGTAGGGAGGTTATAGCAAGCAGGTAGGTAAGTGATAGCAATGCAAGCTCCCAGGTGTCTTAGCAAGGCAGGATGCATGCATGCTTGGTGTATCGGGCGGGGTTGGTCTGCTTTAGCTCTTCGGTCCAGTCCAGCCTTGACGATTATGTTGTCTTATAGAAAGCAATGATGAGTAATTTCTTTGGAAAAACAAAAACTTCCAACCACAAGTGGTCTCTTGAGAAACTCTAAATTTTCCGAAAACTAATGACACCTTGCTGCATTTAGAAGCCAAAGTACTTAATATGATGCTTTAACATAAAAAAGGACATATTAAAACTATCTAGCAATGACTAGTCATTCCATTGATTAATTAGCAATTCACCAGATCAAACTTCAGACCCTAAGTTGCAAAATAAAAGAATTATTAAAAAAAAACCCATACTATCAAATCAAAATAAGGAGGATATTTCCAGAAGGAAAACAAGTGTAATTAAATAGGAAAAATAAAAATTTCTGGATTTGATGAGGAGAAACATGAAATTTAAAAAAAAATCAGGTATGTGCGTAGGTCATAGAACAAACCAGTGTGCATACCCATTTTTGCAAAGAAAAAAGTGAATAGAAGTGCACTCTTTTCCTAAAGCTAAAGTGCACATGGCGGGAAGTATTTATAAAAAAAATTAAAAACAAGTCAAATAAATCACCAAATCCATATTTTCAACATTTCCAAACACTCAGAGAGGGCTATGGCAAAAGGATCAAAAGGGCGAACAAAGATAATAATGGAGAGTGAAATGATCCTCAGTGGATTCACAAATTTTTTAGGTGAACTAATCCATGTGGCGGCAAGATGGATCTCCCTAGACCATAGAGAAATCGGTTAACAAACAACAAGGAACTGCTACCTTTCACTAGCTTACGATTGACTGAAACAAACAATATGAGAGAGGCCACTTACCTTTTAATCAAAATGCCTGATGAAGTCCCTTTCAGTGCGTTCAACCATTCTCTTCTCCTCGATGCTTTAGAGATTTTTCTAATGCTTCCCACAACTTCTCCATGATGTCCTAAAGGAGATATGCATAGAAAAAAATATACACAAGATCAAAGCATCTAATATATAACATAAAAGATAAATGAACTAATTAACTGAAACATATATCATAAATCGATCAATATGAAATCATAACCTATGTGGGTGATCAAGGAATACCACAAATGATATCAAATAAAACATAATTGGGAAAGAACAATTTCTTTAATATTAATAAAATGGAGAACAAATTTACAACCTCAAAGCCTTGATGTTACAAGTCTCTTTTCACAATCTCCAACCCTCTCCTTGGATGAATAACCTCCTAGGCTTATTTTTGTAGCATAATCCTTCTTCCAACAGTCCTCCCCAATCCTCAGGCCTGTGTTAGATTTATAGGCCAAGAGGGGGAAGTTTGGGATCCATTTCCCAAGGGATGAGGTCCACAAATGGTGGGATAGGGGTTCCAAAAAGAGAGGGAGCTAGCTCCATGATGGGAGGGATTAAGGATGAATATGAATCAATTAAAAGCTTGTTAGTTGCGAAATATTTGACTAACAATTCTTCTAGAATTTATTTTTTATTTTTTTATTTTTACATGCGTTAAGTCATGTGCGTAGGCAAAAGTGTAAGATAGAGCGCACTTATGCGTAGTTTCTAATAGACTGTGCAGAAATTGACTAGGGAACTATGGAGGATTTTTAGCCATGAGATCTAGGAATTTCATTGTCTTTGGGATAGTTTGGATTTTAGCTTTGCAAGGGGATGCTTTGGAACACATTTATGGATAGCAAAAGATCCAAACCAATGGTCATTTTCCTAATGCGACAAAATGGCGTGTAACACATGATAAATTTTTTCTCATGTGATATTCAAATTTGGGCAATGTGTCCTCCAATACCTTATGGCCTTCTTCATATGGAATGAAGATTACTTTCATGCAATACAACCTATATCACATGAAAATAAACTTCATGTGATATGCTAATACTTGAAATTTTTTCCTTTGAAATTTTCTAAACTTTTCTAAGTGTTTTCCCAAGGACCAAACACTTTGTTGATGCCCTCCTATCACTTATTCAAGTTAGGATAGAGGACCAAGCCTTTAACTTCATACTTGAACAACCTCAAGAGTAATATACTAAGACAAAATTGAGGCTATATTACTAAGGTGAGCCTAGAATCCAAGGGTCCACGAATCCAAAAACATTTTCTAGAATCTTATCATTTATTTATAAAATTTCCATTAATTTGAGATATTCACATTGGCCTTCAACCTTAAGGGTTATGAGTCTCCAAAACCTAGAAAGGTCCACTTGGAACTCAACCTTAAATTAGTCTTCTAAGATGCATTCCACCTAAATCTCTCCAAGGCTTTTATAGGAGTTTAAGCCCCTTTCTAACATAAAATCCAATAATAATTTCACTCGGAAGATGTACATATAAAATATATCCAATTGGGTGAGTGTGGCACCCAATATCTTCATGTTAACTGGTGTACATAGCTAAAAAGTAGGAATTGAGGTGGTAGGGGGAGAGTTCCTCTGCCCTAAGGGTTATTGGGTACACAAAAATAAAATCCTACCCTTCCTATTCCATAACCATTAAATATCAAAAATATTGACAAATCATTAATTACTTAATAGTGTACAAGACGTTTATCATGAAAAATAAAAATAAAGAATAATGCTTTTTAGCCCATGAATCCCCATGCAAGATCAGACGTTAGTATACCACACATTGATATTTATATAATTTATAGGGAGTCATTCTCACAACAATTTCACTAAAAATAATCTTCTTGACACTTGGGAACCCACAATACAATGTTAGTTGTAGCTTAAAAATTAACATTCCCTAGTCAAACATAACAAAACATAACAAGTAGATTTATGTTACTACATAAAATCACTACTATCAGTGTAATTATAATCATCCCAACTTTAGTATTTACACTACATATCTTAACCAACACAACTCTTAGGTATTATCCATTCTCATATTACAATATCTAAGTGCTATACATGTTTTTTAGGGATATTTTTTGTGATTTAAGATATTCATTTCAATTCAACTAACAATTCCACATATAATATTAATTTTTCATTAAATATTGAAATCAATGTCACATCTCATTCAATGCATGCTTGCCTTCATGAATTACTTGACATAAAAGAATATACAACAAAAGGTAATAATTAACACATATGAAATTAATGCTAATCCAACCAACTGAAGGTGAGTGATTTTCCACCCAAACGTAGGCTCAATTCCACCTTGACCTTCTATAATTGGCAACCCCATAGCCAAACCATTACACTACAAAGGTGAATTTGGGAAAAACCTTAGTAATTATGGGCAATTGATAAATTTATTCAAAGGAAAATTCACAGGGAAGCTTCTCGTTGGTCCTCAGGACCCCACAAATATAGGCATCTCTCCTAGTATTTCAACAAGACATAATATGAATCTCTACTAGTAGTTCAACATAGAACAAGAGTAATCTTTCCTTTGTTGTTGCACAACCTCTTAGAGAAATCCTCATTATTGTGTCTCTCGTGGGTCTAGTGAGGCCTCAATTTTGTTCCCTTTCATTATAGCAAATAGAGAACTTCCCATGTGAACTATATGGCTTGAATCAATGAATTGTTTACTAGTTAAACTCAATGATAAACTCAACCATGACCTAGTTCTTAGTTCACCCTTCTCTATTTGAAAACTTTACTCGTTAACCATTTGAGTGCCCATACTTTCCCAATATAGGAATGTTATCCTCTCTGCATGTAGGTACAGGGTAGTCCATGATTTCCATGAATGTACTTTCCCCATTCCCCCCTTTTGATATTGAAAGGATTCACTCAAATACCACTTATTCTTATTAACTATCGATAGGCGACACTTCAACCAACTAAATTTCAAAATTTGATGATGAGGGAAAGAGGGAAAAAGGGGCGGAGCATTTTCAAATCAAATATCTTGATAAGGTGACTTGGAATTGTTTACAAGGTGAACCCAAAAATTTCCTTAACTATTCCTTGCCCATGGTATCATGGTCCATGTAGGTTCTGTTGCCTCAGTTAACTATTTGGCATCTTCATTAATTAAAATAATGTACATATACAATACTTTTGATTTATCTAGTTCAACTTGGCATGCTAACAAAATATTCATGTTCAAATGAATCGATGCTAAACATAATTAATTATAATTTAAACAAGGGGTCAAAATGGGGATGTGACAATTTCCTTTCCCTTTAATAACATTGTCTTTGATGCTTTTCTACTTGTAGCATTATTTTTAATTTGAAAAAAAAATGGGAATGCCTCTCTTATGGCATCCTCCAACTCCCATGTAGATTCACTTTCCCCCAAGTTCTTCCATTGCACCTTTTATTGGATTATGGCTCAATTATGGAGCAACATTTCCTTCTTATCTAATATATTCAATGGTTTTGGATACGACTCTCTTTTTGGTTCCAAATGGATCATAGTCCAAACAATGATATGATTAGAATCATGTACATAATTTTTAAGAAAGGAGATAACCTTATGCGCTTCAACATTAGGAGGTAATGCAAGCCTATATGCTACTGGTCCCACACTTTCAAAAATTTGAAAAAGTTCACAAAATTGAGGTGTTAATTTAGCACAAACTTATATTCTTAGAGAACTTCTTTAGTTTCTAATTTTGAGATATTTGAATTGGAATTCTTTATGTGTTCTATTTTTATGTGCATAGTTTCTCTATCTATCTTGGGCTATCTTAAACCTTGCTTGATTTTACTAACCTCATGTTCCCTTTCTCTCAACATCTTGGGCCCAAGCATAATTTTATCCACCAGATTATCCCAACTGACCAAGGTACTGTACTTCTTGCAATATAATGACTCAAAAGGACTTGTCTTTACTAATTCTTGATAGTCATTGTTGTAATAAAATCCCATCAAGGATAGGTAGTCCTCCTAGCTTGTTGGTTTATTAATAACATACACCCAAAGCATATCTTATTGCATCTAGTTTGTCCTTTATATCTTACCATTCATTTGGGAATAATAAGTGGTGTTTTAATATAACCATGCTACAAATGTAGGTTTTAAACCTTTATAACGAATTAATGTACACACACACACACACACATTCTTACATGAAATAGAAGAATACAATTGCAAACACACAGATAGAAAAAAAAAATTTACACTGGAAACCCTTACCAAAAAAAGTCAACAATCCTTAGACTTGCATCTCTAACTTCTCATTATATTAACTTTACCATTTTTACAATACAATAGATGAATCCACAACATCCAAAACCTCAATCCATTAACCCATATTAGTTTACAACCATGATTCATTTACCAGAATTAGATTACAATGGGATGAAAAACCATTAGCCAAAAACACTAAAGATAAGTCAAATCGACCCAAAACAACCCAATTATTTCCCTTGGGGGATCCATCCTTGCACCCCCAATAGGGCGGTCGGGGGGGGAGGTGGGGTGGGCTAACACGCCCCCCTCCCAAAGCCCTCTTGCTCCTATATCAATGCACAATACATGGGGCATACATGGGGTCAATCATGCACATATTATGACATATACCTAACACCAAATCCTTCAAACAATGCTTTTCAAAATTTTGATGTGAACTTTGCATCTTTGTCAAATATGATTGCTTTCAACATACCATGAAATCTAAAATTTCCTTCAGAATTTTTTTGACAATATTAATTGCCTTGTGGATTGATTTTAGGGATAAAGAGAGCATCTTTTCTCAACTTGTCAACCACAACCATTATTGCATATTGTTGCTTTGTTGTTCTTATATTCTCGTGATAAAATCCATTGATAGGATTTCTCATTTCCACTCTAGAATTGACAGAGATTGCAATAAACTTGTTGGGTTCCTATGTTTAGCCTTGATATGCTAACACTCAGTACATATGGTGATATATTATGTAGTTTCCTTTTTCATTGCAAGTCACTCCCATTGCTTGTTGTTGTGATTATATTTTGGTAACTTTGATGTCTTAAATAAGGCCTCTTATGAAGTTCATGCATGATGAGTCTTTTCAACTCTGTTGAGTTTCATTTGTTCAATCTATCCTTAAAGGTCAATATCTCATTTCTACCCACTTAGGAACCATGGTAGCCCTATCTCAATGGTCCTGTTGTATACATTAATTAACATGCATGAAGTGCTCATTGATATGAAATTCTTCCTTTAAACTATATTTCAAATTAGATTCGCATGTGCTCATTGATATTAAGTAAATCACTTGCATCCTCCTACTAAGCACATCCACTACTTTTGTACCATTTATATCTCTTATTTCAATATTATATTCACCAATTACTCCTCACCATTTGGCTTTCCTAGCATTCAAAGGAGGAAAGCTGGAGAGGTACTTCAACTAAATATGATCTATAATAAACACAAACCTTCGACTGATTAAGTGGTGTTTCAAAATATTTAGTGCATGAATCATGAATATTAGCTACATGTACCATCCCTCACATTTACCCCCATTTTTTTAATGTGATTGAAATGCGAGTGTGGGCATAGGAGCCACAACTGGCTGATACAATATGTTGTAAATACTAATTTAATTTTTGTGATGGCCAAATGAAGGAGGGGACAACCTTATGGATCCAATGTCTAAGGGATCTTTCTTGCTTACTTGAAAGGCCATGAAACAAACCTTACATGCTAATACTAAAGTTAATGAACCATATGCTAGTAGACTTGAGCGAGCTACTTGTTAATAGGCACATTGTGAGATATGACTAGGGGAGAGCTACGGGATAATAGTCGAGTTTTGGGAAATGATTAAGTCAATTGGGTAGAGGATGGTTCCCATCCCCCTCACGCATCGAGGAGACATGCTTGCAGCTTCTAAAACACATGGAAAGATACTAGGAATAAGATAGGAAGAAACAACTAAAGAGAAGGGGGATCCTTGGTTGGTTGGTTGGCTCTCTCTCTGGCATGGGTTGATTTTGGTGTTGGCTCTATAGAGTGTAATGGTTTCTATCTCTCATTAAAGATCATTGGATTGTGAAAGTAGTTTGGATTTGGAAGTATAAGATAGAGTGATGCTTGAGTTGTTATGCAGAGACCTAGGCAAGAGATAAACCTTTGTGAACTTTGGTGAATTTCCCGTGAACTATGTGAGGCCACTAGACTGTGTTCTCTAAGCTTGTGTGGTTAGTGGTAGGCTTAGTGGATGATTGAATCAATATGGTTCTTACTATACAACTAATAAACCACATTGATAGGGAATTTTGGGCCATTGTGGTGATTTTTGAGTAGCTGATAAACCACCTAGAAAATCGAAATCAAACCCATGTGGTGCTTGCTATGGAAAAAAAAAATGATAAACCTCCTGGAAAATGGATTCCAACTCCTAAGAATAAGAATAAATACCCGATCTGAATATTGGGCGAACCCTTTGAATAAGATTAGAGGAAAGAGTGAGTTAATGTGGTCCTTACTTCTAGGAACAAATGATAAACCACCTTGGTGCTTGCTATAGGTACAACTAATAAACCATCTTGGTGCTTATTGTTAGAGAGTAGTTGATAAACCATCTGGACCATGGGATCCATCTTCCAAATGTTTAACCTAGACTTTGGTGTTAATTCCCTAACCTAGCCTTCCTCACACATTGGATACAACTCGAGGATGGTCAATTACAAGAAAGATACAATGTAGCTTGCCGATGGTTGGGTGGAGAGTGGAAGTCTCTCCTTCAGTTGCCAAGTAGTTTGAGACATACATATAAGTATATTATATTACTTGTGTACAATGTTATGCTTGTGACTACTATGAGATCATGCATGCCTGTTATTTTCTATTGAGTGTCTAGACTATGCTATTCAATGTTATATTTATGATTGAAATATGAACTTGTATGTTTATGTTCAATTAATTGATAAATCATAGTCCTTTAAGCAAGTCTAACCATTTTGCAGGAGGTTACTAAGGTTTAATTTAATGGTATCAATTCTCTTGGTGTGGTTATTTAAAATGTATGAATTTGGTGTTTGGGGCATTTCCCCTCTTTATCTTTTAAAATAGTGCATTTTGGTTAGGGGTCCCTATCCTTGTTGTTGGTTAATGCCTAGGATATTTAAGTTTTTGGGTTGCCCCATTTGTAATATAAATTCACTATAAATTTGAGGTTTCTGGACCTGGAGCTCTAGTTCCATAATAAACAAATATTTTGGGGCTTGGAGCATTCTCCCTTTATTTTCTAAAACCTCGAGTTTCGATTCTTCTATTGGTCACTAGACCAATGAAGCAGTTAGATGCAATATACATGTGATTATAGGCATATTTTGACACTGAGAGGCTGACGGCGGAACCCTGGTCCATAGGAACCAAGCCATGTGGGCCTCATTGGGCTGTCAGACCCACATGACAATTGAATGGATCGTTTTTTTGAGAGACCCAATGCATATAGGTCAGTACCGACCTCAATCAATGTTTAACCAATATTTTAAATCTTCCATCCTGGGACTGTATTATTGGAGGAAACACAATACTGGGGGAAAGAGATCTCAAGGAGTATGGTACTAGGGAAAAAGGATTGGGGAGATAAAATATCAGGGATTTAATATTGGGGAACATGACACTAGGGGGATGCTTATTGGGGGAAATGATATTAGAGGAAGTGTTACCAACCCGGGGAAAGGTAGTACCGGGAATACAGTACCAGGGGAAAAGGTCCCAAGGGATATTGGTTTAGGGGAAGGCAATATTGGAAAACCATGGTACTAGGGAGAAAAGCATGTGCATGTACTACTATGACATGTGTGCCATGTGGACCCCCATGTGGCAGTGGTGTAATGCCCCCACCCACCCCTTTAGATATTCCAAGCTGAGTGAGAGGTATTACTTGTGTTTAACCCAAAATCCATAGTCTTGTCATGGAAATGGGGTCATCAAATTCCTCATATTTTAACTTATTTAAAAGCTAAAAGAGGCAACACCATCACATCTAGCTCATCAATAGTTTTCTGGTTATATAAATTTTACCTCAATCCAACTTACAGATCAAAAGTTATGGTCATTTGAAACTTGACGCTTTTTTTAAACCTACCATGTCATCAAGCACCACCACAAGGCACCCATGTGATAACCACACCATACCTGGGGTGGTCCATGTTGTAACATTATGCCAATATGTATGCCATATGTCATTACTAAGCCCATGTGGCACCTGTCACATTATCTCTCTGCATGAGCCTCACCAGTCGACCCCATAATGTGTTTCTTAATTAAAATGTGTTTTATTAAATTAGTCAGGACTTCGGCCCCTTGGGAGGAATACATTAAACTTACATCCTAAGGCCTCAAATCACCAAAATCCTGAAGTTTTTTATGATTGGGCCCATGTTCAGACCTCTGAGTGACTTCCACAATTGTCAACCCATTTGGCCTTGAACTGGCTTACTTCGGTCTGAAGTGGAAAAGATCTTGCCAAGCACTCCCAAACCCCAAACATAGAATGCTAGAGATGATTTCAAGCTGATGTTACCTTAGCAACATGGCCTTCTTAGAGGATACCGTGTGTCATGCAAATTTAGATCCTTAGGCTTGCAAATAGGTTGTTATAATCACCTGCCAGTGTCATGCCATCCACATGCCACATCATATCCCTTCCACATCACTGAGCTACATAGGCCTTTTCTTGGGTCCTGCCTGATCGACCCTTTGTATGTTTGGAAACAAATTTTCATTCAAAGCATGGGTTTCATGCTCAATTCTAGTTAAAAGCAGGTTCTTCGTGATTTTAGGTATTTCTAGGAAAAAGAAGAATTTATGTCATGTATTATAGTCCCATTTGGACTCATTTTAACAAAGGAAAATATTTATTTTTGTCAAGAAAAATCCATTTATTCCTTGAATAACAAGTTGGACCAAGCAAGGAGAAGTTGGCCTAAGGGAGGGCTATTCCATCCCTCAAGAAGGCTATAAATAGAAGGAGCTCGACTCCTTTGAGACACACACTCATTACAAGTTTGATCTACAATAGTGAAGGAAGAAAAGAGCTGGACAGATGAAAAAATAAGTCAAAGTCTCTTAGGATAATATCTATCTATTTTCATGTGAAAATCTAGGGTTTTTGTGTAACTTCCAATTGCAGGAGGTTGAAATTGTAGGGTCAAAATTTTGAAGTGTAGCTATAGGGCCAAAATTCTAGAGTGAAGCTGCAAAAGGTTGAAGTGTTGAAGCTGCATTGGAGAAGATCTTGGTGGTGGAATGACTTGGTGCTTGGGAGGATTTTGGGCTTTGGTCTTTGGGTCTTGGAAGTCTCTCTGTAAGAGGATTCTATAAGAAGAGAAGCATTCTTTCTTGGTTTTCCACTTAGAGGGGTTTTTCCCTGGCTTGGAGCCTCTTGTGTATTTTTTCTTGCTGTGATATTCATTTTTTTGGTAATTTCTTGATGAACAAGAACTAATAAGGTAATAAAAAGCAAACATATATCACAAGTAATTATCAAGTTAAGGAAAATCATCTATAATACACAAGTCTCGTAATTTTCCAACAATTTACATATACATTTTTAATACATATTTACATTTACTTGACCAACAAACATAAATGGGGATGCTACCCTCATTTGATCATCCATATCCCCAGTGGATTCCTCTAGAACAAAGTGTTTCCATTGCACCTTGACCTGTTCAATTAATCAATTTCATAGAATAATCTACCTCCGATCTAGAATGCACAGAGGTTCCTGTTGGAACTCTCCCTCTAGTTCTACCTCCCATGTCCAGCGTTGTTGTCCATTGCACAATGTATTTGGGTGTTTGTTTGATTTAGTGTCCCAAAAAACCATTCCTTGTAGCTAGTTTTTTTGTACAAGGAGCATACAAATAATTCGATGATGGTAGTGTTGAAACAAGAACTAACAAAGTGTTAAATATAATGGAAACAATGCATAAGAAAGATTAATAAAAAACGAAAGTAAACAACATGAAACAAGCTTAATGAACAAAAAACACATCAACAAATATATAGGAGCAGGATCCTCTTTATTTATTGCTAGTGGTAGAAGAGTGTTGAAAATGCAACACGAAAACGCTGATTTAATTTTGTCCTTGAATTAAATTAGGAATAGAATTGTAATTCCACATCACAAGATAACTTGTACGAGTTAACTAAGTTAAATTGACTTAGTTGGCTTAGCTAATTCGAGTTGAGGGTCTAATTGGAGCCATGTAGAGTGTCTCCTACATTAGAGGAGCCCTGACTGAGTTTATTCTGAGTTGTAATTAATTAATTCAATTTAACTGAGTTAAAGTTAGTTAAACTAGTTCCAACTGATAGAGGAACTAGTAGGAGGCCAAACGATGGGGTGTTGCTTCATGTGTTCAAACAATTAACTGATGATTCACTCATAAATAACTCATGCTTGTCAGATCTGAGAGTTACCTAGTTGATATTGGAGTTCAAGGACAATGTACTATTAGTTGTATAATCATCTTAATTGTATAGGTGGTGTATGCAGTTAGAGGAAGGCCTATGAGGATTGCACAATTCATGTTGAGGAATTTCCCTAATTAATAAGGGGCTAATTCCCAAGGAAACAATGCAAATAAATAGGGACTTGGGCAAGCTAAAATTTGGTTAAGTCTTGGCCTGGGCTTGTCTAGGAAGTTGTGAGACATATAAAGATAGTGTAGAGGTTTCTCGGGCTTGAGCAAAGCATCGTAATATTCTCATATTTTATGACTAATACAATATACATATAACAGGGGTTTTTAGCTTTGGCTTTGCCCAGTAAATAATTATGTAATGTGTTGATTGAATTCTTTCTTTTATATGCTGTGTGATTTCACAATCATTTAGTTGTTTTTGCTGATGAGTAGAGTATATTCAAGTCTATTGTTTTAGTATATTACAATTAGCAGTTTGAATCTACAAGGATTTTTTACATGGTATTAGAGCATAAATCACTCTAGAAGAGGAGAATAAGAGTTTGTATTTTGTAGTTGAAATTTAATTTGTAGTAACATTGTTTAGCGACCAACAGGAATTCATTCTATGAATTGAGAATTGAATACCCTTGAGGGTAGTCCAAACTATATTGCCTGGAAGGACATGATGGAGGCAGTGTTGGAAGATAACATGCTGAAGGAATTCATAGACAAAGATATTCTTAAGCCTCTAGCAACTGATGCTCAAGATCTGACAGAGCAGAGGAAATGTGTTGCAAAGGTGAGAAGGATCATACTAGAATGATTTCAAGACAATATTGTCTGGAAACTCCACGGGAAAGAGCCTCCATATGAAATGTGGAAGGCCTTGACAGACCTATTCCGGAACAACAGTGACCACAAGAAGTTGGCATTGAAGGAAAAGCTCAAGAAAATCAAGATGGAGAAGGGTGACACAATACCAAAGTACTTGACCAAGTTCACCCAATGCAAGGATGAGCTTGGAAGTGTTGGTGTTATAGTTGCTGAAGGTGATCTAGTAAACCTAGCACTTCTAGTCCTTCCCAAGAGCTGTCACGACTACCAATATTAGGTAAATGGGAGGGAGAAGCTACCAAGGTGGGGGTGTTTGTGGTCTGACTTGGTGCAAGAAGAGATTCGGTGGAACACCAGAGATGGATCCTCACACAAGAATGATGATGTGGAGAAATGTGCCTTGGATGGAAAGGAAAAGAAAGGGAAAGGGAGGTCATCCCATTCCAAACCAAATTCTAGTTAGGTAGGAAAGAAGAAGGACTTGTAAAAGATGAAATGTTTTCACTGTCATGATCTAGGACATTATGCCACGAAGTGTCCGTACAAGAAGGCCTCGGGAGGAGCAGCAGGTGAAGCTCTTGCTTCATAATTCGAGTTGGATTTCACCCTCATTTCTTGAATGGTGACAATGGTGATTAGTGTGTGGTATCTAGATAGTGGAGCCTCATTCCATATGACCGAAAATAAATAATTCTTCAGTGAATTGTAGGAGAAGGACCTCTAGATGCACATAAAAATGGGAGATGATGGAAGGTATAACGCGATCGACGTTGGTACTATTACTTTTCCGAGGGAGATGATCATTGGAGATGAGGCTCGGTATTGTTACTTGTTTGATCCAGAGTTTCTTCCCCATTTTATGCCCTAGTGATATTAGGCGAGCCTTTGTTTTATTAAGAGTATTCATTGACCTCAATTGTATATCTCTCAACGCAACTGGCGTGCTTTAATATGTTAGGAAGGGAGACAATTCAACATTAAAAACTTGTTCATTTGTTTTGTTATCAGGGTTAGCAACCAACTGAGTAGGTATGTGTGTGGGTCGTGTAGGTTGGGAAAGTGGTGGTTGTGGTAATTTCAATTTTTGTGGTGCTATTAATTTAGGTTGTTTAGTTTGAGGATAAGGAGGGTATGGAGGTGGAAATGATGTAAAATATTGTTTTTGTGGTGGTAAGGGATAGGAAAAAGTAGGCATATTTTTATAATGAGGCCCTCACCATCCTTGTTGCATGGAGGATTTTGAACTTGATATGGGACAAGTGTCTTCTAACGCATAGGAGAACCCATAAATTGAGATAAATGTTGTTGTCCCAAAAAAATATGAGAAAAATGAAGCATATGATTAGAATTTATACCCGAAGGTCCATTTTTCTAAGGTTTCTTAGGTGGCAATGAATTTAATTATGCCACTACCTGGTTTTCTCCTTAATAAATTTCCTTAAGTCTAGGTAAAGATCGGTAGCTTTATGTTGCACATTCACTTGGAAAAATAAAACATATATTAATAGCACCCAAGGGAATTCTCACAAAGAGTGTTTGTTTCTACACTTAGGACAAAAAATATAATGTGTTGATCTTCCCTCTCCTTGCCTTTTCTTAAAAACTAATGTATCTAATCCTAGATTAAGATTTTTAATCATGTCACTTTTAAAGTTTTCTAATAAATGTCCCAACTCGTGATTAGTTACACCACTCATTGCATACTTGGTGTTTTTAGGGAGGGTATCCCTAATGATTTTACCAAATCTTGCTTGCCTACAAGAATACTTCTTACAAAGGTTAGAAATATGATCAAAATGCAATTGTGAACCATCTCCAGATCCCATAAAGTTTAATACATTTATATATTCATCTAAAACACCTCTTAAGAGAATAGTCCTAATGGTGTCTTGATCGAGTTTGTTTTGCTTATATTGTTGGAGATTTTTTTTGTTTTTTGTTTTTTTAGGCTGTGGTTCACGGACACCCTAGTCAATGGGTGGCGCTATGTCCACAGAAAAATGTGGGTTGATTGACCCCGAAGGGAATCTAGCCTCGCGGCCCACTAGCAAGGCCTGACCCCAAGGGCTTCGGGGAGATTGGACCCTGTGATCTCATGATGGCGAGGCACTGATTTTGACCAACTAAGCTAACCCTTGGGGCTAGATTGCTGGAGATTATATAAGAATGAATCAATATAATCTTCAAGGCTCTCATCCTCTCTTTGTATAATTTTAGAAATTTACTCCCTCAAATATTTAGTTTTGTAATACTCTTGATACTGTTTTATAAAATTTCTACGCATGCCATCACTACTTGTAATAGTGTTCCCCCCAATGCCATGAACCAATGAAAGGTTGCAACCTTTAGAAACCTTTAGAGTAATGGGAAAAAATTTTAGTTTTGGGGCATTTGTAGAATAGTCATAATGTTAGGATATTCCGACACATAGGAAATAGTTAAGTACAACTTGGTCTAGTATAGAGTTAGGTAAAGTGTGTTTCTTTACCTTGTACATTTTGTAACTTACAATCTGACGGTCACAATATGTAGTGATCCGACGGTTCATTCTCTCCTCAGTATTACCGACACTTGATCCGTGGCTTGACACCCGATTGGTCCATGATTTCTATTTAAAGCGCATGGAGGGTCATTTGTAGGGTAATCCGTCTATGAGAGAAGCATATGTAAATTTTCATTATTTTATTAATAAATTGCTTGAAGTGGCTGTGTTGGCTCAGGCCGTGGACTGTTTCCCTCTTTGAGGGTTTTAACCACGTCAAAAATACTGGTGTATTGATCTGCTATTTGGTTGTGAGCGGTGTCCTTTGGTGTTCTGTCTGAGGAACTTACCCTGTAAATTCCTACATGGTATCAGAGCTATTTTGAGGGCCGCGTCCGTTGGTGATCCAAATTTGAAGCCGGTAGAACTGCATCTGACTACCGTTTCCTAGATCTACTATTTCAGACTGCTTTCAGGCCGAGAGGACTGCTCTGTTGTGTTGGGAGCATCTGTTCCAGTGAAGAACCCCAAGCACGCAACCCAAAGCAACTCTCTCTCTCTCTCTCTCTCTCTCTCTCTAATTTTTTGTATAGCTCAATTGGTTCAAAGCTATTTTAAGAGAGTAGAGGTCTTGGGTTCAAATCTCATTTTTTGGGGGCGGATTTTTTTCATTTCCGCACATTCCCGCACTTCGTCGGCGACTTCATCAATTTTTTTTCAAAAAGCCATAACTTCTTCATCCGGAAGTCGTTTTCAAAGCCGTTTTTTTTAAACTAGCCTAATTTTTCGAGATCTATCCATTGGAACACTTAGTTTCAGCATATTTAGCTTCAGTTTCCATTGAAATGGAAAGTCAATACCAAGTTACCCTTGACAGCACCAACTACTTCCAATGGTTGTCGTACATTGAGGATTTACTCTCTCTCTCTCTCTCTCTCTCTCTCAAATTTTTTGTATAGCTCAATTGGTTCAAAGCTATTTTAAGAGAGTAGGGTTCAAATTCTCTCTCTCTCTCACAAATTTTTTGTATAGCTCAATTGGTTCAAAGCTATTTTAAGAGAGTAGAGGTCTTGGGTTCAAATCTCATTTTTTGGAGGCGGATTTTTTTCATTTCCGCACATTCCTGCACTTCGTCGGCGACTTCATCAATTTTTTTTTCAAAAAGCCATAACCTCTTCATCCGGAAGCCGTTTTCAGAGCCGTTTTTTTTAAACTAGCCTAATTTTTCAAGATCTATCCATTGGAACACTTAGTTTCAGAATATTTAGCTTCAGTTTCCATTGAAATGGAAAGTCAATACCAAGTTACCCTTGACAGCACCAACTACTTCCAATGGTTGTCGTACATTGAGGATTTACTTAGAAGTAAAGGTCTCTACAGAATAGCCTCAGGCCAAGAAAAGAAACCGAAGGATGAAGATAAGGCTGCTAAATGGGAAAATAGGCAAGATCAAGCACGTGGATTGATAGGGATGTCTATTTCTCCAGATCTTAGATTCCATATTGCAGAACTTGATACTCCTGATGAAGCAATGAAACAAATCAATAAAGTTTTTGGGATTAAAAATGAACTTAGAGCCCATCAACTTGAAAATGAGTTGCTTACATTGGACCCTAATAATTTTTCTTGCATTGAAGATTTCTTGTCCAAGTTCAAGACCCTTAGATATCTCTTGGAAGGTGTTAAGGTTAAGAAAGAAGATAATAACCTTATCTATTCCATTCTTACTAAGTTGGGACCATCCTACTCTGTGTTTGTTTCCACCTTCCATTCTACAAGAGAAGCCTTCATTTCTCAAGGAACAGACTACAAGTCCCCTTCCTTTGACTCTTTTTGTGATTCTTTAATAAGAGAACAAGAAAAACTCTTACACCTTGGTCTTCTTAATCTTGGAAACTCTTCCAAGAAAGCGTTAGCCGCCCAGCGACAACCAAATTCAAAGAATCCTAAGAAGTCATATCCTAAAAAGAATGGTCCTAAACCAAACAAGGGTCCTAAGCAATCTCAGCCTCAAAATGAAAAATCATTTCAACAAAATGATAAGACAAGTAAAAACAAATGGAAGAAGACTGATAGACATTGCAACTTTTGTAATTGAGATGGCCACTTAGAATCCAAATGCTTTAAGAAGATGGAAGCCTTGGAAGCAGCGATGAAGAAACATAACATCCATTTGGAGCAATCTTCAATTTCAACTTCATCTTCAGGAATGGCACTTTCTGCATGTGGTTGTCAAGCATCTCGGTCTGGCTATGCACTAAATGTACCTTCTTCTTCTCATTCTCATGAGTGGCTCATTGATTCTGGAGCTTCTTATCACATGGCCAAAAACAAAGCCATGTTTTCTTCTTTAAATGATTGTAACACCAAAAATATATATGTTGGTGATGATAGATCTCTTAGTGTTGTAGGGACTGGAACTGTTCATCTAGACAATGGTCAGTTTAATGATGTATTATGTGTTCCAACCTTATCCTACAACCTTCTATCTGTATATCAGATAACTCATTAAGGTGAAGGTAAAATCATTGAATTTTCACCTCATGATGTTGTAATCAAGGACCTAAGAGATCCTAAACAGATTTTAGCTACTGGCATTGCTGATGATTCTACAAGGTTGTATAAGTTTCACAACTTTGGGTCATCAAATCTTCCCTCAGTATTTGTTGCTCATAACGATGAAGTGAGCAAACTTTGGCATGAGCTATTTTGTCACTTAAACTATCGCTCCCTTCAGCATCTATGTAAAGAAAATATGATGACAGGTCTTCCTATGGTATCTTGCAGAGATGGTGTTTGTTCTGGATGTGTACTCGGAAAACATCATCGGGATAGTTTTGAAAAACGTGCCTCTTGGCACGCCTCCGCCCCTTTACAGCTTGTGCATAATGATTTATGTGGTCCACTTCCAGTTGTTTCATTCTCTGGCTGCAAGTATTTCTTAACTTTCATTGATGAGTTCTCCAGACGCACTTGGGTATACTTCTTAAAACTCAAGAGTGAAGTATTTAACACATTTTTGGCCTTCAAGGCCTTTGTTGAAAAACAATCTGGACATCAAATTCTTAAGCTAAGATCTGATAATGGCGAAGAATATGTTAAAAACACATTCATAAACTTTTGCACTGAGAATGGAATTCAAATGCAACATACTGTTCCATATACTCCACGACAAAATGGTGTAGCTGAAAGGAAGAATCACACCTTAAAGGAAATGGCTAATTGTATGCTACAATATAAAGGACTTGGTCTTAGTTTTTGGGCAGAAGCAATTAACTGTGAAAATTACATAATAAATCGAACTCCTACTAAGGCTTTAAAGAATATCACTCCAGAAGAAGCATGGAGCTCAATCAAACCAGATGTAAGTGACTTTCGTGTTTTTGGAAGTGAAGCGTGGGCCCATATTCCAGATGAAAAACATAAAGCTTTAGAACCTAAGAGTGAAAAATGTACTTTTTTTGGATATTCTGAAGATGTCAAAGGCTATAGAATTATTCCATTTAAGTCCAAAAATGTTATCATTAGAAGAGATGTAAAATTTGATGAAAATATATCGGCCTGCGAGCCTAGTCCGACGGATGTGCCACCTCTCCCTATCTCTTCTACTTTTGAAAACATTTCTTCTTCAGATGATGAAAGTGAGGATGACAATCCTCCCCCACCATCTCAGGATCCTCCTTCAGCTCCTCAGCTTCCAAAATGGGTTTGTGCTACTCGAGATGCAGCAGGTGATCTTGCCGGTGATCCTACAGATCAGCGACACACACGTTCTCAGTTTGACAGAGCCTCTTCTTTACTGGCTCAAGCTCCAGTAAATTATGATCCTGACACCTTTGCAGAAGCTTCAGGCCATCCAGATTGGGAAGTAGCTATGAATGAAGAATATCATTCATTATTGGCAAATGATACATGGGATCTTGTTCCTCTACCAAAGGGACGAAAACTTGTTAGATGCAAATGGGTTTATAGAACCAAGTATGGACCAGATGGGAAAGTTGATAAACATAAAGCTTGTCTTTTTGCTAAAGGTTTTTCACAGGTTGAAGGCATTGACTACACTGAAACCTTCTCCCCTGTTGCTAAAATGAACTCTATCCACCTTGTTCTTTCCCTTGCTTCCTCGTTCAAATGGGAAGTCCATCAGATGGATGTTAAATCTGCCTTCTTGCATGGGGACTTGCATGAAGAAATCTACATGGAACAACCCATTGGCTTCATAAAAATAGACTCCAGCCTTGTATGTCGACTTAAGAAATCCCTTTATGGTCTCAGGCAAGCTCCTCGAGCTTGGAATGCCAAAATGGATAGCTTTCTTTTAGAATCTGGCTTTTCTAGGTGTCATTCTGACAATACTGTCTACACCAAGAAAGTGGGCAAGTCTCTTATCATTCTTGTTCTTTATGTTGATGATCTTATCCTTATCGGTAGTGATCCCAACCTTATAAACCATGTGAAGTCCAGCCTTAAAAAGAAATTTGAAATGACAGACTTAGGACACTTACATTATTTTCTCGGTCTTCAAGTCTTGCAATCCAAGGAGGGTATTTCCCTTTCCCAGTCCAAGTATGCCTGTGATATTCTATGCCATCTTCACATGGAAGACTGTAAGCCAGCCCCTTCTCCCTTCCAGTCTGGAGTCAAACTTTCAGTCACTTGTACTTCTCCTGAAGTTGATGCTACCTTATACCGTCAACTTGTAGGAAAACTTCTGTATCTAACCCATACTCGACTTGACCTTTCCTTTGCCGTTGGCCTTGTTTCTCAGTTTATGCAAAACCCACGTGAAATTCATTGGAAAGCAGCTAAAAGAATACTTCGTTATGTTCGAGGTACAGTTCAGTTTGGGATTCATTACAGTGCCGAAGCATCTCCTCTATTGGTTGGTTTCACTGATTCCGATTGGGCTGGTGACCCTGATGATCAGAAGTCTACTGCAGGTTATGTGTTCACTCTTGGTTCAGGACCTATTACATGGGCCTACAAGAAACAAGGTGCCATTTCTCATTCTTCTACAGAAGCAGAGTATCGTGGTGCCGTAGAAGCTAGTAAGGAAGCCTTGTGGCTTCGTCAGATCCTGTCAGAGTTTGGATTTCAGTAGCAGCATCCAACTACACTTTGGTGTGATAATCAAAGTGCCATTCATCTATGCAAAGATCCAGTCTAACATCAGCGCAGCAAACACATTGAACTGCACATGCACTTCATCAGAAAGCTCATCCATGACCATGTTCTTGAAGTGCAATATTGTTCAACAGATGATCAAGTTGCAGACATATTTACAAAGGCTCTCACAAAGGCAAAGTTCACTAAACTTTGATTTATGGTTGGAGTTCAGGAAGTTGTCACTAAGGGGTGGGATAGGCTCTAGTGCCTCCTTCCTTCTCCTATTGTGTCATATTTGTAAATCCTTCAATCCTATCCCAAGTTGTTCTTAAGGGGGGATGTTAGGATATTCCGACACATAGGAAATAGTTAAGTACAACTCGGTCTAGTATAGAGTTAGGTAAAGTGTGTTTCTTTACCTTGTACATTTTGTAACTTACAATCCGACGGTCACGATATGTAGCGATATGACGGTTCATTCTCTCCTCGGTATTACCGACACTTGATCCGTGGCTTGACACTCGATTGGTCCATGATTTCTATTTAAAGCGCATGGAGGGTCATTTGTAGGGTAATCCGTCTATGAGAGAAGCATATGTAAATTTTCATTCTTTTATTAATAAATTGCCTGAAGTGGCCGAGTTGGCTTAGGCCGTGGAATGTTTCCCTCTTTGAGGGTTTTAACCACGTCAAAAATACTGGTGTATTGATCTGCGATCTGGTTGTGAGCGGTGTCCTTTGGTGTTCTGTCTGAGGAACTTACCCTGTAAATTCCTACACATAACTCCTACATAAAATATCAAACTAAAATATAAAATCAGTATGATCTTCATTTATCTTACCATAAAAGTGTGGTAGTATCAATTGTGGATATTCTTCATTTGGACCATTACATTAGTATCCACAATAGGGAATCCAAAGTTTACCTCTTCCTCTGCCTTTAGTACTTGTACGCGCACGCTTCCTCCTTCTGCCGTCTTTTCACCTCCAAATAGGCTAAACTTAGTATCCAGGGGTAATTTGATTTCTTGATCAGGGTGATGACCAAATTATGATTTAGCCTTAGGCTCTAATCCCATAGCTAAGTTGGCTTTCTCAGTGAAATATATTTTTGCATTTACCTAAGCCTTTGAGTTTCTTGTTAAAGTTTTTTCTACCCTCTCCTTCTTAGAATATCCACTTTCCAGTGATTTAATATTAGAAGGGGGGGTTTTAGAAGTATATTTACTACTGATACCTTTATACTTATGCGTAAATATACTCACACTTCCTAGAGAAAAAGGAAAGAAAACTAAAATCGAGAAATAGAAATCAAACAACACTCACGAGCTCATAGTGCTATCGATATTTTGCCATCAACAAGTTATATTTTCACTCTGTTAGCTTAAAAAATTCATTTGCAAAAAATGAAATGAAAAACAATCTTTTACTAGAACAACAAGGGTTTGTGGGACTCACCAAAGTGGTTGCATAGGTTCTTACCTCCCATCTTACCTTCCCATTCCTCTAAGTCTTAAATGTTGGGGACTCAATGAAAAAAACTAGACCATCAATGTTATTGACAACAAATTCGCAACATAAATGTGTGAATCCAGGAGTGTAGGGTTAGAGGCATTATAGAATATGTGTAGGGGTATGGAAACTAGTGATCCTTCTATTCAACTTTTGCAATAAGAACTATGTCAAGTATTTTTTCTTTGGCCTCTAGGTAACAAACTTAGAAATACTTGCTTATATAGGGTCAATGGTTTTTACAATCATATTTCTAGTTCTTTCCTTTAACATATCTCACCTCTACACTCACTGTTGGGTCCCTATAATACTAGTGATTACCCCATTACTATTGTAGTTATACCCCTTATTTATATTGTTGTGCCCCTATTACCCCCATGTTGTTATTTCTGTGCCCCATAGAATCCCTCTATTGTTATTTTTGTGGCTTTATATTATTATTGTTAGGCCGGCTGGATTATACTGTGACTCCTTAGACTCCTATATATAGAAAGGAGGTTTTGTCATTTGTATCATCAAAGAATTGTTCATTTATGTAATGTAAAGGAGGTTTCCCCCTCGAAGAGGCTGAATTCTAAGGCGTTGATCTATCTTTTCTATCTTTTCTTGAGCTGGTTTCATAACATTTGGTATCAGAGCTTTGGATTCTAGGGTTCGCTGCTCCAAACAGGTCATCGTGGCATTTTCGCTATAACTTTTTTTTCTGTGATGTTTCAGAAGTTGCAAAAAAAACCCATTTGATAAGAAATCGCGCTGAACCTTGGGTCCGAATTTTAGAGCTTTTCCCACGATATTTGCGGAGATATGATCTGAGGAAGTTGGTCTTTTTGCAGACTCCTGAATTACATTCAAAACAGGTGACCTGGGGAAAATTGTCATAACTTTCTCTCTGGGGATCAGATTGAAATTTCGTAAGAAGTTATAGAAAGAGGACGGACTCTAGTTTCTTGTATACATGTTTCAGATTCAAAGGTTGAAACAGTGAATCGTGGCATGTCGTACAAGTTCGCTCTACTGAACTAGTCTAAAAGAAAGTCATTGTGGGAGATTTCACATAACTATTCCTTGGAGAATCCAATTTGGGTCAGACTTGTGGCATTGGAAAGAGGACGCAGAAGGCTACTACAGATCGCAATTTCAGAATTGGATGATCCGAAATTATAGAGATACATCAGATTCAATATCAGGCTTCTATAAAGTGAAAAAAGGTGTGTAGTTTTTTTTAAATTTTTGTGTAAGCTTGGTTTAACGGAATTCAAGGGCATAGTAAAGCATTATTATCGGTAACTGATTCCCCGAGGAAAGAAAATGCAAACACCTAGTAAGGAACCTGAAAGCTCTAGCATGACTCATGAAGAAGATGAAGAAATGCTACATGATATATCAAAATTACAAGAACAAGTGCAACAAATGTCACGCTCACAAAAGCTAACAGAAGCTAAGATAAGTGGCGTGGAATCTAAGATAAATGGAGTGGAATCTAAGATAAAAGGCATGGAAGCTAAGATGGATGATTTGAAGATAGATTTGAGGACAGATTTGAAGACAAACATGGCAGATTTGAAGACAGATTTGACAAATTTTCTACAAGAAATACTTACTAATGGTGAAAAGGTTGTAAAGGAAACTCATGATGTGAACAAAATTAATGTTAATCATGATTCCATAGACACTAATGTTGGATCGAAGACCCACCAGATTCCAAAAATCGATATGAGGAAGTTTGATGGCAAGGATCCCACCACATGGATATTACAGATGGAGCAGTTCTTCGATCTCAATAATGTGCAAAACACACAAAAGGTACGTATGGCAACTGTATATTTGGAACCAAATCAGTTTGTATGGTATCAATGGCTTTGCTCTCGTAAAAAATTTATCACTTGGGCAATTTTTACGGAAGAATTGATAGCACATTATGAAGATACAAAAAGCAACACTTTTTTTAGCCAATTGATAAGTCTCAAACAAAAGGGTTCAGTAATGGAGCACATTGAGGAGTTCCAAAAATTGAACATAAGGGTAAAAGATATTCCAGAGGAGCATAGGATTGATGTGTTCATAGGGTCTTTAAAGGATAATATCCAACATGATGTTCGCCTTTGGGAACCTGATTCATTAGAGAAGGCATTCAGGTTAGCAAGAAAAATGGAAAGCAAAATTATGGCAACCAGGAAGCATACCACTCACAACTATAAAGACAGAAGTGTTGTTGCCCCTAGTCTTCCACAACCTATAAGGTTGACACCACAACAATTGGAAGAAAAAAGAGCAAAAGGGCTTTGTTACAGTTGTGATAGCAAATACACTAAAGGTCATAAGTGTGCTGAGAAGAAATTATTCTACATAGATTGTGAAGAGGAAGAAGAAAAGGAGAAAGAAAGGTCAAAAGAAGAAGATATACCCCAGGAACAAAGCCTAGATGAAGAACAAATAAATTTGACCATATCTTGTAATGCATTGGCAGGAATTACCACTCCTCAAACCATCAAGATAGAAGGACAAATCAAGAAGAAAAAGGTAATAGTGTTGATTGATTCAGGAAGCACCCACAATTTTATTCATTGTAGGGTAGCAAAGGAATTGAATTGCTTCCTATATGTCAAGTGATGATTGCAAATTTAGGAACAATAAATTGCTCTGGAAGGTGCCATAATATCAAGCTATCCATGGGAGAATATGTATTGACTAGCCCAATGCTTTCCATTCCAATGGGAGGTGCTGATGTTGTACTAGGAGTCCAATGGCTACAATCCTTGGGTACAATAGCTTTTAATTTTCAAGAAATTTTCATCAAATTTTCATGAAATTTTCTACGGAAGGAAAGGAAGTTGAATTAAGGGGTATTGTAGGGAAACCAGGAAAGATAATTAGCTCTAATGGTATGAAAAAGCTTCTAAAAAAGGAGCAAAGAGGTGTAATTGCACAATTATGTTTGCTAGATGTTTCCACATCGGAATCATCTATTTCTCCAGATCTCCAAAAAGTCCTGGACAATCATTCCAAGGTATTTGAGACTCCCAAAGGTCTCCCACCTATGCGTGATCATGATCATGCTATTCATCTGATTCCAGGAAGTGTTCCTCCAAACATCAGGCCGTACAGATATCCCTATGTCCAAAAAAGTGAAATTGAACGTATGGTTGCAGAAATGCTAGAGGCTGGTATAATTCAACCAAGTCAAAGTTCTTTCTCTGCTCCAGTAGTATTGGTGCACAAGAAGGATGGATCATGGCGCATGTGTCCGGATTATAGGGAGCTCAACAAGCTCACTATTAAAGATAAGTTCCCCATTCCTGTCATTGATGAATTACTGGATGAATTGCATGGATCAATTTACTTCACCAAGTTGGATCTTTGTTCGGGATATCATCAAATCAAAATGAAGATTGAAGACATTCCGAAAACGACATTTAGAACTCATGAGGGTCATTATGAATTTTTGGTCATGCCTTTTGGCCTTACCAATGCACCTTCAACATTTCAAGGTTTGATGAATTCAATTTTCAAACCATTCCTTAGAAAATTTGTGTTAGTATTTTTTGATGATATACTAATCTACAACAAGTCTTGGAAGGATCATGTTGAACATGTTGACAGGGTGCTACAACTATTGGAGGAGAAACAATTATATGCAAAAAGATCCAAATGTTTCTTTGGAGTCCAGGAGGTGGAATATTTGGGTCATATTGTATCTCATGAAGGAGTTAAGGTAGACCCTAGCAAAATTAAAGCCATTAAGGAATGGAAAATCCCCACATCCATAAAGCATCTGCAAGGATTTCTTGGGTTGACAGGGTATTATCACAAGTTTGTTAAGAATTATGGGAGAATAGCAGCACCTCTAACAACATTATTGAAGAAAGATGCATTTTCATGGACTCTGGAAGCAACAAAGGCCTTTGAACATCTTAAAGAGGCAATGTGCCAAGCACCGGTCTTAGCTACACCGGACTTCACAAAAACCTTTATTGTGGAATGTGATGCTTCAGGAAATGGAATTGGTGCTGTTCTAATGCAAGATGAAAGACCCATTGCTTTTGAAAGTCGTCCAATCAAGGAAAAGTTTTTAAGTAAAGCTATTTATGAGAAGGAAATGTTGGCAATACTCCATGCACTTAAGAAATGGCGACCCTACCTAATGGGAAGACACTTCAAGGTAAAAATGGATCATGATAGCCTTAAATACTTTTTAGAACAAAGATTATCCTCTGAAGAGCAACAAAAGTGGGTCACAAAGATGTTGGGTTATGACTTTGAAATCATCTACAAAAAAGGGAAGCAAAATGTGGTGGCAGATGCACTCTCAAGAAAGGATGAGGATGTGGAAGCATTGTTGTGCGCCATTTCTATTATCCAACCAGATTGGATAAACGAAGCAAGGGAGGAATGGAAGAATGATGAAGAAGTGTGGGCACTTATTCGAAAGCTACAACAAGATTCCAGTACGTCTGATACATTTAGCTGGCAAAATGATTCATTATGGTACAAAGATCGCTTATACCTCTGTAAGAATTCCCAGCTAAAACAAAAGATTCTTATGGAATTGCACACTTCTCCCTTAGGAGGGCACTCGGGATTTTTAAAAACTTACCACAGGGTTAAGAAGGAATTTTTTTTGGATGGCCTTAAATCAGATATTCAAAAGTTTGTGGCGGAATGTTTGGTTTGCCAACAAAATAAAGTTGAAACAATTAAGACACCGGGTCTATTACAACCTTTATCCATTCCAAGCCAACGTTGGGAGGAGGTTTCAATGGATTTTATCACAGGTTTACCCAAGTCTGAGGGAAAGAGTGTCATCATGGTGGTAGTTGACAGACTTACCAAGTATGCACACTTTTGTGCATTATCACATCCATTTAAAGCCAGTACAGTTTCTACTGCATTTATGGAAACAATTCAAAAGCTACATGGAAACCCAAAGATTATTGTAAGTGACAGAGATCCCATTTTCACTGGAAATTTTTGGACAAAATTATTTTCTTGTCTTGGTACTCAGTTAGCTCATAGCTCATCTTATCATCCTCAATCTGATGGGCAAACTGAGATAGTAAACAAATGTTTGGAAGGATATCTTCGTTGCTTTGTATCTGATAAATAGACACAATGGGTCAAATGGTTGCCTCTGGCTGAATGGTGGTATAACACTTCCTTCCATACAGCAAAAAAATGACCCCATTTATGGCACTTTATGGGTATCAACCACCATCCATCACATCATATTTAAGAGAAAATTCTAAGGTTCAGGCAGTGGAACATCACATCGAACATCAAAAACAAGTCCTCCAACTCTTAAAGGATAACCTCGTGTTGGCACAAAATAGAATGAAACAACAGGCAAATCAACATCGCAGTGAAAGAAGTTTTGATGTAGGTGATTGGGTATTCCTACGGCTACAACCATATAAGCAAATGTCCCTAAAGCAAGCTAAGAAGGATAATAAATTATCACCAAAGTATTATGGTCCGTACAAGGTGTTGCAAAAGATTGGTACTATGGCATACAAATTAGAGCTTCCTGCAGCTTCTCGATTGCACCCAGTTTTCCATGTTTCATGTTTAAAGAAG
Organism: Pinus tabuliformis; assembly: GCA_031772625.1. Lineage (NCBI taxonomy): Eukaryota > Viridiplantae > Streptophyta > Pinopsida > Pinales > Pinaceae > Pinus > Pinus tabuliformis. The sequence goes on along the minus strand of CM062820.1, from coordinate 1,253,916,519 downwards.
ATTATAGGCGACAAGCTCCCAGTGCAAACAATATTGCCAGAACTTGATGAGGAAGGAAAAAATATATTGGAACCGAAAGTAGTCACAGAAACAAGAACTCAATAGCTACGAAATCAGTCAATTTCAGAGTATCTTATCAAGTGGAAGAACTTATCTGCTGAAGATTCCACATGGGAGGATGAGAATTTTATGCAGAAGTATCCAGAACTACTCAAGCGTTGAGGACAACACTTTTTTGAAGGAGAGGGGCATGTTGGGTCCCTATAATACTAGTGATTACCCCATTACTATTGTAGTTATACCCCTTATTTATATTGTTGTGCCCCTATTACCCCCATGTTGTTATTTCTGTGCCCCATAGAATCCCTCTATTGTTATTTTTGTGGCTTTATATTATTATTGTTAGGTCGGCTGGATTATACTGTGACTCCTTAGACTCCTATATATAGAAAGGAGGTTTTCTCATTTGTATCATCAAAGAATTGTTCATTTATGTAATGTAAAGGAGGTTGCCCCCTCAAAGAGGCTGAATTCTAAGGCATTGATCTATCTTTTCTATCTTTTCTTGAGCTGGTTTCATAACACTCACTAACAATCATATTAAAGAGACACTTTAAAAATGTAACAATCAATGAGGTACCTATTGCAAGGTTGTTACAAGACACAACTCTCTCAATAAATATTTATGACCAATCACATCTAAATAATTACTTTCACTTAGACTCTTTCAATGAAAAAAATATTAATCTACCGTTCTGATGGAAAACCCTAGACTATCAGGACCACTTGGTTCTTGTTACAGGGTTGTTCCTTTAAGGGTTGTAGTCTTTCACACTCAAAGTAAGAATGTGTTCCTACATTTGCAGAAGGTTGCAAAGCTCTAGAGAATCCTTCAATGATCGAAGTCTTACAAGTAAAAAAATTTGTGAATAATGTAAAATAATCAAGGCCTCAAAAGTATTCAAAACCAACAACTATGTGTAATGCTACTGATACAAAATTCATAGTCCAAAGCCCAAAATATAGTTTTGTAGTTTGTCAAATGAGATCAATCCTAGATTCACACATAAAGGATTGTCATGTGCATCAAATAATATCATGTGTCATCAATGAGTTAAAATGAAAGAGAGGGAAATACCATATGTTGAATGTGTTAGTTGTTTAATAAATCTTTATGTCATTCACATGAACATACAAGTGCTAAGAATTAAATCTGTGTTACAAGTTAGGTGCAAACAGACAATCATAATTCATTCAGACTATCAGGGAACATAGTGCTACTTTGTGCTATGTCCAAGATATTAACATTACCAATCAAATGCAAGCTTTATGAATCAATTGCAACAATTACACAACAAATTGATGCATTGAATATATTACTAAACAGGTTATCAATCATAGTGCTAAGCGTGGTTGTAATGAATGAAACCTCTATGCTATATGGATGAAATGCGACGACTATAACTCAGATCTGTGTTCTTATAAGATAAATACAACCATTACTTAGCCAATCCACACATCTAATCTACATGTTCAATGTCTCACAAGACATATTTTCCAACATATACTGTAGCACAAAGTTATTACTAGAGATCAAACCACATATCATATGTATACACAATCGATCTGATTATGAAAATGAAACAACACAAGTAATTAAACGAAGTATACTTACAACTTGTAACAACACACCATATTCTGTAGAAAAACTACAATAGTAGATGGGGCAACACATTAGGTTGGTGGGCCCTTTCTAACCAATAAAATTGCCTTGAAAAAGAAATAACTCAGGCCAAGATCTAAAAACACTCAAATATTAAATGCCAAAAATAATGTTTTTATTTATAAATCCACATATTACATAAGGAGAAAAACAAGAGCGATCCTAGTGGACAAAAATAAGGTTGTATTATAGTCACAAAATAATAGCCTATATCTTCCCACTATTTGCTAAAAAAAATAAGATCCAAAGCTATGTTTTATACAAAATAAAGTACATAGTACATCACTATCTCCCATAGCTCAAGAACCTATTCTGAGTAAACTCCAAGAGATCCAATATCCTGATGCATATCTATAATGAAGGCGTAACAAAGAACCAAACTAGGGTTGAGTGACCACATCCACACTGAAGAAATCTGAACTGATCGTCCCTAATCTTAGCCGCATCTCATTAGGGTTGACCACTAAAGTGGTTGGCCAACTAAACACTCAATGTGAACTGGAGGCCCGATTTGGTAGGTGGGAAAGTATCCTGAAGGTGACCTTGAGGAAACCCATGTGTACATTCAAATTTAGGTGGTGTGCATCCATATCCAACATGGATCTTGCTTATAGAAACCCCAAAGGGTTTTCAGACCTACTCAAACCCTCATTAGCAGAATTAATAAATATGAAACTCTTTAAATGCATTAAAACACCATAGGTAATCGATATTAGATAAATATTTACCTTGAAATCCATAGTTAGCATGATTTTCCTTCATAATGAATAAAAGAGGATATAATTAGTTGTGGCATGTTCTATGTAGTTTGGGTTTAGCTTTGTTGGTGTGAGTTGTTCTGCAATGTTAGATGTGTTGAGCAATATCATGAAGGTGTGGGGGAACTCATCAGATCGATGGAGTGATTGACTTGACAGTGCAGAGGCACCCTCGTCAGTGAGGAGAAAATGTCCCTGTACTCCTCCATGACCATGTCCATTTGTTGCTACTGTGCGGAGTTGCCCTGTTTGGAAGCCGTGGACACAATCTTCTTCTTTCCTTAAGGGAGAATCACAAGGAAAACAAATTTTCTGGTCTATGTAATGATCTTATTGCATTTCTTTCTAGTGATCAAAGAGATGGATGTAGGTGGGGCTACCTCTAGTATCCTATACAACTTATTGCCCAAATTAATAATCACAGAGAGAAGATTCTAGACTCATATACAACATGTAGCTTCCACAAGTATGGTTTTCCTAATAATACATCACAAACTTCAAGAGGGGAAACATCACAAAGTACCTCATCCATGAAGGGATTGATGTTGTAGGGAAGGCAACACTTCAGGTTGACGCGAAGATCTCTTCCCAGGTGAAGCCACCTAATGGAGAATGACTACAGATGTGTTGTATTCGATAGGCCCAATGGCTTCACAACCTCTACTAAAATGAGGTTCTTTTCGCTCCTATTGTTGACGATGAACTACAACGGAGAACCCTTCACCCACATCTGTGAGTGGAAGACATGTTCCCCCTCCTTTGGATCATCAAGCTCATTATTATGGATCTTGGTGGTGGCCCTAAGCTTCACAATAATGATATAATTCCCTTTGTCATTCCCATTGTCGGGTTCTAACTCAGAGTCAAAACATATTTATGATTTAGAAGCGTTCAGCTCGCCCACTAGTGACTGCTTGGCCTGACACTCACTTATGTTGTGAGTGAAGCTCGTATGGAACTCACATCATTTTCTTGTGTCCTTCTTTATCTTTGTGGTATTTTTCTTTACTTGTGGCTTCGGTGGTTTGTCCTGGGTCACCCCACCTTGGCTTCCTCCTTTTCTCTATGGTTTTGGGGCACCTTTCCCATGCTTTGGATACACAGATCCAAAGTATCGCTTCATCTGTTTAAAATTTTTCTCAATCTTGACAACATATCAGTACGTTGTGATGAGTGAGGAGATGTCCAGGAACTCCATCTCGTTTTGGACGTACCTATGTGGGTAACCATAGTACTTGAGTACCAAATGTCACTCAGAATCCTTGATACCCAATTTTGTGCGAAGGGTATGAAAAACATTGGTAAACTCTGGCACGTCTTGGTCCCTTCCATGCCGTAGCATGGTCCACTTTATGTATTTGTCCTCATAGCTCCTAACATGGTAGTACTGCTCCTTGATAGCATCCTAGAATGAATTCCAAGTAGGTACGGCTAAAAATAGTGAGAGTGTACTTTCATCCTTCTTCTCATAGTAGGTTTCCCACCAGTCCTTGATGTGGGGTGCGGCTTTGAGAAGTGCAAAAGTAATATTTTCCTGACTGAAAAAATCATGAACAAAAAAATATTCTTCTAGAAGATTTACCATTTATCTATGACATCTACATCTATCTGACCTTCAAATATGGGGATGTCAAAGTTAACTTGTACCTTAAATGGTGTGGCAATTCCAGAGTAATTTTCGGAAGGAGATGCGTTGCCTTTAGGTAGTCACTGAAGGATCTGGGAAAAGTTATCCATCATCATGTTCCTTTGTCGCTCGAGGGTTTCTTCAAGAAAAAATTTGAAAGGATCTCCTTCCCCCTCATCTTTTTTCTCTTTCACCATAGGAGGCCGTCAGTGTTTGTGAGTCTGGTCTTGCAAAGGTTCAACTAGTTCGAGCCCTAACTCCTTATATCCTGACCTCATTGGGGACATGCAAAGAAAAATAGAGAAAGAGCAGTCCACTCTGATACCACTAATCTGAACTTAAATAGGAATGCAACAAATTACATATAAAACCATAAATATAGAGATGCAGTAGAAATAACACTTCATTTCATTAATCTTAAATAACGAAATATGTTTACAAACAGAAAGGAAATAAAACTAGCTTGGGTGATGGTAGCTTATCTCCGAGGAGAGATGTGGTAGCCACATGCCCCTGAACTGTGTTACAATGGGGATCAAAGGCCTATTTATTATTAAGAAATAATGGAAAACCATAAAAATCTAGAAAACTAAACCTATGAGATGAAGCACCAAAACTATAGGCCCAGTTTGGATAAATTGGTACATCAACTTCCCAGGGTCATAACTCTGGAATATGATCTTTGTTTGACGTGCACAATACCTACCTAGAAATATCTATTCGTGGACTACAAATTTTGAAAGCAAACATCAATGAAAATAATTTGTTTACCCAGTTTTCCAAAAAAAAAACATTATTTAGGGCCTCAAAACAGATCCAGAAGTTCAGGACTCAAAAAACTGCCAAAAATAGTAAACTGTGCTACGATTAAGGAAATTAAAAAATTGAAAGAGACACTAGTGGGGGTCCAAGTGGAATGGGTGGGTTACCACCCATATCCACCAGGATCAGTCCTCCTACCTTAGGAAGAAATCGTCCCCATTGCATTGAGTGCCTCCATGAGATGGGAAAACTGTTGCTGAACTTGGTCCCTCATGAGCCATTTGCGTTGGTGCAGGAGTTGGCCAGATTTGCAAACCCAATATAGTTGGATCTTCTGTTGGCAACTGCTATTGATCTATGTGTCCATGATCTAATTAGTTATGGCCTATTCCATGCAATTTGTGTTTAGCTCTGTTGGTGTGCGTCATTCTGCAGTGTTAGATGTGTCGAGAAATCTCATGAAGGTTGTGGGGGAATTCGTCAACCCAAAATGCATGACCAACCATTCAAAAAGGCCCTCCTTGGATTTGAAGGAAATCTTCCACACATTGCAAGGTTTAATTTGCACCTGGTGATAATCAGACTTTGGATCGATCTTGTTGAAATATTTGGCCCCCTTGAGTTGGTCCATAAGGTCATCAATCTGTGGGATTGGGTACCTATTCCATACAATGATCTTTTTTAGCACCCGATAGTCAATACAAAGTCTCCAGGTCCCATCCTTCTGCTGTACCAATACAATCGGGCTCCCAAAGGGTGATGAGCTTGGCTTAATGTGCCCTTTCTGCAACAAATCCTAAATTTGCCTCCTGAACTCATCATTCTCCAGAATAGAGCGTCAATAGATCGTTCCATTGGGTAGTGATGCGCCCAGGGTCAGATCAATGGAGTGCTTGACCGGACAATGTAGAGGCACCCCTAAGATCTAACACAAAACACAAATCTTCTTCCTTTTGTCATTCCTCTTGTTGGGTTTTGACTTAGAGTTGGAACATGCGTCTGATTTAGAAGCCTTCAGCTCAGCCACCGGTAGCTAATTGGCCTGACACTCACTCATGTTGTGAGTGGAGCCCTTATGGAACTCACACCATTTTCTCATGTCCTTCTTTGTCTTTGTGGTGTTGTTCTTTGATTGTGGATTTGATGGGTTGTCCTGGGTCTCCCCGCCTTGGATTTGTACTTTGCTCTACATTTTGGGGGTGCCTTTCCCTTGCTTCAGATTCGTAGAACCAAAGTCTCACTTCTTCTATTTAAACTTCTACTCAATCTTGACAGCATATCGGTACACCGTGCCGAGTGAGGAGATGTATAAGAACTCCATTTTGTTCTGGATGTACCTATGTAGTCAGTCGCAGTACTTGAGTACCAAATGTCTCTCATAATCCTTGATACCCAACTTCATGTGAAGGGTATGAAAAACATTGGTAAACTCTAACACGTCTTGGTCCCTTCCCTGCCAAAGTGTGGTCCACTTTATGTATTTATCCTCATAGCTCCTGACATGGTAGTACTGTTCCTTGATGGCATCCTAGAATGAACTCCAAACGGGTGTAACTAAAAATAATGAGAGTGTACTTTCATCCTTCTTCTCACAGTAGGTTTCCCACTAGTCCTTGATGTGGGGGGCGACTTTGAGAAGTGCAAAAGTAATATTTTCTTGACTGGAAAAATCATGAATAGAAAAAAATCCTTCTAGTACATTTAACCATTTTCTACAACGCCCACATCTATATGACCTTCAAATATGGGGATGTCAAATTTAACTTGTACCTTAAAGGGTGTGTCACTTCTAGAGTAACTACCAAAAGGAGATGTGTCGCCTTTAGGTAGTTGTTGAAGGATCTGGGAAAATTTGTCCATCATCGCGTTCCTCTATCGCTTGAGGGCTTCTTCAAGGAAAATTTTGAAAGGATCTCCTCCCCCCTCATCTTTTTTCTCTTTCACCATAGGAGGCTGTTAGGATCCATGATCTAATTAGTTGTGGCATTTTCCATGCATTGCGGGTTTAGCTCTGTTGGTGTGAGTTCTTCTGCAATGTTAGATGTGTCGAGAAATCTCATGAAGGTTGTGGGGACATTCATCAACCCGAAATGCATGGCCAACCATTTGAAAAGGCCCTCCTTGGATTTGAAGGAAATATTCCACACATCGAAGGGTTTGATAGGAACCTGGTGATAACTGGACTTCAAAATTGCTGAAATATTTGGCCCCACTTGAGTTGGTCCAGAAGGTCATCAATTCGTGGGATTGGGTACCTCTTCTGTACAATGATCTTGTTCAACACCTGATAGTCAATACATAGTCTCCAGGTCCTATCCTTCTTATGTACCAATACAATTGGGATCCAAAAGGATGATGAGCTTGGCTTAATGTGTCGTTTTTGCAACAACTCCTAAATTTTCCTCTTGAACTCATCATTCTCCAGAATAGAGTGTTGATAGATCAGTCCATTTGGTAGTGGCATGCCAGGGGTCATATTGATGGAGTGCTTGACCTGATAGTGTAGAGGCACCCCCAAGATCTAACACAACACTCAAATCTTAAATGCCAAAAATAATGTTTTTATTTATAAATCCACATATTACATAAGGAGAAATACAAGAAATACCCCAGTGGAAAAAAATAAAGTTGTATTATAGTAAAAAATTAATAGCCTATCTCTTCCCACTATTCACTAAAAAAACTAAGAGACAACGCTATGTTTTATACAAAATAAAGTACATAGTACATCACTATCTCCCATAGCTTGAGAACCTATTATGAGTAAACTCCAACAGATCCAATATTATGATACATCCATATTCTGAAGGCGTAACAAAGAACCAAATTAGGGTTGAGTGACCGCATCCATGTTGAAGAAATATGAAATGACCGTCCCCAATCTTAGTTGCATCTCATTAGAGTTGATCGCTGAAATGGCTGGCATACTAGACACTCCATGTGAACTACATACATGATCTGGTAGGTGGGAAAGTATCTTGAAGATGACCCTGAGGGAACTCACGTGTACATTCAAATTTAGGTGGTGTGCATGCATATCCAATGTGGATCCTACTTATAGAAACGCTAAAGGGTTGTCGGACCTACTCATACCCTCATTAGCAGAATTAATAAAGATTAAACTCTTTAAATGCATTAAAAAAACATAGATAATTGAAATTATATAAAGATTTAATTGAAATCCATAGTTAACATGGTTTTCCTTCATAATGCGTAAAAGAGGATCTATTCAGTAGTGATATGAAGAGATGATGACATTTGGAATGTGGGGGTGTAGGATAAGGGAATATGATATACAAAAAGTCCAAACTCAACAGTAGATGTGGGGATGTGGGAATCTAGGTATTTGGCACTAGATGTAGAGAAGCATGAATGCAGTGAATTCAAGGATCAAAGGTACATATGTGGAAATGTAGGGACTCAAAATGTAGGGAAAGTAGGACTTTGCAATTCATCCTCTATACTAGATGTGAGAATGTGGAGTGTTATCACCCCAAGAAACTCTCCTAGGTTGTAGCTCGGAGATGCTCGGGAAAATTACAAACTCAACTTAATATTGGAAATGGATGAATGGAAGGAATGATGCTTGTTTAAGCCAGATAACCACTTCTACTATGCTTAACTCCAGACATGCGTGAACACCCCTATACTACAATGCTTTAGACCACCAATCACTCACAGTTTAAAGATTGGGTGAGAATGGAGAATACTGACCACACCAACAGATACACAAGACCTTGTGATGGCCGGCTGCAACCAGTAAAGAGGTCAGAAAATCTAATTCCCTAATGCACAGACAGGATGACAGCTCTCTGTCACTAGGTGAAAAGAAACCTGAATAACACATTCACTGATACATACAAGATTCTAACATAGAGATAGGATGACAACTCCTCTAATGCTAAACATCAAGAGTTTAGGAAAACTACATAACAGGCACAACCTAGAACATAATGGAAATGGAAAGTGAGCAATTAATTAGCAAAAGAAGCTTGTATTAGCTGAAAATGAAGACGAGATGCTGCAAATATCAAAGCAGTATCAGTCTCCAGAAGTTGAACCTTACATCAAAACAACAACCATCAACCTTGATTACATATTGTTTCTGGGTATATAAAGAGTTTCATTACAAAGGCATTCTACCATTCTAGGTGCGGAGGGGTAAGTATTTTCTTCCTTATATCAGATTTCCTTCCTTTATTGGCCTATGAAATATTGTTGGAGGCATGGCAAGGATGGCAGCTCCATAAATCAAGCGATCTTTCCCCTACCTGGAGGAACTGAATAAACCTAGGCTTATATGGATGGAAGGGGAGCCGAGGCATTCTGAAATGTAATTCTGCATTCTCCTAGATGTCTTCAATACAAGAGGTATAGAAATTTCCTCTTCTGCCTCGACAGACCAATTCCTGCCTGAAGGAGTTCGAGGTCTCTGCTTCCGTCGAGGGTATAGACATATTTATATAGCTTTGTTTTGGTAGTAGATCTAGTTATGACGAAGGCTGGAGATAGGGAAACTCGCAGCTCACCAACAGCAACACCTTGACTGTGTCAATTCACCATGTCAATTTGGTGACATGACCTAAACATGCCTCAGGGTTCTTCCTCTTGCAGTAGGGGTATGCCCTCCCTGTGATTAGGCCCCTCCCTATGTAAACCTCCTCGTCTGTGGGGTAATGAGGGTTTACTTGCCCAAAATGTTGATTCAGTTTCAGGAATGCATGCATCCCTACACCTGTTACACCTCTAATCCCTACACCTGTACGTTGTAATCCCTACACCAGTAATCCCGCAGGTGCTCCATGCAACTACCTGCGACATAACCAATAAACCAAATAAACATAGCCAATCCATGAAACTACCTGCAACTACCTGCAACCACCTGCAACCATAACAACTCAAATTAATGTTAACATTAGTTCCCTAGTGCAAAACATTTCAAAAAAATGAACTGTCTAAACCCATAATATCATATAGTCCAGCCTCTTCTACCTCGGGAAGAGGCCAAATAAGACGATGAAGTTGAATGAGAAGGGAAATAAAAAACATGAAAGAAAAAAACTTCGAAAACTGAAAACCAACTAATGTCAAATGCCATCAAACCGATTACTATAGTCCCATGCCATTGCCAGATGGCAGGGACTAATAAGAAAATTTAAACCAAAAGTTCCATATCAACTAATCTTTCCATCCACATCATAAATTTCCACCATGTGATACAATTCAGGATTTGGATTTCCCATAATTTAATTTACTCAAACATCATGCTTTTAAGATATCAAAGTGATGGTGTATAAGAACATGCATATCACCATATCCCTAAATTATCACACATTTATCAATATGATGGGTGTGTTTAGAAACATATGGATAGATTACTTTTCCTTATATTATAATCCAAACCCTTTATTTATATATATATATTCTCTACCTTTAGCATGCATTTACAAATTGCATAGGTTGGAAGCTTTGCTTTGGTTTGAACATGCATTTGTAAGACTCCTCAACAATAAGTCACCTAAGGCAATCCTTGGATGAAATAATGGAAAATCTAAGAGAAGTTGCTCCACATTTCTTATCATACTACTCATATTGCGAGTGAGAACGGTTGTCTAGAGGGGTGTATATATGAGGTATTCTAGAAAATTAATCAAAGACATGGGAAATGTTGAGAAGTTTCCTTACATTATATATATATATATATATATATATATATATATATATATATATATATATATATATAAATTTGGGTTATCTATATATATATATATATAACCCAAATTTATATATATATATAGATATATATAATTAATTAATGTATGTATGTATGTAACTTGTTAAAAAAATATATTCTCCTTTTCAACTCTTTGCACTATATATATATATATATATATATATATATATATAAAATTTTGGGTCACTTATATATATATATATATATATATATTTGATGTAACTGAAGTGGTTGTTAAAATAAGATATTCCCCTTCCAAACTGAGTTCAAATCTTATTTTGTAACATCATTATTGTTAGTGAGTTGATTCTTGGTGTGTTCTATATGATATATTCAAGTTTACATAGCCTCATGTCTTGAGAATCAAGAGTTTATGCTAGGCACTATCCTTATAATAAAAAGAAATGCATGGAGGTTTCTCTCAAATATTTTGCCTAGAATAATAATATAATAATATCTGTATTCAAGCTTCTGTGATCTATAATGAATTAAACAAAGTCTTTCGGTAGAAATCACATGAGAGAATTTTTTGGCCTACATGTTTCGAAGCAACAAGTGTGGTTCATCATCAGGACTAGATGAAGAGGCAGACCATAGTCCACCTCTTCATCTAGTCCTGATGATGAACCACACTTGTTGCTTCGAAATGCGTTGGCCAAAAAATTCTCTCATGTGATTTCTACTGAAAGACTCTGTTTAATATAATAATACTTAGTTAATAAGTAGTTAACCTTTTTCTCCAAAATTACTTTTTAAACAAATAGAACATGTTCTTTCTAAGATTGGGGGCTTGTAAACATTGTTTTTCCATCCAATGTTCAGGTCCAATTAAAAAATCTATGTAATTATAGATTTTGAAAAAAAATACCATTTATAATTAAATTTACTAAACAATATTTATCTAAAATAACTCATTTTTTTTTACTAATTTGTTTTTAAATTTAAAGTTATATCGTCTCTTATCCTCTTTCCTTGATGAGATAATCTCAATGTTATAATAATAATAATAATCTGTTTTTTAAGGTCATAGCCAAGCAAAACACCAAATTGGTGTATGAGACCCCCTTGTTTGTGGCACAAGGGACCTGCCTTCACACAATGATATGATTGCAAAAGTCTACGAAGTTGTACATACTCTGCCCCCTATAGATTTGAACCTGTGATCTCTTAGGAGGAAAGACATGCTCTTAACATATTTGAAGGTGAAATGGGTTTATATAGTTGCTCCATAAATTTACCAATGTGTGTTTGAAATTATAAAATCTTAAAGCTTGAATACTTGAGTCATGGGGATTAGTGCATTATTTTGCCAAGAGATATTTTTTTTATATTTTATTTATATATGTTTTTGAAAAAGTGAATGTTATGTACAATGGGATTTTGCTTATAGGATGATTGGGTTACAATATTTTAATTATCACGGTTTAATATCTTCAAACCTAGTTTGATAGAGAAAGCTCATCTTATCTTTTGAAGATTAAAATACAAAGCCCTTCGAGCCTTTGAAAATATTCTAAGTAGTTCTCCATGCCTTCTAGACCACATATTTTATGGCATCTATTTCTATCTGAATTTCCATTAAAAAGTATTAAAACAAGTTTTTGTCGTTGTTGTTGTTGTTTTTCTTAAATTAAACTATACTATATTGTAAATGGTTTAGTTAAACTTTATTATTAAACTATGAACACATTAATTTTCATTTTTAAGATTGTTTTGAACATGATCATATGGTTGCTCCACATTTTAATGTTAATTCCCAAACTATTTCTTACACGAAGAAGTAGAAAAAATGAAAGCTTACTTGGTAGAAGTATCATCATTAGATGGATCCAAAGCTTGAATCAATTTGATCCTAGGCATATTATCTTTGATATATCCAAGCACAATGACAAGTACTTAACACATAGCATTGTGTACACTAGAAAGTGCTCAACCTTCACATTGGCCACTTGGATGAAGTTGATCATAGACCCTCTGTTGATGGTGTTGGAAATCTGTCAACCAGGGGATCTCCCTGATATGAAGTCCCAATTAGACCTCACACCATTTGGAATAGGATCCCTAACTAGAAATAAGGGCGGTGTCCATAACTATGATCTTAAAGGTGTGCCTTGGCTACATTTAACACATAGGAATACATACACATATCTTTGGTAACATCAAGTAAAATTTGCGTAATCTCAGCTGTAATGGTTAAGAGGTTCTTTCATGCAAAGAGAAAAGAGTGAGCGTTTAGAATAAGATTAATAGTACTATCCTAAAAGGGATGCACAGACATATAAAGAGTCGTTGGTTAGCCTACAAAATAGTTCACAAGATAAAAATGATCATGAAAGAAAATGCAACACACATCCAAATAGAAACATACTAAGGTTAATGAAATAGTTCATTAACATTAGCATGAATGAAGTAACATATATCATAAACATTTAAAGAATAGTCTCACAACATCCACGATACATGCAAGAAAGTGTGTTGGCTTTGAGGGCTTATGATCATTAAGTGAAATTTCCAAGTATACAATACAATGATATGACACTAGCCATAATAGTGGAACATGAACTTACTACTTCTCCAAAGAATGGTGCTCACTCCTATGCTAGAAAAGAGAAGCCAAGACTGCTAATCTCTAGTTCCAAGCCCTTTGTTTGAGTTATGAAGGCTTATTTATAGCAAATGGGATGACCTTTCATCTTCTCTTATGATTTTTGAGCTTCCCTTATGACTCTTGGACTTATTTTGACTTTATTCTAACTAATGACTCTTCACATCCCACATTTGACCCTTGTACTTCCATTTACATTTACACTTTATTATTCTCTAAATACAATAATACAAAACTCTTCACATAGCACAAAAATGTGGCTAGAGCCTAACAAGACAAAACTTTAGACGTTATTCTTGAGTTTGAGGAAACTATAGCTCGACAACTTCCACTCATAGCTCTATTGTAACATATTGGTAGCAAGCTTTATATTGTGCTACTATGTCCTCAAACTTGGATGGAAGATCTAGCTTATATTAGACTCTTTCCTCCATAACATCCAAATAGATAGTTTTGGAACCAAATTGAACTTCATTCCATAATAAGAACAACTTCATGTTTATCTTGGCAGGTCTGGATACATACAGTTGCATATTCTGCCTTGTGATCTCTAAATCTTCTTTAGTGGTGACCTGCTGTAGATTGTTCAAGTATTCTTGGATTTATTGCCTGATAACATTTCTGCCCTTTGTCTTTGCAAATGCTCCAACATAAGGAACATTGTGCACTTTGATCAAGGAGTCCAAAATATGATAAAATTGTGCATAGGTGGTTATAATGTTGGCCACATATGTACCAAGCTACTTATTACTTTGAAAAATCATTTGAACCTCTACCTTTTCCAATTCTTCTTCCTGTCTTATTTTTCTATCCAATTCTGATGGTGCATTCATGTACTTAGTACTCCATTCCTAGATCACGTTGATGACTACATGAATCACCTTTAGAACTTTCACATTCTACTGCAACCTCTTTTGCATGTCATGCAAGAGCACCACCTCCTTATGCAGAGTGATCATCTCTTCATAAAGTTGTCTCATGGTGTCCCCAATGATTAACTTTCATCAAATATTACTGCCTGTAACTCCCTCATGTGAGAACCATTGGAATATATATTCGGTTCTTGGCTGGGAGATGATCAATATGTTTTATTTCAACTGTTAGTTCCTTTTCCAATTGCTTATTCTCCTCTATCAAGAAATATGTGTTAACGTTTATAGCTCCTACAAAGGCTAAGTTTGTTGTTGTCTCTGTCCTTGGATTCCTCCTGGTATTGGTCACAATCACCCTTTCTATATGAATGGAAGTAGGATGAACCAGGTCATTATGAATATACTTTCGCCTTTCCTGTAATATTCTATTCTTTAGCTTATCAAAGGTCAGGTTGGAGATATCCATGACCATATCATCATTTGGAGGATATATTCCCATTTCGGGGAATGGGATGTGGCTACTTGTAAGAGGAGGTGGAGGTTTAATGTTAACTTGTTTTGCAATGGCCACAATTCTGACCTCTTGATTCTCCTCCTCCCGCTCAACTTCCATGTCTTGGGCTTGTATTTACTCCTCAATTTCTCATGCAAACTATTCATATTGCTTTTTCCTTCTTTCTTCATCTTCCAATTGTTTATGTTTTTCTTCCTCAAGTTGTTTCTGTCTCGCTTCTTCTTCTTCCTTCTTTCATAATTATTCCCGTGCCTACATATCTTATATTTATTTCCTTTCATACTCTTCTTTCGATATCTATTCTTCTTTTTGCTTTCGTTCTTCAACCCGCCTCTTCTCTTCTTCTTGTTGCTTCCTCTTCAATTCTTCTGATTATTTTCTCCTCTTTTTTGCTACAATGTCCACTCTTAGAATAACGAGATTTGCTCTAAAATTTCGACTTCACTCCACTTTTGGGTAATATACAACTTTACTTTTATACTTAATACTAACTAGAGTGGGTGCTTCATGTTGATTTCCTTACTAGACAACATCCTACTCATGCACTACACTAGAAGGGCCTACCTCTTTGCCTGGTGCATGTGGTCGAGAAGCATTATAACAATTCTTTATCTTATCTTGCTTTGTCTAACAATAAGATTCATAAGCCCAAGCAAAATTTAACTTAGAACAATGTATTTTTCATACTCCCTGTCGCACGGAATGAGTCGATCTTGCGGACAAGATAGACCTTCCTAGAATCTAAAGAAGACCTAATGACAAGCAAACCAACTAGACACTATCTTTCCCTAAATATGCTTTAATAAACAATAGCAAACAAGTGTTTTTAGGGCCTAACTTTGGTCCAACGCATGCTTGTGGATGCTTTCGCTCCTTTGATTCCAATGAGCTCCTTTTCGCGAATCTGCAAACACAAACAAGGCAAACAAATTAAATAGCACCTGAAAAACCAATTGCATAAAACATATTTAACATGAAAGTCAAGGAGTCCATGAAACAAATAACATAAGATACTTGTTGAGAAAAATGAGTTTGATTGTATTCATTCAAAAGAAGAAGAACCTTACAACCTTTGCCTTGACGCTGTACAAGCTCCTCCCAGGGTCCAACAAGAAGTCTCCTCTACTTTGACAAGTTTCACTCACTCCCCAATGAAGCCAAAAAGGTATGTGATCTCTCCTCTTAAGCTCAACTAGGAAGTCTTAATTTCACCAGCATTTACCCTCAAAATGTTCAGCTTCTAACCTCCTTAGTCCTCACCCCAATGCCTGTATTTATAGTGCAATGGAGGGAAGTTACTAGGTCCTCCTTCAAAGGGATAAAGCCCTCCTTCAAAGGGATAGCTCCTTTAGTCAAGGGATTAGCTCCTTCTCTTTTGGGATGCATGAACCACCTCAGAGCGAACAATCCACGTCAAAATTCCTTCTAGAAAACTATAGAATTAACCCAAAGTGAGTTTTTTAAGATAAAACTTGCGCCTTTTGACTTTCACAGGGGTCCGCACCTACACCGTTAGGGACAGAGCGGGTAGGTACGCAGCTTTTGTACACAGAAGGTGCGGGACCGCAGGTGACCATGAGAGAAAGTGCAGAACCAGAGTTACATTGATTTTTAATGTCTTTCTCTCATTTCCAAAGCTTGATTTGAAGAGCTGAGGTCTTAGACTTACTCAGGAGGACAGTACAAGTGATGATAGACCCATACTGACTGCAAATAATCATAGTGACGATATTTTTGTGTAACAGATTGCCCCCTAAAGTGCGAAGTCTGTAGTAGATGAGGATTTCATTTATCATATAGGAAGAGTGAAGTACTTTATCATTTCGAGGATCATCTTGTGGAGAGCCCGGTCGGAACCTGTAAAAAACATTCAATGCAAGATATATATATGAGATCATATCATCGCTGAGGTAGGCATTCCCATACTCAGACCAAAACTAACTAGAAAACTATCTACTGCTCTGATGTAGGAATGATCTTGTAAAACATCACAAGTTTAGACTCATGTGAACACAGTATGGGCGCAGCCATCTGTTTATGAATAGTCCACAACATAATAAATACAAAATTCCTCGCAACCTGGATGGTGGAAACTAGATCCAGGGTCTTCATTTCTACTTCCCGAAATAGTACGATTCTATCCATGCGAATAAATGTGTTGATGTCGAACATGGTAAAAACCACTTGATTACCAGTCAATGATGTAAACTGTTAACAAGTGTGAGAGAAACCATCAGTGATGTCAATGGCTCTCAAAGTACTCAGTACAATCCATGAGATGTGAATAAATGTGTTGATGTCAAACATATCACGAAATCCTTCGATCGAAAGTCAATGATGTAAACTGTCGTCAAAGGCAAGAAACCTGCCATTGAGGCATGCAGATCTCAAGGTACTGACGATTCCTAGATCATCTTTCTAGATAATGAGCTGATGTCGATAGAAAGTGATCCGTCGTAGGCAAGCCCACAACACGAAATCATAGATCAAGTTGAAAAAATTTAGTTGCAAGGACTGAATCAGGGATGGTCAAGTTGGATGACAGATATTTTGTAGATGAATGGCTTATTGGCAATGACCTCTTGAACACATAACGACATGACAGATGGCTTGGTGACAATTGACTCAAAGTTAATACCCAGAAACCGGCTGAAGACTTTCAATGTGGTTTGATCAACTGTTAGGCAAAGGATTTCCCAACCCAGGTGAATAAAAGTGTTGTGTTCAAGAGGGGTACAAAGTATGACAAACAGATTCATTTTTCTCTCTTTTCCCCCACCATTTCTGGCAAGTACCTCTTTATTTTTGACAAGCTTGAGGAGGATAACATTTGCTTGATTATAAGCTCATCCTTCGGATGAGTCCAACTTAGTTTAAATTCGAACCCTAAGAAGGAGTGGCTCGTTCGTGTTTGTAATTGAACAGGTCCTTTACTGTGAAATTTTAACGAGTCCAGTATAGGAGAAACTCGGCGTTTTTCAATTTTAGAGAGTCTGAAAAAACTTAAGAAGACTCCAGGGTTGACCTTTTTCGTAAATTTGTGTCTCCCAAGCCCGAAAAAGTATAAAATAATACTTGAGATAACCGCTTGATCTTTTATGACCAAGGAGTACTTTTCGTTATTAGTGCCCTTGACCCGAAAAAGTAAAAAAGCGATCAATGACATGTCATTTTATAACCAATATCCAATTTGAAACGACAAAAATCCGACAATCTTTTCATGTTTTTACGGTCGAAAAAAGAGCTGTAAGTGGACCGTCTTTTAATTCCATTTTAACGAGTTTAAAAGAAGCACTCGGCAATCTTTTCATGTTTTAGGAGTCAGAAAAGAGCTTAAAGATGACTCTACATGTTTTTTTGTCGAAAATGATAGATTTCGCCTGAATAATCCTTTATTCTGCACAAAAACACAAACATTACTCATAGGTGTTTGAAATAGATAAAAGCGTCGCAAAATACCTTTTCAAAGTGAAACATAAACAAATTTGCGATTTATTTACTCAAAAAACTTATAAAAAGGGGCTTTGTCGATTTATTTTTACCGTTTGAGTTTGGGTGAGAAAATAGTGCTTTTGCTTAGAAAACTTCCCGTGAAGATTGTGGAAAATCCAACTGTCGGAATCGAGCGCCGTCTTCTCCAGGTAATCCACATCATCCTACTCTTCATTTCCAACCGTTTAGTTTTTTGTTTTAGTCCTTCATTTCATTTTTTGGGGGGGTTTTTAGGCGCAAAACCCGCACGCGGGGGTCCGCAGGTTTACCATTGCGGACCCGCGGACCCCGACTTTTTCTCCATTGGGAAAAAGCTCGGGGTTCGCACCTTCCGTGTAGACAAAGTGCGGACCCACGCACTGTGTCTAACTCGGAGGGTGCGTACCCCGCCACAAGAGTTTTGAACCCAAAAATTCTCAAAAATGGACCAATCAAAATGTTTTCTAGCAATTTAATTAATCTTTATACTTGAATGCAGATAGTAAATCATGCTAGATTGGCGTGAACGAGAGCATGAGGACGTGGATGCTGCTGCATGGAATCATCAGCCTTCACTTGATGCTTTGAGGGCATGCGGACTGTACAAATTCTGGACCATTCCTGGCATGAGGGCTCAGGTGGATTTCTTACAGTGGCTGGTTGACAGATGGAGCATACAGGACCAGTGCTTTTTCATTGGCGGCCACCGGCTCGAAATCGAGCCGGCGGACATTTATTTCTTGACTGGTTTGCCTAAGAGAGGCGAAGACTTGACTTTGCATGGGACTAGGCCAGGTGGCCAGTCTGTCGATAGCCTCCGGCTAGAGTACTGCAACAGCCAGGCCAGAGACAAAGGGATAGACATAAAGACCATATCCCGTCCTGAACTCATGGTGATTGCGTTTACTGTCACCAGACTTTGCGGAGCTGCCGCATTACATATTGCCACTGGATCCCAGATGCGTATGGCAGTTGATTACTTTCGAGGCACCATCTTCAACTGGTGCAATGCTGTGCTGGCCAATGTGAAAGTCCAACTGACCAGGGCCAAGAGAGGACGAATAAAGACCTTTGGTTGTGAGTTTTGGCCTGGAGAGGGTTCCTATGCTGATCCCACAGCACCTTACTGTTGGAGCTGGGCTTCCTCGAGAGCCCAAACTGATGCGATGGGTCGCAGTCATGGTCCGTCACCCGGACAAGAGGACAGAGGTTGCTCAGTTCAAACCTGAGTATTTCCAATGGTTGGAAAACCACGTCTTTTCCATTCAGGACTTCCCTTACGTTGGGATAGATTTTCGTGGTGACCCAGACATGGCTCTTCCACCAGGAGAGCAGTGGGATGAGTCAGGTAAAATCCTTTTCCACTTTTTCCTATTTTAATTTTTTTTTTATTTTTCCATCGTCTCAAAACTGATAGTAAAAATTTCAAGAGGAGGCAACTAGTTGCACCCGCGCCAGCCCCACAGGACAAATCAGCAGAGGTTTTGGCCGAGTTGGAGGGTCATCTTGAGCGCTTGACAGGGGATATTCCTGAGACCACTATAGACGACATTCCTCGTCGACTTCAGTGCTATGTGATTGGAGTCCCGGGACCTTTTAGGAGGTTCCTTTGCAAGGTGGCCCAGGCAGTGGTTTCTTATAGAGATCATCACCAGTGATAGGATGATCGCCTATTGTGGGCACATGTGAAATTTTTGTTTTTTGTACCTATCATTTTTGCCGATCATAAGGTGTTTTTCAACCTATGATCGAGGACGATGTATTTTTTGACACACTCCTATATATATATCACTATTATCGGCTTATCTTGTAAATCATGTTATGAAATGGTTTTAAATTTACATGTATGATTATTGCAAATGTCTATTTAACATTCGAGAAGCAATTGCATCTGCTAATGTATTTAAAGACCTTGGAATATGCTGATATTCAATGTAATCAAATTCATGTTCCAAGAGACGCACTCTCAAAAATAATCTCAATAACACTGGATTTCTAATGGCATACACTCTATTAAGTTGTAATACAACGAGTTCAGAATCTAACCTCACTATCAAACTCCGAATCCCAAATGAAATAGATTCAGATAATAACTCAATCACTGCACTATACTCTGCAATGTTGTTTGTTGTTTGACCGAGGCTTACCCCATGCATAGAAACTAACTCGTCAGAGGGCGAATAGATAACCCAAGCTGCGGAAGAGATGTTCCGTGTATTACGACAAGCACCATCAGCAAATCCAATGTATGTTTGGAGAGGCATCGACATCTGCAATATCAAGAGTAAAACCAAGATAAGCAGGAATAATGACGGAAAAACACTCTCTAAGCTAAGCACACTTTTTAAACTAAAACACACTAGCTAGAAAGAAAAACTAACCTAACTAAAAATCTCCATACCCATTCTTTTAAGCATAATACCTCTTCAGGTAAAGACCATTTCTGGGTTTACCTAAAGAGTCCCCGTCAAAGTCTACCAATTCATAGGCCCCTTTTGCTAGCTTTTGCTTGACAATATAGGGACCATGCCACATAGGAACGAATTTTCCAGCACCTAATTTATCATTGGCTTGATCATATAATAACACTAGGTCTCCTTCCGAAAAATTTCGAGGGGTCACATCTCGATCATACTGAGCTTTCATACGTTTTGCGTGAGTCTCGATTGCCAATGCAGCATCACGTCGATTCTCATCTAATTGAGCTAAGTATAACAAACGCTTTTCCTCTTCGGAAGTGGCTGGAAGTAACTCGATGGCCATTTGCAGTGACGGGATTTCGCATTCAATGGGTAACACAACTTCCAAACCATAGACTAGTTGGAAAGGAATGAACCCTGTTGATGTTTTTACTGAAGTTTGGTACGCCCAAAGCGCTGAAAATAGCATGTTGTGCCAATTCGACCGATGAATCCCAATGATTCGTCGGATCATGATAACTAAAACTTTGTTGATGGATTCAACCAGACAATTCGCTTGTGGATAATAAGGGGTTGAACTATCGTGACGTAAACCAAGCTGGCCTGTAAGTTCGGTCATCATAGCGTTTTGAAAATGACTTCCATGATCAGTGATTATCACTTGTGGTACACCAAACCTAGCAATTATATGATTGAACACGAAAATTGCAGTTGTTTTGCCATCTACCTCGAATGTAGGCATCGCCTTGGCCCACTTAGTAAAATAATCTACCGCAAGGATGATATACGCATGCCCCCCGGCCGAGTGAGGGTTACATGTAATAAAATCGATACCCCATTTGGCAAAAGGACCAATGAAAATTATAGGGTGGAGAGGAGCAGGTGGAGCGCGCATCTTACGATCCAAAATCTGGCAGTTGTGGCATTTTCAGACCGCCGTAATACAATCTTTAAACAAGGACGGCCAGAAATAGCCAGCGCGCAATATCTTTTGGGCTGTGGCATACCCAGACATATGATTGCCACATGCTCCAGAGTGACAGTCATTTAGAACCCTTTCAGCCTTTTCATGAGTTAAGCAACGTCGAAAAATAGAGTTCGCCCCACGGCGATAAAGAGTATCTCCAATAATTTTGAATTTTTGGGACTGGAATCGAATTTTCCGACGTTCCGACCTTGAAATTTCTGGCCAAAAGGATTGGGTCTGGAGATAGATGATGATATCCCCATACCACAGATCTAAAGTGCTGATTAGAAACAAAGATTCGTCCACAATGGGCTCCTTTGCCACAGTTTCCGGGTCAGCACGCGGGAAGTCACACATTAACTCCGCAAAAACTAAATATTTCTTAGACTTAGATTTCTCAAACTCCAAGTCGAACTCCTGCAGGATAACGATCCATTTAGAGTACTTGCCCCCTAGCAATTTCTTGGTCAAAATGTAGATCATAGGGTTGCAATCCGAAATTACCATAGTTTTACATAGTAAAATGTAGTGACGAAAACGTTGGACAGCTTGAACGGCTGCCAATGCCAATTTCTCCACATGTGAGTATTTTAGCTCAGTTGGATTTAATGTTCAACTAAGGTAATATATCACATGTTTCATTTTGAATTCATCTTCCTGAACTAAGACCATTCCAATGGTGGAATGGGAGGCGGCGAGATACAAGAAGTAATCCTGGTTGTAGTTGGGAGGATGCAACAACGGTGCATGGGTCAATGCGTGTTTGAGTGCATCAAAAGATTTCTGAGCTATCTCATCCCAAGAGAATTGAGTGTTTTGCTTCAACAACTGGGTAAAACCCTTTGTAACCTCGGCGTAGTTAGGAATGAATCGTCGTAAAAAGTTTGCTTTCCCCTGCAAACTTTGGAGTTGGCGAAGACTCGAAGGAGGAGGCAATTTGATGATAGCTTCGACCTTTGAGGGATCAACGCGAATGTCGGCTTTCGAAACTACAAATCCCAGCAATCGACCCATTTCTATACAGAAGACACATTTGTGTGGGTTCAACCGAATACGATAATGCCTACACCTCATAAATATTGCTCGTAAATGGACAAGGTGATCAGCTCGATGTAAAGAGTGAGCAGGCAAATCATCGAGATACGGTTGCACAATGTGTTTGATGTCATGAAACGCATAAGACATCGCCCTTTGAAAAGTTGCTCCGGCATTCTTAAGCCCAAAAGGCAATTTGCAATAAGCAAATGTCCCCCATGGACAAATGAAAGCCGTTTTTGGTTGATCGGCAGGTAGAATGTTGATTTGATTGTATCTGGAAAAACCATCCATAAAGGAAAATATTTCGCTGCCGGCACAATCATCAATGATTTGATCGATATAGGGAGTTGGGTAATTGTCCTTTGGACAGGCTCGATTAATGTCCCTATAATCGATGCATATTCTTATTGTTCCCTGCTTTTTGTTAACCAGAACAATATTTGATACCCAATCTGTTAACGGGATTGGATAAATGAAACCTGCTTTCAACAGTTTTTCAACTTCTGCTTTAATTGCAGCAGCTTTTCGTGGGTGAATCTGACGCAAACTTTGCCGGACGGGTTTAGTGTCCGGGTAAGTCTTGATCTCATGAACAACAATCGCGGGATCAATTCCTGGCATTTCCTCATAGGACCAGGCAAACACGTCACGGAATTCTTGAAATAGGGCCTTATATAATTGAATTTCGTCATCTGTACACGAGGCACCTATATGAATGTTTTCAACAATTCCAGGCTTAACCGAAATGTCAATAGGAATAGTTCGAGAGATGTTTCCCAAATTTAACTTTGAATCGGGATGTTTCATTGGATTCTGAGGTTCCTTGACATATTCAGTTGTAAAAATTGATGAAAAATCATTTTCAAAATGATCATCCTCAGGTAAAAATGAAGATCTGTGATGGAGATCTTCCCATGGTAAATCATCTACACATAGGATTTCACGAATTTTCTCATCAGAGTGAACAAGTTCAGAAAAGGTAGTTAAATCCGAGGTTGATGTGAAAAGTGATTCCTCACGGACCACATTCATTAAGTCAATTTCGGTTGAACCCAGGTCGGCAAAAGACTGCACGACTTCATAGGAAATTTCATATGGACTCAAAGGCATGGAATTACCAAATGAGTCTATCTCAGATTCAGAAGGGATGATCCAAGGATCATCATAAATAATGGTGTCTGATGTGATCATATGAATAGTTGCAAATGAAGATGATGCGTTGATTGGAGGAAAAGGAAAAGTTCCCAGTAAACCGGCATCTTTAACTAATCCTACTCCAACATCCTTATATGGGATGGTCATTTTACCAACATGCTGAATACTCTCCGAAGAGGCTGGTTCGGATGAAAAGTAAGCCAGCTGGTCTATTGTTACGATCTTTCCATTATGTGGAAACTTTATTACTCGAAGACCGATGAAACGACCGTTGTCATAGCGTAAGACCAACTTCGACCCAAGAGAAGGTTGTAGTCTAGAGGGGCATCAACCACCTCCACATCTAGACTAATGGTTTTTCCTTCAACCCCAATAGGCAAATCCTGTAGAATGCCAAAAGGATGAAACCCACGGCCATCAAAGGCCTTAAGAATCGTCGGGGATTGATTTAGTGAAGGAGAACCAAGCGATCTCCAACACTGTATCGACATAATGCACGTTGAGGCTCCCTCATCAGTTACAGTCCGATGAATAGGCCTGTTTTTGACTATCACTGGGATCTGGAAAGCCATTTGATGAGGGAGGCACGGTGTACTATTTTCTAGATCGAAAATTATTAGGTTCGGGTCCTGAACGTCAACAACTCCTATAGCCGACAAAAGTAATTTACGCTGTGCTGGACATGATTGCAGCACTTCCAAAGCCGACATTGCCGAGGGTGAAACAGCTAAATCCTCAACAATGTTATAGTTCTGAGCCGCTCTCGCATGTGGATTGAAAGCTGACTTTCGAAGTATACCCTTGGCGGGCGATTTGATTACCAAGTCCGGGTTAGGTTTCTCGATCTGTAGTGGATCGGAACCGGGAGCTGAGGTTGATGGATTAGAATGAGAAGATTCTGCTTCTTTGCCATCAACAGGACTTTTACTACCATAATCTTGCGATCGAGTCGCAATCCTAACATGGGACATCATCAATATGGGTTCTTCATTGGCACTCGAGAAAGAACCTATCATTTTGCTGTCTTGACTTGGAAATGGATCCTTCAAAACAACAGGAGTTTGGGAAATTTTGACGATCTTCGCAACCTCTACACGATGAGGGCAGTCTCTTGTAAAATGTTCATCGTCACAAATGAGACATGGATAACGAGGTTTACGCTTTTCATCATTAGATTCTGCCTTTTCAGGTTTCTCCTTTGAACTTTTGTCCGTTTTATTCTTCTTCTTTCATTTCTTCTTCCCACCAGATTTTGATTTAGCTGTAGATGACTCTACAACGTGAATATCGGTGGAAATCTCTGCAGAAGAATCTCCTGTTGGGGAATCAGGCAAGGTTATAATAGGAGAAGAATTCTTGGAGGATTTCTTCTTACCTTTAGTGTTAACCGTGCCAATCATACCATCAGCGGCATGAGATCCCGAAGGAGCTGCAGCGATTTGATTTGACTTGGGAAGATCGGGGATTTTTTCATGTAACGTACCTGACTGAGTATAAACTAAGTCAAGGTACTGTTCTTGAGCAATGACTTGCTCCTCAGTAACCACTCTGGCTTTAGCAACATCTTCAGTGATCTTTGGCAACAAAGATTTTACAAACCACTCAGCCAAGATTTGATCCGGAATAATTACCTTCACTAAACGACGTCGACGTCTCCACTCATGAATATGATCTGAAATGTACGTGGATGTCGACTGTTTTAGTGAAGTTAACAATTCTGTGCCATTGTCATATCGGACTGGCAACTGGAAATGAGTTAAAAATGAGGTAGCTAACTGACTAAAATTATAAAAAGTGCCTCGCGGTAACTCAATGTACCACTTGGCCGCGATACCAATTAGAGTGTGCTGGAAAAGTCTAAGACGGATCCAATCATCTGTGATGGAGTTAGATGCACACCAAAGGTGGTAAGTCATCACATGGTTCGACATGTCCTCTCCTGATTTACCTTAGAACTTGGGAATGTCACTGGGCAACTTATTCTGCATTGGCGGCCAAAACGGAAGATAATTAATGGGATCGTTCGTTAGGCGCGACAAGTCTGGTAAGTCCAAAGTTGCGATAAACGGTAACTACCGATTAGGATCCCTAAAACTCTGGGTCATGAGACCAGCCCCAGGAGGAGGATATCCGGGATAACTAGGAATACAAATCGCGTTTGGGATATTGTATCCTCCTGGAAAACCAGGATTAACTGGACCGTACTGGGGTTGTTGAGGTTGTTGATAAGTGTACCCAGAATACGGTTGATACTGATAAACTGGCTGCTGGACAGTAGGACCGAATTGGTACTGTCCCTGGTACGGTTGATAGGTGAATTGTGGTTGACTTGTGACAACCGTACTTAAACCAGGTTTTCCTACAGGCATCTGAACCGTAGTTTGAATCGTGGATCCAGACGGTGGTAAAGATGTCTGAGGAGTAGATACAGGAACAGTAGAAACCAGAGCTGTCGATACTCCAGAAGTAGGTGGCGTAGATTTGAACAGATGTTGCGGCAGTTGCAGCAGTCGTTTGAGATGGAGTACGAGGCGCAGTAGGCCCTGACTGAGAAACTACCGAAGGTACAGAAGTTTGAATTTTAGACTAGACTAGTTGCTGGGGTGTACCAGAAACTAAGGGTTGTCCAGTTTGAGATAACAATTGTACACTTGGCTGCAACACCTATTGGGTTTGCGATGGATCCCACACTATGTTCATTCCGGGGTACTGACCCATAACAGGTTGGGAATATTGAGGACCATAACCAGGTTGAGGGTAGGATTGATAATTGAAAGGTACATTTCTCATTCCTTGAACATAAGATTGACCTTGGGGTGGTTGGAAACCTTGGTTCGAGTACTGACCTTGGGGTAGATACCCTTGAGGCACGTACTGATACTGGGGTTGACCTTGAGGGATAAATTGATACTGGGGTTGACCTTGGGGTACATATTGAGTCTGGGGTTGACCTTGAGGAACGTACTATACCGTAGGTACGTACTGTCCTTGAGGTTGCCCCCCAGATGCAAATTGTGTACCTTGAGGTTGCCCCCCAGGCGGTAACTGGCCACCCTGAGGTTGAGAATTGGGAATAGAACCTGACATCATAAGAATGTCTTCTATGCTCAACGGCTTTGTACCATTGCTTCCAGTTAATAACCCTTGCTCAATGGGTTGAGGAGATGCTCCCGAAAAAGTACCAGAAAGTGACTGATACCCAGAGGGAACAGAAGGACCGCCGTACAAAAAAGATTCAGGCGATTGAGTAAACATGGACGACTGACCTGACATATTTACGGGAGTATAAAAACCTCTAGGATGATAAGGAGCACGAGGTGGTGAAAAACTTAACCCTGGGTTTTCCAAATAATTAGTCAAAGAAAGATACCAAGTAGTACTCCTAGGCGGACTGTAAAAAATTGATTCACGCTCCCTTAGATCAAGAACAGGTTGATTTTCAGGGATAGGGATGCCTACTTCTTCTTCCGGAGCAAGTTCTTCAATAGCAATAAGTCCAGAAGGAAGATCTTGGGTAATTACTCTTTCTACCTTAGGTGAATCAGGACCATTAGAAGTTGGAGAGACAAAACCCGATGTTGGAGTAACAGGTTCAGGTATCTCAGGTTCTTCACCTATATCACTAGTAGATGAAAAGCTACCAGCAAGTTTGGAAACTGAAATCGATTGCGGATCGTAACCTGTCACTAGAGTTTGGTAATCATGATGTACAACCAATGAAGACTCTCCTTCTTCAGGTGACCCAACTTTACTACCACTAGGAGTTACGAGGACTTTCAAGCCTTCAAGCTGGCTCAGGACTTCTTTAGGAGGCTGGCGCTGAAGTCTACGGGACTTCCTCAATAAATCAGCCACGGTTACAAACTCAGAAGACTAGCCCCGAAGTCTACGAGACTGTCTTGGTAATTCAGCCACAGTTAAAAACTTTTAACTACTTCACACGTAAACAAAGTAAAATCTCATTGAAAAAGACCTAAAGCCTCTAAAGAACCAAACAAATTCGAATCACACGCCTAAAGAATCTAGAGATCAAACACACACAAACAGTAACTTTCCGGACCGAAAACACTAGTTGGTGATGAAATCCAACGTCGCAGAATTCAGTACAGAAATGGCGGTTGGAATAGTTACCCCGACAACCTGCTTAATGAATAGATTGGACCAAGTTCCTCTACTTAACCGTCTTGAGTGAAGTGAACCCCCCAGAAAATCCAAGTGAGTCTAGCCGATGTCTGCTCCAGGTACAGTGGGATCTTCCCACCACTGTCACCTTAGGAAGAATCCTAAAGAATATGGCCTCTAAGGTTACCAACTGAGGCAAATACACCTGGGGGAACAGTCTACGATCCGATACGCATGCAAGGGCAGAGTAGCAAGCTCAATCCCCTTGAAGGCTCCTTGACATAATCCAAGGTTTACCAACAAGTGACCCCAGGCTCCTCGACAATGGTTAATCCGAGGTTTACCGTTTTTAATACATGAATATCTGGCGTCGTTCCCAATGAGGAAGGATTGATTCCCACACTGGTTCGGACACGATCTCGTGCTTCTCCTTTAAGAGGAGCTTTCCCAGAGCATAAATGCAACAATTGGATTTCTTCCTACCACAAGATACAGCTACTTGTTTGTTTTTACTGTCTTGGAGAGTTCATTACTCTCCTACTCCAAGACACTAGCCTAAGCTAAGTTGGTGTATCAGAGCCCTAGAAATAAAATGTTACTAGGTGAATTTTATTTTAAGCGTTAATTTTAGTGGTTGTTGTTTAAGTCAAGAGATGGCAGAGATGAAACTCAAATCACTAAAAAGATGCACCTAAGATGATTTAAACAATCTTTTCTCTTCGATGAACTGCTAAACTAAGAAAGAGTTTGAGAATGCAAATACTTTGTAAACACAAATCTTTCTCAATTAAACAAATTAAAAGAAGAGCTTTTTCCTTTCCAAAGCACTCAAAACGAGACAACTAGTTATTTCACAAAAATTTCCCTTTTCTTTTCAAAGCACTCAACCACTACAAAACAAACTTTTTCCAAAAGAGATTTTATTTTTATTTTTATTTTTATTTTTCATAAGACACTCAAAACTATGAAAATGACTAATCTTGAGTTCTATAAACTAGAAAAATCTATTTGAAGTTAAAGCTTACAAAGTGTCTTTTTGAGGATGTTTTACTTAGCTAAATGTGAGCTAAGGACTAATTTATGCAGAATCACAATTAGTCAAAAAACAACCAATCTTTCGTTTTCTTTTTTAAAAATGAAAAATCCAAACTTTCAAATACAAGTTTTTCGAAATTTTGAAATGAGAAAACACAAAGCGGATTCCTCAACAAGGGGAGATTTCATAAATGGTCAGACTCATAAGAAGGCTGGTAGACACCAATGTGATCTGAGGTCCCTACAGCTTCTAAGCTCAGAGCCACTACACAACCAAAATTGGAAAATAAGCCCAACAAGTAAAACTCCTAGGAATTCCACCTAAAACCCTAACACTAATGAAATTAAACCAAGGAAAGTTTTTGACAGGGAACAAGCAGGTCTAGGCAATGGCTAAAACCTATAAACAAATTCTAAACTGATAAAAAAGAGAAAAATTTAAAATTTCTCAAATTTTTGACAGGGTACGCAGGCAGCCTGTTTACACAGGTGCGTTCACGCTCTATGTACAAAGAAAAAGTGCGTACAGGTACGCACCGTGCTTAACTTAGAGGGTGCGTACTTCTCCTAAAACTATGAAAAATAAAAACTGACTCAAAATTAACTAAATTCACCCAATCCCACAATCATCAAGTCAAAAACAGAAACAGAAATACAGTTTCTCAGGTCAAAGTATAAACAAGGAAAACAATCAAGTCCCCAGCGGAGTCGCCATTTTGTCGCACGGAATGAGTCGATCTTGCGGACAAGATAGACCTTCCTAAAATCTAAAGAAGACCTAATGACAAGCAAACCAACCAGACACTATCTTTCCCTAAATATGCTTTAATAAACAATAGCAAACAAGTGTTTTTAGGGCCTACCTTTGGTCCAACGCATGCTTGTGGATTCCCTCGCTCCTTTGATTCCAATGAGCTCCTTTTCGCGAATATGCAAACACAAACAAGGCAAACAAATTAAATAGCACCTGAAAAACCAATTGCATAAAACATATTTAACATGAAAGTCAAGGAGTCCATGAAACAAATAACATAAGATACTTGTTGAGAAAAATGAGTTTGATTGTATTCATTCAAAAGAAGAAGAACCTTACAACCTTTGCCTTGACGCTGTACAAGCTCCTCCCAGGGTCCAACAAGAAGTCTCCTCTACTTTGACAAGTTTCACTCACTCCCCAATGAAGCCAAAAAGGTATGTGATCTCTCCTTTTAAGCTCAACTAGGAAGTCTTAATTTAACCAGCATTGACCCTCAAAATGTTCAGCTTCTAACCTCCTTAGTCCTCACCCCAATGCCTGTATTTATAGTGCAATGGAGGGAAGTTACTAGGTCCTCCTTCAAAGGGATAAATCCCTCCTTCAAAGGGATAGCTCCTTTAGTCAAAGGATTAGCTCCTTCTCCTTTGGGATGCATGAACCACCTCAGAGCGAACAATCCACGTCAAAATTCCTTCTAGAAAACTCTAGAATTAACCCAAAGTGAGTTTTTTAAGATAAAACTTGCGCCTTTTGACTTTCACAGGGGTCTGCACCTACACCATTAGGGACAGAGCGGGTAGGTACGCAACTTTTGTACACAGAAGGTGCGGGACCGTAGGTGACCATGAGAGAAAGTGCGGAACCAGAGTTACATTGATTTTTAATGTCTTTCTCTCATTTCCAAAGCTTGATTTGAAGAGCTGAGGTCTTAGACTTACTCAGGAGTACAATACAAGTGATGATAGACCCATACTGACTGCAAATAATCATAGTGACGATAATTTTGTGTAACACTCCCCTAGGATCATACATGTGAAATATCATCTCACCGAGCTTAAAGCAGGTAAAATCTTCAAATTATGCTTCTGCAGCCTTTAAGATATTGAGCCCATAGGATCCCATTTGTAGAAGGAAGGAAGGAAAAGGGGTCTTCTTCTTCTTCTATAGCAACTAAGTTAGAATTGTGCTAAGATGATAAGAAACCTCTTGCATGATAACTTTATCAGTCGCACACCTCAGCAAAAGATATGGACATTTCTAATAACCAAATACTCTAAGGCATGTGCCATCAAGTGTGATACCCCACCCCCAATTTACCCACTTTTACAAGCTGTAGAGGGTAAAAATGAGCTGAGACTTACTATGAAATGACCCAACATCCAAGTTCCAGTTATGGAAGTGGGGTCTACAAAATTGAAATATACTACAACCTCCCAAGAGCACCACATCACCCATATACTAGACCACATCTATTAATGATCATGCCTTGGGATGGAAGTAACTTTTTCCTGGCCCTACATCTGATCTGAACTTAAACAGGAACACAAAAAGTTACATATATAATCGTAAATATAGAGATGCAATAGAAATAACACTTCATTTCATTAATATCAAATATTGAAAGATTCTTACAAACAAAAAGGAAATAAAACTAGCTCGGGCAATGGTAACGTATCTCTGAGGAGAGATGTGGCATCTACATGCCTCTGAACTGTGTTACAATGAGGCTTGAAGGCCTATTTATTATTGAGATACAATGGAAAACGCTAAACATCAAAAAACCTAACCTAAGGAGATGAAGTGCCAAAACTATAGGCCCTGTTTGGGTAAATTGGTACATCAACTTCGCAAGGTCGTAACTTTGGCATATGATCTCCATTTGACATGAACAATACCTAGTTAGAAATATCTATATGAGGACTAAAAAATTCGAATGAAAACATCAAACAAAGCCTCATGTTTCCCTAATTTTCCAAAAAAACGTCGTTTAGGGCGTCAAACTGCTCCGGAAGTTAAAGACTCGAAAAACTGCCAAAAATAGTAAATTGTGCTACGATTAAGGAAACTGAAAAATTGAAAGAGATAGTGGAGGGGTTCCAAGTGGAATAGATGGGTGGCCACCAATATCCACTTGGATCAATCCTCCCCCCTTAGGAAGCAATGGTCCCCATTGCATTGAGTGCCTCCATGAGATGGGGAAACTTCTGCTGAACTTGGTCCATAGTGAGCCACTTGTGTTGGTGCAGGAGTTGGCCAACTTTGACAACATGATATAGTTGGATATTATGCTGGAGAGTTTTCTTGATTTGTGAATTTGTGATTTGATCAGTTGTGGCCTGTTCCATGCAGTCTTGTTTTAGCTCTGTTGATGTGATTTGTTCTCTAATGTCAGATGTGTCCATTAATCTCATGAAGGTTGCGGGGGCATTTGTTAGCCTGAAAGGTGTGACCAACCATTCAAAAATGCCCTCCTTGGATTTGAAGGTAGTCTTCCACATATCAGAGGGTTTGATAGGCACCTGGTGATAATCAGACTTCAAATCGATCTTGTTGAAATATTTGGCCCCCTTGAGCTGGTCTAGAAGGTCATTAATCCGTGGGAATGGGTACCTATTCCATACAATTATCTTGTTTAGCATCTGATAGTCAATAGAGAATCTCCGCATCCCATCCTTATTCTATACCAATAAAATCGAGCTCCCACAAGTTGATGAGCTTAGATTGATGTGCCCTTTATAAACCAACTCCTGAATCTTCTTCTTGATCTCATCGTACTCCACAACATAGCATTGATAGATCATTCCACTGCGAAGTGGCACACCCAAGGTCAGATCGATGGAGTGATTGACCTAACAGTGCAGAGGTACTCTTGTGGGTGAGGAGAAAATGTCCATGTACTCCTCCACAACCTTGTCCATCTATTGCTATTGTGCAGAACAGCCCTGTTTGGAAGCCATGGACACAATATTCTTCTTTCCCTAAGGAAAAATCATAAGGAAAACAAATT
The DNA here is from genome assembly GCA_031772625.1 of Pinus tabuliformis. NCBI lineage: Eukaryota > Viridiplantae > Streptophyta > Pinopsida > Pinales > Pinaceae > Pinus > Pinus tabuliformis. The sequence continues at coordinate 1,253,883,952 of CM062820.1, read as the reverse complement.
TCCTGGTCTATGAAATCATCTTACTGCATTGCTTTGTAGTGATCAAAGAGATGGAGGTAGGTAGGTCTACCTCTGGTATCCTGTAGAACTTACTCCCCAAAGTAATCATCATAGAGCGAGGTCTAGACTCATATAAAACATGCCGCTTCTACAAGTATGGTTGTCCTAATAATACATAACAAACTTCAAGAGGGGAAACATAACACAGTAACTCAACATGTAAGGGCTTGATGTTGTATGGAAGGCAACATTTCTGGTTGATGTTGAGATCTCGTCCTTGGTGAAGCCACCCATTGGTGTACGACTGCAGATGTGTTGTAGTCGATAGGTTGAGCCACTTCACAACCTTTGCTGAAATGAGGTTCTTTTAGTTTAGCTATCAAAGATGAACTACAGTGGAGAAACCTTCACTAACATCTGTGAGTGGAAGATACATTCCTCCTCCTTTGGATCTTCAAGATCATTCCTTTGGATATTAGTGTTGGCCACAGTGGCAATGGGCTCTGCATCAATGATCTCCTTTCCTTTATCATTCCCATTGTCAGGTTCTGGCTTAGAGTTGTAACATGCATTTGATTTGGAAGCCTTCAACTCAGCCACCAATGACTATTTGGCCTAAAACTCACTTGTATTGTGAGTGGAGCTCTTATGGAACTCACACCATTTTCCCTTGTCCTTCTTTGTCTTCGTGGTTTTGTTATTTTCTTATGGCTTCGGTGGGTTGTCGTGGGTTGCCCAACCTTAAACTTTTTCTTTTCTCTGTGGCTTGGGGCACCTTTCCCATGCTTCGAATTTGAAAATCCAAATCTTGATTCTTCTGTTTAAACTTCTGGTCAATCTCGACACTGTATTGGTACATTGTGCAGAGCGAGGAGATGTCCAGGAACTCCATCTCATCCTAGATGTACCTATGTAGGTAGTCATGGTACTTGAGTACCAAATGTCACTCAGAATCCTTGATACACAACTTTGTTCGAAGGGTATGAAAAACATTGGTAAAGTCCAACATGATTTGTTCCATTACCTGCCACAGCGTGGTCCACTTTATGTATTTATCCTCATAGTTCCCGACAGGGAAATAATGCTCCTTGATGGCATATTGGAACGAATTCCAAGTGGGCGTGGCTGAAAATAGCGAGGGTATAATTTTTTCCTTCTTCTCACAGTAGGTTTCCCACCAGTCCTTGACATGAGGGGCAACTTTGAGAATTGAAAAAGCAATATTTTTCCAACTGGAAAAATCATGAACAGAAAAATATCCTTCTAGAAGGTTTAACCATTTATCTACGACACCCCCATCTATCTGACCTTCAAATATTGGGATGTCAAAGTTAAATTGTACCTTAAAAGGTGTGGCACTTCTAAAGTAGTTGTAGGAAGGAGATGCATCACCTTTGGGTAGCTGCTAAAGGATCTGGGAAAATTTGTCCTTCATCGCGTTCTTCTGTCACTCGAGTGATTCTTCAAGCAATATTTTGAAAGGATCTCCTGCCCCATCGTCTCTCTTCTCTTCTACCATGGGAGGTTGCTGGGATTTGTGAGTCTGGTATTGCAAAGGTTTGACCAATTCGTGCACTAACTCCTTATATCCCAACCCCAATGGGGACATGCAAAGAAAAAGAGATAAAGAGCAGACCACTCTGATACCACTGATCCAAACTTAAATAGGAACACAACAAATTACAAATATAAGCATAAATACAAATATGCAGTAGAAATAATGCTTCATTTCATTAATATAAAATATTGAAATATGCTTACAAATAGAAAGGAAATAAAACTAGCTTGGGCGATGGTATCTTATCTTTGAGGGGATATGTGGCGGCTACATGCCTTTGAACTATGTTACAATGAGGCTCAAAGGATTATTTATTATTGAGAAACAATTGAAAACCATGAACACCCAAAAACCTAATGCTAGGAGATGAAGCGCCAAAACTATGGGCTCTGTTTCGTAAATTGGTACTTCAACTTCCCGGGGTCGTAACTTTGTCATCTGATCTCAGTTTGATGTGCACAATACCTCGCTAGAAAGACCTATCTGAGGACTAAAAATTTCAAATGAAAACATCAATGGGAAAGTCTATTTTTCCCTATTTTCCTAAAAAAGGTTTTTTAGGGCCTTAAAACAACTCTAGAAGTTCAGGACTCGAAAAACTGCCAAAAATAGTAAATTGTGCTACGATTAAGGAAATTGAAAAACTAAACGAGACAGTGGTGGGGGTCCAATCAGAATAGGTGGGTGGCCACCAATATCCACCTAGATCAATACTTCCCCCTTAGGAATAAATGGTCCCATTATGTTGAGTTCCTCCATGAGATGGGGAAACTTCAGCTGAACTTGGTCCCAGGTGAGCCACTTGCCTTGGTGCAGGAGTTGGCTAGCTTTGACAACTTGAAATAGTTGGATCTTCTGATGGCGAGTGTTATTGATCTGTGTTTTCATGATCTTATCAGTTGTGGCCTGTTCCATGCAATATGGGTTTAGCTATGTTGGTGTGAGTTGTTATGCAATGTCGAATGTGTCCAACAATCTCATGAAGCTTGAAGGGGAATTTGTCAACCTGAAAGGCATGAAAAACCATTCAAAAAGGCTCTCCTTGGATTTGAAGGCAGTGTTCCACACATCAAACTGTTTGATAGGAAACTCATGATAAGCAGACTTCAAATCAATCTTACTTGAATATTTGGCCCCCTTGAGCTGGTCCAGAAGGTCATCAATCTATGGGATTGGGTACCTATTTTGTACAGTAGTATTTATCAGGTCTCGATAGTCAATATTGAGTCTCCAGGTACCATCATTCTTCTGTACCAATAGAATTGGGCTCCCACAGGGTGATGAGCTTGGCTTGATGTGCCCTTTTTGCAACAACTCCTCAATCTTCCTCTTGATCTCATCATTCTCTAGAACAAAGCATCAATAAATTGGTCCACTGGGTAGTAGCACGCCCAGGATCAGGTCGATGGAGTGCTTGACTTGACAGTGTAGAGGCATGCATATCAGTGAGGAGAAAATGTCCTTGTTCTCCTCCATGACCTTTTCCATCTGTTGCTACTGTGCGGAGGAGCCCTGTTGGGAAGTCGTGGCCACAATCCTCTTCTTTTCCTAAAGGCGAATCATAAGGAAAAGAAATTTCCTAGTTTATGAAATGATCTTACTGCATTGCTTTGTAGTGATAAAAAGAGATGGTGGTAAGAAGGGCTACCTCCAGTATCCTATACAGCTTATTTCCCAAATTAATAATCACAGAGAGAGGAGTCTAGACTCATATACAACATGTCGCTTCCAAAAGTATGGTTTTCCTAATAATACTTCACAAACTTAAAGAGGGGAAAAATCACACAGTACCTTATCCATGAAGGGATTGATGTTGTAGGGAAGGAGAAACTACAGGATGATGCAGAGTTTTCTTCACCCTTCACCCACATTTGTGATTGGAAGATGCTTTCCCCTTCCTTTGGATATTCAATCTCATTATTCTAGATCTTGATGGTGGACATAATGGCACTGGGCTTCGTAATAATGATCTACTTCCCTTTGTCATTCACCTTGTTGGGTTTTGACTAAGAGTTGGAATATGTGTATGATTAGGAAGCCTTCAACTCAGCCACTAGTGACTACTTTACCTGACACTCACTTGTGATGTGAGTGGAGCTCTTATGGAACTCACACCATTTTCCCATGTCCTTATTCATCTTCGTGGTGTTTTTATTTGCTTGTAGCTTTGGCGGGTTGTCCTGGGTCGCCCCACCTTGGCTTTTTCATTTTCTCTATGATTTGGGGGCACCTTTTCCTTGCTTGAGATTCGCAGATCCAAAGTCTCGGTTCTACTATTTAAACTTCTGCTCAATCTTGACAACGTATCAGTACACCGTGCCGAGTCAAGAGATTTCTAGGAACTCCATCCTGTTCTAGATGTACCTATGTAGGTAGTCTTAGTACTTAAGTAACAAATGTTGCTCAGAATCCTTGATACCAAAATTCGTGTGAAGGGTATGAAAAACATTGTAAATTTTGCCATGTCTTGGTCCCTTCCCTGTTGCAATGTGGTCCACTTTATGTATTTATCCTCATAGCTCTTGACAAGGTAGTACTACTCCTTGATGGCATCTTGGAATGAATTCCAAGTGGGTGCACCTAAAAATAGTGAGAGCGTACTTTTGCCCTTCTTCTCCTAGTAGGTTTCCCACCAGTCCTTAACGTGGGGGGTGACTTTGAGAAGTGCAAAAGTAATATTTTCCTGACTTGAAAAATCATGAACAAAAAAATATCCTTCTAGCAGATTTAATCATTTAGTTACGTTTTTTGCATCTATCTGACCTTCAAATATGGGGATGTCAAAGTTAACTTGTACCTTAAAGGGTGTGGCACTTCCAGAGTAACTGTCGAAAGGAGATGTGCCGCCTTTAGGTAGTCATTGAAGGATCTGGGCAAAGTTGTCCATCATCACATTCCTTTGTCGCTCGAGGGCTTCTTCAAGCAAAATTTCGAAAGGATCTCCTTCCCCCTCGTATTTTTTCTCTTTCTCCATAGGAGGCCATCAAGATTTGTGAGTCTGGTCTTGCAGTGGTTCAACTAGTTCGAGCCCTAACTCCTTATATCCCAACCTCGTTGGGGACATGCAAAGAAAAATAAAGAAAGAGAATACTACTCTAATACCACTGATCCAAACTTAAATAGGAACATAACAAACTAAAAATATAACCATAAATATAGAGATGCATAAAAAATAACACTTCATTTCATTAATATCAAATAATGAAATATGTTTACAAATAGAATGGAAATAAAAGTAGCTCGGCGATGGTAGCTTACCTCTGAGGAGAGATGTTGTGGCTACATGCTTATGAACTGAGTTACAATGAGGCTCGAAGGCCTATTTATTATTGAGAAACAATGGAAAACCCTAAAAATCTAAAAACCTAAACGTAGGAGATGAAGCGCCAAAACTATAGGCCCCGTTTGGATAAATTGGTACATCAACTTCCTAGGGTAGTAACTCTGGCATATGATGTCCATTTGATGTGCACAATATCTCATTAGAAATATCTATTCGAGGATTACAAATTTCAAATTCAAACATAAATCAAGATAAACTTTTTGCCTAGTTAAAAAAAAACCGTCGTTTAGGGACTCAAAACGACTCTGGAAGTTTAGGGCCTGAAAGAATGACAAATATAGTAAACTGTGCTACGATTAAGGAAACTAAAAAATTGAAAGAGACAGTGGTGGGGGTCTAAGTTGAATAGGTGGTTGGCCACCAATATCCACCTAGACCAGTCATCCTACCTTAGGAAGCAATGGTCCCCATTGCGTTGAGTGCCTCCATGGGATGGGGAAACTACTGCTAAACTTGGTCCCTTGTGAGCCACTAGCATTGGTGAAAGAGTTGGCTAGCTTTGAAAACCTCATATATTTGGATCATCTTTTGGCAAGTGTTCTTGGTCTGTGTGTCCATGATCTAATCAGTTGCGGCCTATTCCATGCAGTTTGGGTTTAGCTCAGTTGGTGTGAGTTATTCTGCAATGTTAGATGTGTTGAGTAATATCATGAAGGTTGCGGGGGCATTAGTCAACCCAAAATGCATGACCAACCATTTGAAAATGCCCTCCTTGGATTTAAAGGAAATCTTCCATGCATTAGAGGGTTTGATAGGAACCTGGTGATAACTGGACTTCAAATCGATCATGCTGAAATATTTCTCCCACTTGAGTTGGTCAAGAAGGTTATCAATCTGTGGGATTGGGTACCTATTCTATATAGTGGTCTTGTTAATGCCCAATAGTCAATACAGAGTCTCTAGGTCCCATCCTTATTCTGTACCAATACAATTGGGCTCCCAAAGGGTGATGAGATTGGCTTAATGTTCCATTTCTGCAACAACTCTTGAATGTGCCTCTTGAACTCATCATTCTCCATAATAGAGTGTCGATATATTGGTCCATTGGGTAGTGGCACACATAGGGTTAGATGGATGGAGTTCTTGCCCTGACAATGTAGAGGTACCCTCATGGGTGAGGTGAAAATGTCCCTATACTCCTCCACGGCCTTGTCCATCTATTGCTGCTGTGTGGAGAAGCCCTATTTGGAAGCCATGGCCACAATATTCTTCTCACCCTAAGCATGAATCATAAGGGGAAAAAATTCCTAGTATGTGAAATGATCTAATTGCATTGCTTTACAGTGATCAAAGAGATGGCAGTAGGTGGGGCTACCTTTGATATCCTATACAACTTATTTCCCACAGTAATTGTGTCACCCTCTAGATTATTTGTTTTTTGCTATCTAAAAGATGCAAAAAGGAAGATAGGTTTGAATCCATCTCACAATCCACATAATCACTCAAATTTAAATTGGACCCTTTCCAATGCATAGTTCTCAGAATTAGCTTTCCAATGGTATATGGAACTCATCAAATGGTTTTCCGAATCAAAAGTCAGAGTAGATTGAAGTTTCCCTTTTGAAAACTAGAAACGAAGGAGAAAATGCCTAAGGGTAAAATCCTGGGTCCCGACATATCGGTGATCCCACATATCGACGGTCTTGCATATTGGAGATACCACATATCGGCAGACCCACATTCATCCCACATATCGGTGGACCCACATATCGATGATCCCACGTATCGGATTTCCAAGGGATTAGAGTGTTAAGAGATGAATGGGATTGAGCCTTTAGTGTTAAAGAACTGGGAAAGTCCAAAGAAGAATTTACAAAGGAATTCAATCGCAAAACGATAAGAGGGCGAGTGTTTTCTCTCTCCTCTAGGGGGCCACATGGCTGAATATGATTTTTTTCGATAAGGGACACGTGGTGGCTGATGTCACCTTGACGTGGAAGTATGTTGGACACGTGTCATGCTGATCTAGAATTTTCAGGGTCCTATGGGGACATATCTAGGTGACATATGTCACCACTTAGGAAGCACCACATGGCAGTAATGACATCACACATTGGAGATCAGAGATCGACAGTTGCAATGTATTGTGCCTCAAAATGAAATCATCAATTGTGACCTCCGATTTTGGGGCTTCAATATGTGGGTTGGCCTACATTCACAAGGAGCTCTAAAGGACCAAGGGTTAAGTAGAAAAGGTGATTAACGTTCCTTGTTTCATGAACAATGTGAAATCTTGATTTTCCAAGCTTCGATATTTTTCTAAGTAGTCGGTCATAACTCTCGGTCATATGAAGGAAAAGTAATGAAAGGGCTATAAGAAAAAGGGGACTAAGGGGATCAGAACTTGTTGTTTCGCAATGTTTTGCAGTGTTAAGTGCCCATACTACAGAATCCCCAATATCACACCATGGTTATTTTATGAGGCGTGTTCCATTCTGATAACATTGTACATAGCTTTGAAGGCATATGGGTTGGCAACTACAGTATTAAATGAAAGCATGGATCGGTGGTAAATTAGTATGGGGCTTAGGGAAGACTTAATTCCTCATTATGGAGCTCCACTCAGTTATACAATGTAGGACTGCCATATCGATCTTTGCTTCCACTTTGAGACAAGTCAACACAATTGATCGCTACCAACTCTAGAGAGTGGTGAAGCCAGATAGTTAAGGTGAAAGTGACAGGCGGACTGGCCAGATCATTAAGGTAGAGACGTGGCCTGAGTAGAGGCCATAACAAGGGCGTTTGAGAGACATTTTCCTCCCATCATCATAATGTTTTCCTTTTTCTTATTATTCTATAATTTCTATATTCAAGAATGGAATCAAATCTGAACCAAATCATTTTGAGTAGAAACCTTCACTAGCGGATACAACTCATCTATTTGATAGTTGGAGCTCAGGCTATGATATTTTTTAATTGTTTTCCGAAGCTTCCCCTTTCCATATAAATAGAGGGAACAAAGACTTAATAAGGGTTCCGAAATTCCGCACCCATAGTGGTCCAAATTTTGTGATTCCACTTTGGTTCTAATTTCCTGTTCATGAGGGACTCGAGCGATGTATGGCTAAATGTAATGGACTGGTATATTGGACTCATTTTGAGGATTAATGAAACTCTTTGGTGATTCCAATCATGGCTGTAAGCAATATGTTTTCCCCTCTGTAAATCTCATTTCATGTATGTTTCTCTTCTACTAAAATTGTGTAATGAAGTTGTTGGTCTCATTCTCTCATGGTTATATGTATGCTGCTAAGTAGTAACAGTACCTGTGTTATTTAAAGATTTACTTATGTACCTTTAAGAGCACAAATTTACATATGTTGATTAGTGATAAGTGTATCCATGAGTTATAGAACATGAAACCTTAATTTGTGCTCTACAATTCCTATCATTCCATCTCTTTTGCTTTCCATCCTTCTACCATAACATTTATGCTTAGGATTATGTCTTGTTTACAACCATATACATATATTTCCTTCCTTTCTCTCCTCCTCTTCACCTTTACTATAACTTCAATATTAAGCTGCTCATTGTTGTGTGTCGGCCATTAGAACAAGACATTCCTCTTTGAGATCAACCTGATTCACCCCCTGTATTTGGATCCATGTATCTGCTTGAGTTCACCTTGATGAAAGACTATTGAACCAAGCCCCCTTTTATTATCTTTCCAAACTACGTGACAATTGGAGTGCAGAAAAAACCCCTCACTGATAATCTTCCATGCACTCCTCTATCTAAGGTGTCCTAGGAGCTGGTCTACAATCAACCCAGAGGTTGTCTCTGGAAAGATTTCTATATCTCCTGAAGCACTTGTGCTATAGGTGCCTGTGTGGTCTAAAATGCGGATGCAAATTAGAGTTTAATTTAATGTCAACCCAGGAAGGTAAACTTAGAAGTGCTTATCTAAAATATATTTTAATAGATCTAGAAAGATTCCTAATTTGTCCAAGATCTTAAAGGCCCCTTACAAGAACATATTCATTAAGATCTCTTTCAATAACTAATCAAACTTAGATCTAACAATTGTTTGAGATCTATGATTCTCTTACAAGAACATATTCTACAAGATCTCTTCCAACATTAGAACATCTAACAAGAAATTAAAAGCTGAAATGAAATAAACCTAGATCTAATAATTGTATGAGATATTACGGTTCTCTTACAAGAACGCTTCCAAATAAGATTCTTCCAATATTAAAACATTTAACAAAACTTGAAAGCTGAAATCAAACAAAAGCATAAAATAAATTATACCTAAAATAAGAAAATAAGCATGCAAGTGAGGCCATGGGGGCCCTCCATAACTCCACAAGCACACCACTTCAATGGAGACTCAAATGTAGAAGAAAAATTGAAGTATGATCCTTTATTCCAAAATTCTAAGGTTACAAAAACTTCTAGATTACAAATGGAGGAGATTGTACTCCTATTTATACAATGGGATGAGTAACAAACTCATAATGATCATCCACTAATCTACTTTCCCATTATTACACAATATGATCCCACAAATCTCTCAAGCATTTTTAACTACTTTCCCATTATTACAAAATATGATCCATTTGAATCCTCCACAAATCTCTCACATATCTTGGATAAGATATGCCAATCCAAATCCTCCATGATCTTCTCCTTAGGAATTGGATAAGATATGCCAACCAAATCCTCCATGATCTTCTCCTTAGGAATTGGATAAGATATGCCAACCAAATCCTCCATGATTTTCACCTTAGGAATTGGATAAGATATGCCAATCCAAATCCTCCATGATTTTCTCCTTAGGAATAGGCTTGCATAATTATCTCCTTAATATGGTGGAGGAGATATTAATTCTTCACATATTTCCTACACATCACAAAACTCACCTATTCTTGAGATATATATAAAAATATGTATATTTTCTAATGTTTAATCATAAATTCACTTGTAATACAAAAATGAATAAAATGGAAAATCAGAAGGTGAAACCAAAATGTATGTATGAAAATTCTATGATAAAAGGTTAATGGGATGATGAAATGTAAGGAATAGTGAAGCAAAAGTTGGATGAAAATATGACATTTCTGAGTCCCAACATCCTCCCCAACTGAACTTGTTGCATGTCCTCATGCAACCATGCATGGGTCTCTTTAAGAACATTTGACATTTTGAACTTTGGCTTTACATGATGATGTCTTTTAATAATGAATGTTTCCAGGATATGTGAAATACATGAGTAACAATTTACATTTTCTTATGGTTGGTTCTTGTGTGACAACCATGAATACAAAGAATGTTGGTTCTTGTGTTAACAACATTCATTTCATTTTCTGTTCTCTTTTCTTCAATAATAATGTAAACACTCACTGGAAATCATAATGTGCATAAGAAAGCCCTTTTGTAATATTAATGAAGCATGCCAATATTACGTATGAAGAAAAGTGCAACAAAGTATCATTGGAAAATAAATGTTGGTGAATGGTAAATGGAGTGATAGTGGTGAAGAAATGGAATCATGGAAGTGAATATGTAGTGAATATAGTTCTCCCCCCCTCAACTGAATTGGTTGCATGTCCTCATGCAACTTGACATGGCTCATGAAAGGAAATGTAGCATGGTGAGGGAATTTTCCAAAATATTCAAGTTAGCATATAAGGAATTACATGATTAAAGATTAGAAAACAACATACCTCTACTTACCAAAGAATGATGAACTATGCAATAGGAATGTAGCTGCTGCTGCTGCTGGATCAGGGAAATGTGACTGATGTTGTTGTAACTGGATCCTAGGAAATGAAGGAATATGAACTGCTGATGTTGAATCATGGAAAAGATAAACGCTGAAAGTGGAACTGTGGTATTCTCATAGATCAGAATGCATGCTACTGTAACTGATGAGGGAGTCGTGAAAAAGTGTATAGTCTTCACCCGCTACAAACCCGATGGTACAATTCTAAACATGCGAATGAATGTGTCGATGTCGAGCACGAATAGAAATAATTGGATTACCGACCATTGATGCATGTCGTTAACCAATGTGAGGCAACTCACCATTGATGTCAATGAGTGCCAAGGTACCCGAGTACATCTTGTGAAGTGCGAATGGATGTGTTGAGGTCGAGCCACTTGCAAGATCTGAAGATCAAGGGACACTGATGTATTCCCATGATAGTTGCACTTCCCCGGCAATGGCGCCAAAATGTGTGGTCTAAAATGTGGATGAAAATTAGAGTTTAATTTAATGTCAACCCGGGAAGGTAAACTTAGAAGTTCTTATCTAAAATATATAGATCTAGAAAGATTCCTAATTTGTCCAAGATCTTAAAGTCCCCTTACAAGAACATATTCATTAAGATCTCTTTCAATAACTAATCAAACTTAGATCTAACAATTGTTTGAGATCTATGATTCTCTTACAAGAACATATTCTACAAGATCTCTTCCAACATTAGAACATCTAATAAGAAATTAAAAGCTCAAATGAAATAAACCTAGATCTAATGATTGTATGAGATCTTATGGTTCTCTTACAAGAACACTTTCAAATAAGATTCTTCCAATATTAAAACATTTAACAAAACTTGAAAGCTGAAAATCAAACAAAAACATAAAATAAATTATACCTAAAATAAGCAAATAAGCATGCAAGTGAGGCCATGGAGGCCCTCCATAACTCCACAAGCACACCACTTCAATGGAGACTCAAATGTAGAAGCAAAATTGAAGTATGATCCTTTATTCCAAAATTCTAAGATCACAAAAACTTCTAGATTACAAATGGAGGAGATTGTACTCCTATTTATACAATGGGATGAGTAACAAACTCATAATGATCATCCACTAATCCACTTTCCAATTATTACAAAATATGATCCCCCAAATCTCTCAAGCATTTTTAACTACTTTCCCATTATTACAAAATATGATCCCTTTGAATCCTCCACGAATCTCTCACATATCTTGGATAAGATATGCCAATCCAAATCCTCCATGATCTTCTCCTTAGGATTTGGATAAGATATGCCAACCAAATCCTCCATGATCTTCTCCTTAGGAATTGGATAAGATATGTCAACCAAATCCTCCATGATTTTCTCCTTAGGAATTGGATAAGATATGCCAATCCAAATCCTCCATGATTTTCTCCTTAGGAATAGGCTTGCATAATTATCTCCTTAATATGGTGGAGGAGATATTAATTCTTCACATATTTCCTACACATCACAAAACTCGCATATTCTTGAGATATATATAAAAATATGTATATTTTCTAATGATTAATCATAAATTCACTTGTAATACAAAAATGAATAAAATGGAAAATAAGAAGGTGAAACCCAAATTTATGTATGAAAATGATATGATAAAAGGTTAATGGGATGATGAATTGTAAGGAATAGTGAAGAAAAAGGTGGATGAAAATATGACATTTATGAGTCCCAACATCCTCCCCAACTGAACTTGTTGCATGACCTCATGCAACCATGCATGGGTCTCTTTAAGAACATTTGGCATTTTGAACTTTGGCTTTACATGATGATGTATTTTAATAATGAATGTTTCCAGGATATGTGAAAGACATGAGTAACAATTTACATTTTCTTATGGTTGGTTCTTGTGTGACAACCATGAATACAAAGAATGTTGGTTCTTGTGTTAACAACATTCATTTCATTTTCTGTTCTCTTTTCTTCAATAATAATGTAAACACTCACTGGAAATCATAATGTGCATAAGAAAGCCCTTTTGTAATATTAATGAAGCATGCCAATATTGCGTATGAAGCAAAGTGCAACAAAGTATCATTGGAAAATAAATGTTGGTGAATGGTAAATGGAGTGATAGTGGTGAAGAAATGGAATCATGGAAGTGAATATGTAGTGAATATAGTTCTCCCCCCCTCAACTGAATTGGTTGCATGTCCTCATGCAACTTGACATGGCTCATGAAAGGAAATGTAGCATGGTGAGGGAATTTTCCAAAATATTCAAGTTAGCATATAAGGAATTGCATGATTAAAGATTAGAAAACAACATACCTCTACTTACCCAAGAATGATGAACTATGCAATAGGAATGTAGCTGCTGCTGCTGTTGGATCAGGAAAATGTGACTGATGTTGTTGTAACCGGATCATAGGAAATGAAGGAATCTGAACTGATGATGCTGAATCATGGAAAAGATAAACGCTGAAAGTGGAACTATGGTACTCTCATAGATCAGAATGCATGTTGCTGTAACTGATGAGGGAGTCATGAAAAAGTGTATAGTCTTCACCCGCTACAAACCTGATGGTACAATTCTAAACATGCAAATGAATGTGTCGATGTCGAGCATGAATAGAAATCATTGGATTACCGGCCATTGATGCATGTCGTTAACCAATGCGAGGCAACTCACCATTGATGTCAATGAGTGCCAAGGTACCTGAGTACATCTTGCGAAGTGGGAATGGATGTGTTGAGGTCGAGCCACTTGCAAGATCTGAAGATCAAGGGATATTGATGTATTCCCATGATAGTTGCACTTCCTCGGAAATGGCGCCAAAATGTGTGGTCTAAAATGCAGATGCAAATTAGAGTTTAATTTAATGTCAACCGGGAAGGTAAACTTAGAATTGCTTATCTAAAATATATTTTAATAGATCTAGAAGGATTCCTAATTTGTCCAAGATCTTAAAGTCCCCTTACAAGAACATATTCATTAAGATCTCTTTCAATAACTAATCAAACTTAGATCTAAAAATTGTTTGAGATCTATGATTCTCTTACAAGAACATATTCTACAAGATCTCTTCCAACATTAGAACATCTAATAAGAAATTAAAAGTTGAAATGAAATAAACCTAGATCTAATAATTGTATGAGATCTTACGGTTCTCTTACAAGAACACTTTCAAATAAGATTCTTCCAATATTAGAACATTTAACAAAACTTGAAAGCTGAAATCAAACAAAAACATAAAATAAATTATACCTAAAATAAGCAAATAAGCATGCAAGTGAGGCCATGGGGGCCCTCCATAACTCCACAAGCACACCACTTCAATGGAGACTCAAATGTAGAAGCAAAATTGAAGTATGATCCTTTATTCCAAAATTCTAAGATTACAAAAACTTCCAGATTACAAATGGAGGAGATTGTACTCCTATTTATACAATGGGATGAGTAACAAACTCATAATGATCATCCACTAATCTACTTTCCCATTATTACAAAATATGATCCCACAAATCTCTCAAGCATTTTTAACTACTTTCCCATTATTACAAAATATGATCCCTTTGAATCCTCCACAAATCTCTCACATATCTTGGATAAGATATGCCAATCCAAATCCTCCATGATCTTCTCCTTAGGAATTGGATAAGATATGCCAACCAAATCCTCCATGACCTTCTCCTTAGGAATTGGATAAGATATGCCAACCAAATCCTCCATGATTTTTTCCTTAGGAATTGGATAAGATATGCCAATCCAAATCCTCCATGATTTTCTCCTTAGGAATAGGCTTGCATAATTATCTCCTTAATATGGTGGAGGAGATATTAATTCTTCACATATTTCCTACACATCACAAAACTCACATATTCTTGAGATATATATAAAAATATGTATATTTTCTAATGTTTAATCATAAATTCACTTGTAATACAAAAATGAATAAAATGCAAAAAAAGAAGGTGAAACCCAAATGTATGTATGAAAATGCTATGATAAAAGGTTAATGGGATGATGAAATGTAAGGAATAGTGAAGAAAAAGTTGGATGAAAATATGACATTTCTGAGTCCCAACAGTGCCAGAAAAAGTGACAACATATTTTGGCATCTTTTTTGGCATATTTACATTCCCTCTGTTAGGTGAGCAAGGGAAGTGTGGGTTGAATATCTCTCACCTTGGCGACTCCAATGCCTGAATATCCATTGTGTGATAGTATTGTCAATGAAAACATATTTTTGACTTTGTTGGCAGGGACGAAACTGAAATCGCTTCCCTGGGTACGACAAATATTTGCATTCCCTTTGTTATGTGGGTGATGGAAGTGTGGGTTGAAGATATCTCACCTTGGCAAATCCACTGTATGAATTTCATTATAAACAACCTTGCGACTCCAATGTCTGAATATTAATTGTAAACACTCTGATGAATCCACTATCAAGACATGGAGGAGAAGATAGAAGAGATGGAGAGGTTAATAAATAACTTCTTTTATAGACTGGAAAAACTGGAGTTAGAAAGTATAAACCAATAGAACTTCCAGGCTTCTAATCCATGTTTAAATCCCCAATACAGAAGGCCTCCCCTACAGATATTGTAAGGGGAGAAGAAATAACAACAAGATCACACTCATCCTCCACTATATATAGAATATGATCCAGAGAAACAGACACCAAATGCAAATAAAGTTCAGGGGAACTTATGTTCCTCTTTCTCTGATAAAGAACAAGAACTCAGAGCATATGAAGAAGAGGAGGAGGGTATTGATGCAACGTTGAATGATGACGATATCAATGATTACTGTAAACAATTCATTGATCTCATGCAGGCTCATCTGCACAAGAAGTACTATATCAGGTTATCCGAAAAGAGATCGAGAGGGAAAGATTAAAAAAAGGTACTCCTTCCTCAGAGCCTCCTAAGCTAATTGATAAGGGAAAGGGTCCTTTAGATCCCAATTTCCTTAAGCCTGAATCCCTCAAAGAAGATAATTTACCCTTCCCTCTAGGCCCATCTAGGATAAAGAAAAAAAGACAAGTAGTGTTAGTGGCTGCCCCAACCAAGAAGATATTGGTCAACAGACTATTTAAGAAAATAAGTCAGCTGTAATTTTCTCTCATATAGTCCATGATCCAGTAGTTGAATACATGGAATATTTCTTTGGCCTGCAAAAATATTCCCCAATTCCAAGCCCAATTAGAAGGTTCATGGAGGATATTAAAAGAGTTGAGCATCAACAATCAAGTTGGGGGCACATATCAAAATTTTTGTCAGAAATATTTTCAGGGTGCACACTTGTTTTGATTTTTGAGTTCCAAAAACATGGAGGCATTAGGTCCAGCACCCAAATGTTGACCTGGTACCATTGAAGGGTTGAAATCACTTAGGTGAATTGATGCCTAATACATAAGTAGGAGTTATATATAAATAAGCTCATTTGCTGAGCATTTATTTTTCAGTTGTTAGAATTTACTTTTCTACATTTTAGTTTGATGAGGAAAGGACTCCCTGCAAATAAGGTTCCATAGAGATTTCCTGATTGTATAAGTGCATTATAATTTTTGACTCCAAGCCCAATGGTGAAGGCTAATGGTTTGCAGGTTCTTAGCACCTTGCAATCAAGGCACCGTCCCAAGGTGGAGCCAATGTTGTCACCCTATACACTATTTATTTTCTACTATCTAAAGGATAAAAAAGAGCAGAGAGGTTTGCATCCATATTCCAAGCCACAAAAGCATTCATAGCTAAATCAGACCCACTCCAAGGGATAATCCTTGGAATTAGGTTTCCAACGGTATATGGAACTCCTGAAATGGACACCAGAATCAAAAGTCGGAGCAGATTGAAGTTTCCCTTTTCAAAATTAGAAAACAAAGAGAAAATGCCTAAGGGTAAAATCTCGGGTCCTGACATATCGACAATCCTGCATATCGAAGGTCCCGCACATTGACGATCCTGCATATCAGCAGTCCCTCACATTGGCGATCCCATATATCAAAGGTCCAAGACATCAGAGCATTAAGAGATCTGCACATTACAATCGACGATCAAATAGGTGACAACCTTCTAAAGTTGTTATATAGCATGAAGTTGCGATTACGATTAAATTCGTCGGGATTGAGCCTCTAGTGTTAAATCATCGGGAAAGTCCAAAGAAACATTTACAAAGGAATTCGGTCGCAAAACCAGAAGAGGGTGGGCCTTTTCTCTCTCCTCTTGGGGACCATGTGGCTGAATATGATTGGTTCTGATAAGGGACATGTGGTGGATGACGTCACCTTGATGTGGCAATATAGTGGACACGTGGCATGCTGATCTTGAATTTTCAGGGTCTTATGGGGACATATCTAAGTTGCACGTGTCACAAATTAGGAAGCACCACGTGGCTGTAATGACATCACACATTGAATATCGGAGATCAACGGTTGCAGAGTGTTGTACCTCAAAAGAAAATCATTGATTGCGAACCTCCAATTGGGGGGCTGGCCTACAATCATGAGGAGTGCCAAAGGACCAAGGGTTAAGTAGAAAAGGTGATCAGAGTTCAGTGATCGACGAAGTAAAGTGTTGTGCGCCAAAGTTAAATCACTGATTGAAAACCTTCGATATAGGGGCTCGCCTTTGGTTGCGAAAAGAGCCGAACAACTAAGAGCTAAGAAGAAAAGGTGATCGACATTCACTATTTCACGAATCCTCTTCAGTGTGAAGTCACGATTTTTCAAGATTTGATATTTGGCTAAGCACCCGATCATAGCCCCCAGTCATATGAAGAAAAAATATTGAAAGGGATCAAATAAAAAGGGGCGTGAGGGGATTAGAACTCGCTGTTTCGCAATTTTTTGTAGTGTTAAGTGCTCATACTAGAGAATCCCCAATATCACACCATGACTATTTTATGAGACGTGTTGAATTTCGATAACATGGTACAAAGATTTGATGGCATATGGGTCAGCAGTTGTAGTGTTAAATGAAAGCATGGAGCGGTGGTAAATTAGTATGGGGCTCAGGGAAGACTTAATGCCTCATCATCGAACTCCACTCAGTTATACAAGGTAGGATTGCCAGATCGATCTCCTCTTCCACTATGAGACAAGTCAACAAAGTTGATCGCTACCAAATCTAGAGAGTGTTGGAGCTAGGCAGTTAAGGTGAAAGTGACATGCAGACTGGTTGGATCATCAAGGTAGAGACGTGGCTTGAGAAGAGGCCATAACAGAAGAATCTGAGAGATATTTTCCTCCCATCATCATTTTTTTCTTTTTTCTTATTATTCTGTAATTTATTTATTTTCAAGAAGGGAATCAAATCTAAATCGAATCATTTTGGGCAGCAGCCTTAGCATGCTGAGACAACTAGTCTATTAGACAACTGGAGCTTAGGTTCTTATAGTTTTTAATTATTTTCCAAAGCTTTCCCTATCCTTATAAATAGAGGGAAGAAAGACTTAATAAGGGTTTCATAATTCTGCACCTGCAGTGGTCCAAATTATGTGATTCCACTTTGGTTCTAATTGCCTTTTCATGAGGGACTTGAGTGATGTATGGTTAAATGGAATGGAGTGGTATATTGGACTCATTTTGAGGATTAATGAAACTCTTTGGTGATTCCAATCATGGCTGTAAGTAGTATGTTTTCCCCTCTGTAAATCTCATTTCATGTATGTTTCTCTTCTACTAAATTTATTTAATGAAGTTGTCAGTCTCATTCTCTCATGGTTATATGTATGCTACTAAGTAGTAGCAATACCTGTGTTATTTAAAGATTTACTTATGTACCTTAAGAGCACAGATTTACATATTTTATGATTAGTGATAAGTGTATCCATGAGCTATAGAACATGAAACCTTAATTTGCACATTGCAATTTGTATCATTCCATCTCTTCTGCTTTCCATCCTTCTGCCAGAACATTGTTGCATAGGATTATGTCGTGTTTGCAACCCTATGGATCTATTTCCTTCCTTTATCTCCTCCTCTTCACCTTTACTACACATTCAATATACTTCTCATTGTTGTGTTTCATCCATTAGAACAAGACATTCCTCTTTAAGATCAGCTCGATTCACCCCTTGTATTTGGATCCATGTATCTACTTGAGTTCACCTTTATGAAAGATTATTGAACCAAGCCCCCTTTTATTATCTCCCCAAACTGCATGACAATTGGAGTGTAGCACAAACCCCTCACTGAATCAAGCCCAATTAGAAGGTTCATGGAGGAGATTAAAAGAGCCATGCATCAACAATCAAGTTGGGGGCACATATCAAATTTTTTGTCAGAAATATTTTCAGGGTGCATACTTGTTTTAATTTTTGAATTCCAACAACATGGAGGCATTAGGTCCAACACCCAAATACTAACCTAGTACCATTGGAGGGTTGAAATCACTTAGGTGAATTTATGCCCAATACATAAGTAGGAGTTTTATATAAATAAGCTTATTAGCTAAGCATTTATTTTTCAGTTGTTAGAATTTACTTTTTTGCATTTTAGTTTGATGAGGAAAGTACTTCCCACAAATAAAGTTCCATAGAGATTTCCTGATTGTATAAGTGCATTATAATTTTTGACTCCATGCCCAATGGTGAAAGCTACTGGTCTACAGGTTCTCAACACCTTGCAAGCAGGGCACATTTCCCTGTGGAGCCAATGTTATCACCCTCTGCATTATTTGATTTTTGCTATCTAAAGGATGCAAAATAGAAGATAGGTTTTCAGCCATCTTACAAACCACAAAAGAACTCAAAGCTAAATCAAATCCCATCTAATGGATAGTGCTCAGAATTATCTTTCCAATGGTATATGGAACTCCTCAAATGGACACCGGAATTAAAAGTCAGAGCAGATTGAATTTGCCCTTTTGAAAACTAGAAAACAAGGAGAAAATGCCTAAGGGTAAAATCTTGGGTCTCTACATATCGATGGTCTTACACATCAATGATCCCACATATTGGCAGTCCCACACATATACAATCCTGCATATCATAGGTCCAAGGCATCGGAGCATCAAGAGATCGATGCATTGAACAGTTGACAACGTCCTAAATTTGCAATATCGCATGAAGTTCCAACTGTGATTAAATTCCCTGGGCTTGAGCCTCCAGTGTTAGAGTGTCGGGAAAGTCCAAAGAATCATTTACAAAGGAATTCAATCACTAAACTAGAAGATGAAGAGCCTTTTCTCTCTCCTCTAGGGGGCCACATGGATGAATATGATTGGTTCCTATAAGGAACACGTGGTGGCTGACGTCACCTTGACGTGGTAGTACAGTGGACACATGGCATGCTGATATAGCATTTTCAGGGTCCTATGGGGACATATCCAGGTGACATGTGTCACCACTTAGGAAGCGCCACATGGTAGTAATGACGTCACACATCGGAGAACTGAGATCAATGGTTGTAGCGTGATGTACCTCAAAAGGAAATCACTGATTGCGAACCTTTGATTGGGGGGATCCTATATGGGGTCTGGCCTACAGTCATGAGGAGCACCAAAGGACTAAAGGTGAAGCAGAAAAGGTGATTGGAGTTCTACGATCGATGAAGTGAAGTGTTGTGCGCCAAAGTTAAATCGTCAATTGAAAACCTCTGATGTAGGGGCTAGCCTATGGTCATAGGAAGAGTCAAAGAACCAAGAGCTAAGCCAAAAAGGTGATTGACATTCGTTGTTTCATGAATCCTGTTCAGTGTGAAGTCCTAATTTTCCGAGCTCTGATATTTGGCTAAGAACCCGGTCATAAGCCTCGATCATATGATTAAAAAGTACTGAAAGGGCTCAAAGAAAAAGGGGCCTAAAGGGATCAAAACTTGTTGTTTTCGCAATGTTTTGCAGTGTTAAGTGCCCATACTGGAGAATCCCCAATGTCACACCATGGTTATTTTATGAGGTGTGTTTCATTCCAATAACATGGTACAGAGATTTGAAGGTGTATGGGTCGACAACTACAGTATTAAATGAAGGCATAGAGTGGTGGTAAATCAATATGGGGCTCAGGGAAGAATTAAATCCCTAGCATGAAGCTCTGCTCAGTAATACAATGCAGGATTGCTAGATCGATCTCCACTTCCACTCTGATACAAGTTAACACAGTTGATCACTACCAACTCTAGAGAGTGGTGAAGCTATAGAGTTAAGGTGAAAGCGATAGGTGGACTGGCCGGATCATTTAGGTAGAGACATGGCCTGAGTAGAGGCCATAACAACGGCATCTAAGAGATATTTTCCTCCATCATCATTATGTTTTCCTTTTTCTTATTAATCTATTATTCTATATTTTCAATAACAAAATCAAATCCGAATCAAATTATTTTGGGCAACAACCTTCACATGCCGAGACAACTAGTCTATCAGACAGTTGGAGCTTAGGATGTTTTTTTTTTTCATTTTTTTTTCCAAAGTTTCCCCTCTCCTTATAACTGGAGGGAAGAAAGTCTTAATAAGGGTTCTGAAATTCTACACCCGTAGTGGTCCAAATTATGTGATTCCACTTTGGTTCTAATTTCCTTTTCATGAGGGACTTGAGCAATGTATGGCTAAATGCAATGGACTGGTATAGTGAACTCATTTTGAGGATTAATGAAACTCTTTGGTGATTCCAATCATGGCTATAAGTAGTATGTTTTCCCCTCTGTAAATCTCATTTCATGCATGCTTCTCTTCTACAAAAATTGTGTAATGAAGCTGTTGGTCTCATTCTCTCATGGTTATATGTATGCTACTAAGTAGTAACAGTTATTTAAAGATTTAATTATGTACCTTTAAGAGCACAGATTTACATATTTTCTTATTAGTGATAAGTGTATCCATGAGCTATAGAACATGAAACCTTAATTCGCGCTTTGCAATTCATGTCATTCCATCTCTTCTTCTTTCCATCCTTCTACTGGAACATTGTTTCTTAGGATTTTGTCTTATTTACAACCCTATGCATCTATTTCCTTCCTTCCTCTCCTCCTCTTCACCTATACTACAACTTCAATATTAAGTTTTTTCGATGGTATAAATGCAATATTTACACCAACATTTAAATTACCAATCTGGGTTAGTAAGCCTAGAGGCGTAGCACAGTGAATGCCACAATATGACCTCAGGGATCTATCAAATAAAACTCAAGCTCTTAAAAACAATTCAAAAAGGCATCATTCAAAAAAAAGGAACAAGACTCTTCAAAGCAAATTAAACACATTGTGAATCTACTTTTGGCTCCTCTTCTGGGTTGAGTTGACTCCTGCAGAAAGTCTTCCTCAATTGTTCAGGAGACAAGGGAATGTAGATTCCACTCAAAATAATGTGATTCAGTTTTCAAAACATCTCTAGGGATTACATGCTATGTTTGAAAAAATGGAAAGTGTGAAATAAAACTAGTAAGCATAAAGCAACTTCATTCCAACTAATCTAAGGAAATCATTGAATGTTTTAAGAAGAATCTAGACTATATATGTACTACTTCTCTAGAAATAATTCAGTATTCAATTGTAAGGAAAGTGTGCAATAGAAACAAATAAGATAAATACATTTTTTGTTGCTTATCTTGATCTTATAAAATCATTAAATACTTCCTTTGCAATACAGAAATATTCTATATGATGTGTGCATAATTTAATTATGATGAAAGGAATATTAATCATAGATATTAACCTCAAAACATTTTAATGATTATGCGAGCACTTTACTTTGCCAATAAAACAAGATTCAT
This sequence comes from Pinus tabuliformis, assembly GCA_031772625.1. Lineage (NCBI taxonomy): Eukaryota > Viridiplantae > Streptophyta > Pinopsida > Pinales > Pinaceae > Pinus > Pinus tabuliformis. The sequence goes on along the minus strand of CM062820.1, from coordinate 1,253,861,652 downwards.
AACTTCATCTTATGTTGATCGTGACATTTGTTTATTAATATTTCAAAAATTAATGTTTTTCTTCAAAGTGCAGGAGTCAGTTTCACATTTAAAATAATGATTTTAAGGCAATCATGAATACATGTTAAGTTAAATTAACCAGAACTCTTACTCATCAATTGTTTCCTTCACCATTATATCTTGAAATTAAACCTCGTTATGCAGCAATGAGATCAGGGAAAGTATCACACTTAACTTGTAATGGATATAAGAGATGCAGTAAAACATTCATAAATTATCTTCTGCCTTGTTATTTATAAAAATACATAACAATATTATTAATTAAACTAAAATGATCAAAGCTATGAGAAAGAGCCGTAGATAAAATCAACAGTCGAATGATCAAAGCATAAAACAAAAATGTGAAATGAAATTACAAAATTGTATGAAATCACACTCACACCATGCAAAACAAAATGTAGCAAAGGAAATCCTAAGAAGTTTGGGGAAACAGACTGGCTGGTGGGCCCAACCACCCAGCTCATTGCCCTTGCAGCAGCTAAATCACAGTGCCAGAAGATTCAAAAGAAACATAAATGCAAATTAGAATGCCATAATATATTAATCTCGTAATCTTGTTACATAATTTTTGAACAGCGCAGAGCTGGGCTCAAGTGGTCCCCTCCAGGGATCATCCCACTGTGCACACAGGCTCCTCCCTTCCTGCACAACGAAACCAATTCCCTTGTTCTCCAAATAAATGTGATTTACAAGATAAAATGCCAAATCTAGCTCCCCTTTTCAGTGCACAACCCTTTGTCTTATAGTAGTAGCACTATCCCAATTACTCGGATCTACAGTTAATAGGCATACAAGTTTAGAATTACAATTGATTTAGAACCAAAATAAGAATATTTGATTTGGATTGGGTTCAAATTGTTGCAGGACGCATCAATTTGGAGATAACTACAACAACCAATGCCAATACAATGTTGACAACTATGTGATGACCGTTTCTTTGACTTTAGATCCACATATTGCTTATCATTGTTTTCTGTGCTGGTGAACATCCCAATTGTAAACCCAAACAATTGTTACATCTATTATTGTAACTTGGTCCCTTAAAAATTACATCTGATGTTATCGACTTCGCCAAGCCTTGCATGACTGCATCGAGAGCTACTTGAAGCTATTGGGCCTCTAAATCCTTTAGCGAAGTTATTTCCTTGGCTCCAGATAGACCACTGGCCAAGGCAACAACCGCATCATTTGTACTAACACATTTGCTAGATCCTATGAGGGAAGTTGCTAAGAGTGGAAAGAAAACAATGCAGAGTTTTGCAGCATGTCCATGACAGTCAAACATAATAATCTTTGCAGCAAGATATAATAAGACATATCCTCAGCTTGCAAATGCCCATGATGTATGTCTGTTGGGAAAGCTCTTATGCCCTTCCTTTATGACTTTCGAATCACCATGACATATAACGTTCTCAGTAACATTATTATAGATTGGTACTCCATCAGGGAAACAACGCCAATAGAAGTCAAGCTGAGGTCGACCAACTGCATATTTTATTAAACTAGTGATGACTTGTTGTAATAAAAACAAGCAGACAACACCTTGTTTAGTGCAAATCAAGTCCAACAATATCTGGCAAAAACCATGGAGGTGAGAACATTGCAGTTCCTGCACTGCTGGTACAAGAACTGTTGGTACAGGAACTGATGGTATAGGAACTACTCACCTACCACAAAGATGGCCTATTACATTAAATAATCTTCAAATTAACAAAACAAGAAGAATTCATAAATCAATAATTGTTTCCTTTGAATGCCTCTAGCTAATAGCCCAATAGTGCATAAAAAGAATAATAATGACTATAAACACCTAGTACAGGCATAGAGTTATTCAACAAAAAGCATGAAAATCTGGACAAAATGGAGGCTCAACACTCCCCCACGCTGACCTTCTTGCATGTCCTCATGCAAGCCAAACCATAAAATTATAAAATCATGGAAGAAGGCAGGGGGGATGCTTAAAGATTAATGATCATACTATGCTTCCTAAGAGTGTCAAAAAGAATCTCCAGCAAGGAAATATTAAGATATCTGGTATGTCATTATTTTTAAAGCATTCATTAAGTCTACAACATCAATGTTACAGTGCCAACTAAAATCATTTTATAGTCCTTATGAAAGTATCAAGTGCAGGAATGATAAAATTTCAATGTAACAAGATCAGGTATAGGAAAGCAATGCTTTGTACCAGAAATTATGGAAAAAGAGTATTGCACCTTTATAATAGAACTCACATACCTATTTTCCTGTCTCAAATGAACTCCATGCTTGTCATAAATTTCTTTTGCTGAGTTCTTTTTTTTTGCCTAGAGTCTTATTAACATTCATGAAAAAAAATCATTTTTTTGTTGAAAAGGTGCAATTTCAAAAAGAATACCACAAGATTCCTGCACCTACTATAGCAATCATGTACCTAGTCCATGTAGTGCTTTTAGAGGCAACCAAAATCAACACACATTGTTGTCTATCAACACCTAGTGAGTAATCATTGCTGAGCAATTCATCACTCTAAATACCATAAAGAATTGAAGTGAGTTATGATACCAGAAAAGGGAAATAGAAATAGAACAAGATGACACCTTCCTGGACCAATCAACAACTTCTTCATTGAACACTCTAAATTTTTTTGTCATCTAGATGAAAAAACTAAATTTCTTCTAAATCCAGTACAAATAATTACCTACACTAAGGGTACCACATCATTAAAGACTCCTAGTTTTTGAAAGATAGAAGTATCATAGAACTCAAAGAATCATGCTCAAATAATCTTAAAACCAATTTCCAAGAAATAAAATGACGATTTTTAGGGAAAGAGGAACATAGCCGAGTAAATCTTAGTATACAATTAGCTTTAATACCACAAACATGGCCCTGCTGCCTGTAGGCGTCTATAGCCTTGACAAGGATGTCTTTTAACCCAATGAAACACATGTGTCCCACTTACTAGATATAGATTCAGAGTGATCTTATTTAATTTTAAAAATTAAATGAAGGCCATTGTCCTAGCTTGGTAACTAGCTGATGGCAGTGTCATTCACAAGAAGTAACATGGATGAACATGATGGCTCGTGATGACACCTCTTGTCTTCTAGCTTTTAGCTGAAATCCATTATTATGGCTTGGTGACTAGCAACAGTAATGCCATGCATGTTAGGTCTCATGATCATTGTAGGTTGGCTCATCACGAGACCTCCTATCCTCCCCTAAATATTTTTTTTTTAAACTCTGATTGTAATTAACTTCAAAAGTTACTTAATAAGTGGCTAGGTAGGTGTACTCCTTAAGAGTACGGGATGGCATGAAAAGTTTTTAATGACTAATCATTACTGGCTAGTTCCTCTACCCTAAAGAATTATTTAAAAAAGATGTCTCAGATAATGAATGAAAGACTCTTTGAAATAATGCTAGTGTTCTCATGAATAGCTCATTATGATCTTTACAAGAGTGGTCCACCATAGGGGGCTCTCCAATAGTACCTTCTAAGGGAAACTGAAAATATATATCTCAGATGACAACTCATTAGAGTGGTTAATCATGGTTACTTTTGCAAAATCATGAGGTATTAGGGTGAATCATACTCAACAAGATTTGTCACAGATGTGTGTGTAACAACCAATGTGGATCAAAAGCAGTTTCGGTGGCTATGCTTTGGAAGTCAAAACCCTAATAACATTGTTGTAACATCTTTATTCATGGCATTGATTTTATTCTTCTACCCTACTCTACCCCAAGAAGCAAAAGAATTCCTTTTAAGTATAGGATTACTTCCAATGCATCCATGTGCACAATAAGAGGATAACCCTACTCATGTCCAAATTTGAAAATCATATTCGAGAAAATACTAGAACATGAGGAACCAATTGCATTAACTAATGTAATTCTACAAATTTCCAAATGATAAAGGAGGAGTGGATACTGATAGTCATCTGAAACCAAGATTTTATGGGATCCATTACTCTTGGTTATTTGATTTATGGACAATATCTAGTGCATCATGAAAATCCTACACATTTGTTCGTTTATCCTCTAAAGTACAGGCTGGATCAGATGGATGTTCTTTGATCTCTGCTTCTGATAGCTTCTCCTCATCAAGCATGATCCATAACTTCTCAATTTCATTAAGAAGATATTTTGGATCGTCATGAGTCTTTTCTTCCTAAGGAATAGACCTATCTCTAATTGATGCCAAAATGTGTTCTTTATGTGAAGCAGAGACCCCAACTTCTCCCGTAATTTGAGATAGTTCTTGGAATAACATCAAACTTCCCCACATTTTCCTGCTAGCTAGAAAGTCTTGTTAGCACATGGATTTAGAGCGGGGGGCTCTTTTAGTACCTAAAAAATAGAAACACGCTAACTCAAAAATTCAATTGCAGTTAAAGGGACAAGCCAAGATTGTAAAATAAGAAAATCACAATGCAGAAATTAAATAATCTCAATTGTAGAAAAGAAAGTAACCCAACATCACACTTTGTAGTAAATAAAATCACTCTTAAAAACTCAATTGCAGTAAATCAAGCATCACACTTTGCAGTAAAAGAAATCACTCATAAGAACTCAACTGCAGTAAAAGAAACAAATCAGGCATCACACTTTGTAGTAAAGGAAATCACTTATTTGCAGTATGCTTCAACAAGTAAGGGGAATCTTTCTTTTTGAAAATACCGTCCAGTATGCTTCAGCAAGGGGAATCTCTCTTTTTGGCAATACTGTCTAGTATGCTTCAGCAAGTAGGGGGAATCTCGCTAATCTAAAAATTCAATTTCAAAGGAAATAGAAAATCATGACAAATCATAAGGCCTTATCCTACAATGCCTCCCCAACAATGGTGCCAAAAAATGTTGGACGATATAAATGCAAGATTTACACCAAAATTTAAATTGTCAAGCCGAGTTGGTAAGATTAGAGGCATAGCATAGTGAATGCCAGAATACGACCTCAGGGATCTTTCAAATAAAAATCAAGCTCTTAAAAACAATTAAAAAAGGAATCATTTAGAAAAAAGGAACCAGACTCTTCAAAGCAAACACACTGCGAATATACTTATGGCTCCTCTTCTGGGTTGATTTGAATCTTGCAGAAAGTATTCCTCAATTGTCCAGGGAGCGAGGGAATGTACTATCCACTCAAAATAATGTGATTCAGTTTTCAAAACCTATATAGGGATTACATGCTATGTTTGAAAAAATGGAAAGCATGAAATAAAACTAGGAAGCATTAAGCAACTTCATTCCAACTAATCTAAGGAAATCATTGCATGCTTTAAGAAGAATCTAGACTATATGTGTACTATTTCTCTCGAAATGATTATGTATTCAATTGTAAGGAAAGTGTGCAATAGAAACAAATAAGATAAATACATTTTCTGATGCTTACCCTCATCTTATAAAATCATTAAATACTTCCTCTGCAATACATAAATATTCTATATGATTTGTACAACATTTAATTATGATGAAAGGAATATCAATCATAGCTATTAACCTCAAGACATTTTAAGAATTCTGCGAGCACTTTACTTTTCCAATAAAACAAGATTCACAACTCACCTTATGTTGATCCTGGCATTTGTTTATTAAGATTCCAAAAATGATTTTTTTTCTTCAAAGTGAAGGAATCAGTTTCACATTTAAAATAATGATTTTAAGGCAATCATGAATACATGTTAAGTTAAATTAACCAAAACTCTTACTCAGCAATTGTTTCCTTCACCATTATGTCCTGAAAGTAAACCTCGTTATGCAACAATGAGATTAGGGAAAGTATCACACTTAACTTGTAATGGAAATAAGAGATGCAGTAAAACATTTGTTGCTTATCGTCTACCTTGGTATTTATAGAAATACACAACAATATTATTAATTGAAATAAAATTATCAAAGCTATGATAAATAGTTGTAGATAAAATCACTAGTTGAATGATCAAAGCATGAAAAAACCTGTAAAATGAAATTATAGAAATGTATTAAATCACACTCACGCTATGCAAAACAAAATGCAGCAAAGGAAATCCTAAGAAGTTTGGGGCAACGGACTGGCTGATGGGTCCAACCACCTAGCTCATTTCCCTTGCAGCAGCTAACTCACAGTGCCTGAAGATTAAGAAGAAACATAAATGCAAAATAGAATGCCAGAATATATTAATCTCAAAGTCTTGTTACATAATTGCTGAACAACGTAGAGTTGGGCTCTAGTGGTCACCTCTAGGGATCATCCCATTGGGCACACAGGCTCCTCCCTTCCTACAAAATGAGGCCAATTCCCCTGTTCTATAAAGAAATGTGATTTACAAAATACAATGCCAGATTTGGCTCCCCTTTTCAATGCACAACCCTCTATCTTATAGCAGTAATGTTGCCCTAATTACTCAGATCTACAGTTAATAGGCATACAAGTTTAGAATTACAATTGATTTAGAACTAAAATAATCAAATTTGATTTGGATTGGGTTCGAATTGCTATAGGAGACATTGATCTGGAGATAACTACAATAACCAGTGCCAATATGTTGTTGACAACTATGTGATGACCGTTTCTTTGACTTTAGCTCCACGTATTGCTTGTCTTTTTTTTTTGCACTAGTGAAGATCACAATTGTAAACCCGAGCAATGTTTACCTTTGTTATTGTAACTTGATCCCTTAAAAATTAAATCTGATGCTATCAACTTCTCCAAGCCTTGCATGACTGCATCGAGAGCTACTTTTTGTTGTTGGGCCTTTAAATCCTTTAGTGAAGTCATTTCCTTCTCTCCAGATAGACCATTGGCCAAGGTAACAACTGCATCATTTGTACTAACACCTTTGCCAGATCCTATGAGGGAAACTACTATGAGTGGAAAGAAAATAATGCAAAGTTTTTCAATGTGTCCTCGACAGTCAAACATATTAATCTTTGCAGCAAGATTCAATGAGACATATCCTAAGCCTGCAAATTCCCATGATGTATGTCCAGTGGGAAAGCTCTTATGCCCTTTCTTTATAACTTTCGTATCACCATGACATATAACATTCTCAGTAACATTATTATAGACTGGCACTCCATCAGGGAAACAATGCCAATAGAATTCAGGCTAAGGCCAACAAACTGCATCTTTTATTGAATCAGTGATTACTGCTATAATAAGCACAGGCAGACAACGCACTGTTTAGTGCATAATCAAGGCCAACAGTATCTAGTAAAAACCACAGAGGTGAGAACATTGCAGTTCCTGCACTACTGGTATAGGAGCTGCTGGTATAGGAACTGTTCACCTGCCACAAAGAGAGCCTATTACATTAATGACATTTTTTACACTAAATACTTTTCAAATTAACAAAACAAGAAGAATTCATAAATCAATAATTGCTGCCTCTGAATGCCTCTAGCTAATAGCCTAATAGTGCATAAAAAGAATAATAATGACTATAAACACCTAGTACAGGGATAGAGTTATTTAGCAAAAAAGATGAAAATCCGGACAAAATGGAGGCTCAAAAAAGTTTCTCATTGTTGTGTGCTAGCCATCATAACAAGACATTCCTCTTTGAGGTCAACTCGATTCATGCCCCGTATTTGGATCCATGCATTTTCTTGAGTTCACCTTGATGAAATACGATTTAACCAAGCCCCCCTTTATTATCTTTCTAAACTACGTGAGAATTGGAGTGCAACAGAAACCCCTAACTAATAATCTTCCATGCACTCCTCTTTCTAAGATGTCCTAGGCACTGGCTACAATCAACCTAGAGGTTGTCTCTAGGAAGCTTTCTATATCTCCTGAAGCACTTGTGCTACAGGTGCTAGAAAAAGCGACAACAATAATAATCAAAGAGAGAGGTCTAGAATCATATACAACATGCTTCTTCCACAAGTATGGTTGTCATAATAATACATCACAAACTTCAAGAGGGGCGACATCACACATTACCTCACCTGTGAATGGCTTGATTATGTAGGGAAGGCAACATTGTTGGTTGATGCAAAGATCTTGTCCTTGGTGAAGCCACCTAATGGTGTATAGCTACGGATGTGTTATGGTTGGTAGGCCTAGCCACTTCATGACCCATGTTGAAATGAGGTTCTTTTGGCTCTTGTTGTCAATGATTAACTTGAACGGAGAACCCTTCACCCACATCTGTGAATGGAAGAGGTGTTTCCCCTCCTCTGGATCTTCAGGCTCATTCTTCTAGATCTTTGTAGTGGCCATGATGGCACTAGGCTCCGCATCAATGATATGTTTCCCTTTGTCATTCCCCTTGTTAGGTTCCGACTCAAAGTCAGAACATGTGTTTGATTTGAAAGCCTTTAGCTCAGCCACTAGTGAATACTTGGCTTGACACTCAATCGTGTTGTGAGTGGAGTTCTTATGGAAATCAAACCATTTTCACGTGTCATTCTTTGTCTTCGTGGTGTTTTTCTTTGCTTGTTGCTTCAATAGGTTGTCTTGGGTCGCCTTGCCTTGGACTTGTCCTTTGCTCTGCATTTTGGGGTCGCATTTCCCTTGCTTCGTATTCACAGATCCAAAGTCTCACTTCTTCTGTTTAAACTTATGCTCAATCTTGACAGCATATTGGTATGTCAAGCCGAGCGAGGAGATACCAGTAACTCTATTTCATTTTGTATGTACTTGTATAGGAAGCCGCAGTACTTGAGTACCAAATGTCACTCAAAATCCTTGATACCAAACTTCGTACGAAGGATATAAAAGGAATTGGTAAACTCTGGGATGTCTTGGTCTGTTCCCTACCACAACGTGGTCCACTTTATGTATTTATCATCATAGCATCCGATAAGGTAGTGTTTCTCCTTGATGGTGTCCCAGAATGAATTCCAAGGTGGTGTGGTTGAAAATAGTGAGGTTGTGCTTTCATCCTTCTTCTCAATGTATGCTTCCCACCAGTCCTTGACGTGGGGGGCGACTTTGAGAAGTGAATAAGTAATATTTTCCCGAATGGAAAAATCATGAACAAAAAAATATCCTTCTAGCAAATTTAACCATTTATTTACGATGTCTGCATCTATCTAATCTTCAAATATGGGGATGTAAAAGTTAACTTGTACCTTAAAGGGTGTGGGGCTTCCAGAGTAGCTAATGGAAGGAGATGTGGTGGCCTTGGGTAGTCGCTGAAGGATCTTGGAAAATTTGTCCATCATCATGTTCCTTTGTCGCTTGAGGGCTTCTTTGAGCAAGATTTTGAAAGGTTCTCCTGCCCCTCGTCTTTCTTCTCTTCTGCCATTAGAGGCCTTCGGGATTTGTGAGTCTGGCATTGTAATGATTCAACTAGTTCGAGCCTTAACTCCTTATATCCTGACCTCGTTGGGGACAAGTAAAGAAAAAAAAAGAAAGAGCAGACCACTTCGATACCACTGATCCGAACTTAAATAGAAATACAAAAGTAAAACTTCATTTCATTAATATCAAATACTAAAAAATGCTTACAAACAAAAAGGAAATAAAACTTGCTCGGGCGATGGTAGCATATCTTTGAGGAGAGATGTGGTAGCTACATCCCTTTGAACTATGTTACAATGAGTCTTGAAGGCCTATTTATTATTGAGAAATAATGAAAAACCATAAAAATCCAAAAACCTAACCCTACGAGATGAAGTGCCAAAACTATGGGCCCTGTGTGGGTAAATTGGCACATCAACTTCCCGAGGTCCTAACTTTGGCATACAATCTTCGTTTGATGTACGCAATACCTGGTTAGAAATATTTATCTGAGTTCTACAACTTTCAAATGCAAAAATCAATAAAAAAATCATATTTTCCTGGTTTTTGCAGAAAAATGGCTTTTAGGGCCTCAAAACGGCTCTCAAAGTTCAACACCCCAAAAAATGGCAAAAATAGTAAATTATGCTACGATTAAGGAAACTGAAAAACTGAAAGAGACAGTGATGGGGGTCCATGTGGAATAGGGAGGTGGCCACCAATTTCCACCTGGATCAATCCTTCCCCCTTAGGAAGCAACGGTCCCTATTGCGTTGAGTGCCTCCATGAGATGGGGAACTCCTTTTCAACTTGGCCCATGATGAGCCACTTGCCTTGGTGTAGGAGTTGGCCAAGTTTGACAACCTGATATAGTTGGATATATTGCTAGCAAGTGCTCTTGATATTTGTGTCCATGATCTGATTAGCTATGGCCTATTCCGTGCAGTCTCAATTTAGCTATGTTGATGTGAGTTTATCTGCAATGTTGGATGTGTCCAACAATGTCATGAAGGTTGTAGGGGCACTTGCCAACCCAAAAGGCATGAAAAACCATTCGAAAATGCCCTCCTTGGATTTGAATTCAGTATTCCACACATCAGAGGGTTTGGTAGACACATAGTGATAACCAGAATTCAAATCGATCTTGCTGAAATATTTGGCCCCTTTGAGCTGGACTAGAAGGTCATCAATCCTTGGTATTAGGTACCTATTCCGTACAATGATCTTGTTCAATGCTTGATAGTCAATATAGAGTCTCCACGTCCCATCCTTCTTCTGTACCAATACAATCAAGGTCCCACAAGGTGATGATCTTGGCTTGATGTGACCTTTTTGTAACAACTCTTGAATCTACCTCTTAATCTCATCATTCTCCAGAACATAACATCGATAAATTGGTCCATTAGGTGGCGGCGCGCCCAAGGTTAGATTGATGGAGTGCTTGACCTGACAGTGTAGAGGCACCCCAGTGGATGAGGAGAAAATGTTCATGTACTCCTCCATGACATTGTCCATCCGCTAATGCTATGCAGAGGAGCCCTATTTGGAAGCCTGGCCACTATCTTCTTCTTGCCCTGAGGGCGAATTATAAGGAAAACAAATTTCCTAGTTTGTGAAGTGATCTTACTTCATTTCTTTACAGTGATCAAAGAGATGACGGTAGGCAGGGCTACCTCCGGTATCTTGTACAACTTACTGCCCAAAGTAATAATCACAGAGCAAGGTCTAGACTCATATACAATATTTCACTTCCACAACTATGGTTGTCCTAATAATACATCACAAACTTCAAGAGGGGCAACATCACACAGTACCTCATACGTGAAGGGATTAATTTTGTAGGGAAGGTGACACTTCTGGTTGATGTGGAGATCTCTTCCTTGGTCAAGCCACCCGATGGTGTACATATGCGAATGTGTTGTAGTCGATAGGCCCAACCACTTCATGAACTCTATTGAAATGCAGTTCTTTTGGCTCTTGCTGTCAAGAATGAATAGCAACGGAGAGCTCTTCACCCAAATCTATGAGTGGAAGAGGCATTCACCCTCCTCTGAATCTCTAGGCTCATTTTTTTGGATCTTGTTGGTGGCCACAGTGGCACTAAGCTCTGCATCAATGATCTACTTCCCTTTCTCATTCCCCTGATCAAGTTTTGACTCAGAGTTAGAACATGTAATTCGGAAGCCTTCAGCTCAGCCACTGATGATTGTTTGGCCTGACACTCACTCGTGTTGTGAGTGGAGCTCTTATGGAACTCACACCATCTTCCCATGTCCTTCTTTATCTTCATGGTGTTTTTATTTTCTTGCAGCTTTAGAGTGTTGCCTTGGCTCACCCCGCCTTGGCTTTGTCCTTTTCTCTACGATTTGGGGGCGCCTTTCCCTTGCTTTAGATTCACACAGTGTATCAATACGTTGTGCTAAGAAAGGAGATGTCCAGGAACTCCATCTCGTTTTGGATGTACCTGTGTAGGCAACAATGGTACCTAAGTACCAAATTTCGCTCATAATCCTTGATACCCAACTTCGTGCGAAGGGTATGAAAAACATTGGTAAACCTCTACACATTTTGGTCCCTTCCTTGCTGTAGCGTGGTACACTTGATTTATTTATCTTCATAGCTCTTGAAAAGCCAGTACTTCCCCTTGATGGTGTCCCGGAATGAATTCCAAGTGGGTGCGGTTGAAAATAGTGAGGGTGTACTTTTGTCCTTATTTTCACAGTAGGTTTCCCACCAGTCCTTGATGTGGGTGGCGGCTTTTAGAAGTGAAAAAGTAATCTTCTAGCATATATAACCATTTATTGATGATTTCTGCATCTATTTGACCTTCAAATATGGGATGTCAAAGTTAACTTGTACCTTAAAGGGTGTGGCGTTTCCAGAGTAGCTACTAGAAGGAGATGCACCACCTTTGTTAACCACTGAAGGATTTGGGAAAAGTTGTCCATCATCACATTCCTCTATCACTTTAGGGCTTCTTCGAGCAATATTTTGAAAGGATCTCCTACCCCCTCATATTTATTCTCTTCCACCATGGGAGGCCATCAGGATTTTTGAGTCTCCTCTTGCAAAGGTTCGACGCGTTCGAGCCCTAACTCCTTATATCCATACCTCGTTGGGGACATGCAAAGAAAAAGAGAGAAAGAGTAGAACACTCTGATACCATTGATCCAAACTTAAAAAATAATGCAAAAAATTATAGGTATACTCATAAATACATAGATGGAGAAAAAATAACACTTCGTTTCATTAATATCAAATACTGAAATATGCTTACAAATAGAAAGGAAATACTAGCAAGAGAGATGGTATCTTATTTGTGATGAGAGATGTGGTGGCTACATGCCTCTGAACTATGTTACAATGAGGCTCAAAGGACCATTTATTATTGAGAAATAAAGGAAAACCCTAAACATCCAAACTCCTAACTCTATGAGATGAAGTGCCAAAACTATGGGCCCCATTTGGATAAGTTGGTACATCAAATTCCGAGGTTGGTAAATATGGCATATGATCTCCATTTGACGCACACAATATCTCGTTAGAAATATATATCTAAGGAATACAAATTTCAAATGCAAACATCAATCAAGTTCTCTTATTTTCTAGGTTTTCCAAAAAACTGTTGTTTAGGGCCTCAAAATGGCTATGGAAATTCAAGACCCAAAAAACTACCAAAAAAGGTAAACTATGCTACGATTAAGGAAACTAGAAAAATGAAAGAGACAGTGGTCAGGGTCCAAGTGGAATAGGTGGGTGGCCACCAATATCCACCTAGATCAGTCCTCCCCCCTTAGGAAGAAATGGTCCCCATTGCATTGAGTGCCTCCATGAGATGGGGAAACATTTGCTGAACTTGGTCCCTAGTGAGCCACTTGCCTTGGTTCAGGAGTTGGCCAGATTTGAAAACCCGATATAGTTGGATATTTTGTGGGCAAGTTTTCTTGATTTATATGTCCATGATCTAATCAGTTGTGGCCTATTCCATGCAGCCTGGGTTTAACTCTTTCAGTGTGAATTGTTCTGCAATGTTGGATGTGTCCAACAATCTCTTGAATGTTGCAGGGGCATTCGGGAACCCGAAAGGCATGACCAACCATTTGAAAAGGCCCTCCTTGGATTTAAAGACAATATTCCATACATTGGAGGGTTTGATAGGAACTTAGTGATAACTAGACTTCAAATCAATCTTGCTGAAATATTTGGGCCACTTGAGTTGGTACAAAATGTCATAAATTCATGGGATTGGGTACCTATTCTATATAGTGATCTTGTTCAACACCCGATAATCAATAAGGAGTCTCCAGGTCCCATACTTCTTATGTACCAATACAATTGGGCTCCCACAGGGTGACGAGTTGGGCTTAATGTGCCCTTTCTTACCAAACTCTTGTATTTGCCTCTCGATATCATCATTGTCCAGAATAGAGTGTCGATAGATTGGTCCATTGGGTAGAAGCACACCCAGGTTCATATCGATAGAGTGCTTGAACTGAAAGTGCAGAGGCACCCACGCGGGTGAGGAGAAAATATCCCTGTACTCCTCCACGACCTTGTCCATTTGCTACTATTGTGCGGAGGAACCCTATTTGGAAGTTGTGGCCATAATCTTCTTCTTGCCTTGAGGGTGAATCATAAAGAAAAAAAATTCTGGTGTGAAATGATCTTGCTGCATTGCTTTGTAGTTATCAAATTTATGGCAGTAGGTGGGGCTACCTCCAGTATCCTGTACAGCTTATTTCCCAAAGTAATAATCACAGAGTGAGGTCTAGACTCATATACAACATGTCACTTGCACAAGTATGGTTGTCCTAATAATACATCACAAAATTCAAGAGTGGAACATCACACAATACTTCATCTATGAAGGGATTGATTTTGTAGGGAAGGTGGCACTGCTGGCTGATGCGAAGGTATTGTCCTTGGCGAAGCATGTTGATGGTGTATGGCTATGAATGTGTTGTAGTTAGTAGGACCAACCGCTTCACGACCTCTACTGAAATGAGGTTCTTTTGGCTCCCGTTGTTGACGATGAACTACAATGTAAAACCCTTCACCCACATCTGTGAGTGGAAGAAGCGTTCCCCCTCCTCTGGATCTTCAGGCTCATTCATATGGATCTTGGTGGTGACCATGGTGGCACTGGGCTCTACATCAATGATTTGCTTCCCTTTGTCATTCCCCTTGTTGGGTTCTGACTCAGAGTTGGAACATGCATATGATTCGGAAGCCTTTCGACCACCAATGACTCATTTCCCGACACTCGCTCATGTTGTGAGTGGAGATCTTATGGAAATCACACCATTTTCCCGTGTCCTTCTTTGTCTTTGTGGTGTTTTTATTTGCTTGAGGCTTCAGAGGGATGTCCTGGGTCACCCCACCTTGGCTTTGTCCTTCGCTCTACGGTTTGGGGGTGCCTTTCCCTTGCTTTGGATTAAAAGATCCAAAGTATCACTTCTCTTTAATCTTTTTCTCAATCTTGATAGCGTATTAGTACGTCGTTCTAGGCGAGGAGGTGTCCAAGAACTCCATCTCGTCCTAGATGTACTTATGTAGGTAGTCATAGTACTTGAGTACGAAATGTCATTCAAAATCCTTGATACCCAACTTTGTGCAAAGGGTATGAAAAATATTGGTAAACTATGGCACGTCTTGGTCCCTTCCGTACCGCATCGTGGTCCACTTTATGTATGTATCCTCATAGCTCCCGAAACGGTAGTATTGCTCCTTGATGGCATCCTGAAACAAATTCTAAGTGGGTGCGGCTGAAAATAGTGAGGGTGTACTTCCATCCTTCTTCTCACAGTAGGTTTCCCACCAGTCCTTGACGTGGGGTGGAACTTTGAGAAGTGCAAAAGTAATCTTTTCCCGACTGGAAAAATCATGAACAAAAAAATATCCTTCGAGAAGATTTAAACAGTTATCTACAACGTCCACATGTATCTGACCTTCAAATATGGGGATGTCAAAGTTAACTTGTACCTTAAAGGGTGTGGCACTTCTAGAGTAACTGATGGGAGGAGGTGCATCACCTTTTGGTAGCCGCTAAAGGATCTAGGAAAAGTTGTACATCATCACATTCCTCTATCACTCGAGAGCTTCTTCAAGTAACATTTTGAAAGGATCTCCCACCCCTCATATTTATTCTCTTCCGCCATAGGAGGTTGTCAGGATTCGTGAGTCTATTCTTCCAAAGGTTCAACAAGTTCGATCCTTGACTCCTTATATCTCGACCTCGCTGGGGACATGGAAAGAAAAATAGAGAAAGAGAAGACCGCTCTAATACCACTGATCCGAACTTAAACATGAACACAACAAATTACAGATATAACCAAAAATACATAGGTGCAACAGAAATAACACTTCATTTCATTAATATCAAATACTGAAATATGATTACAAACATAAAGGAAATAAAACTAGCTTAGGTGATGGTAGCTTATCTCTGAGGAGAGATGTGGAAGCTACACGCCTCTAATCCATGTTAAAATGAGGCTCGAAGGCCTATTTATTTCCGAGAAACAATGGAAAACCATAAACACCCAAAAACCAAACCCTAGGAGTTGAAGCACCAAAACTATGGGTCCCGTTTGGATAAATTGGTACATCAACTTCCCAGGGTTGTAACTTTGGCATACTACCTCCTTAGAAAGATCTATCTAAGGACTAAAACTTTTCAATGAGAAAATAAATTAAAATATCATGTTTTCTAGGTTTTCCTAAAAAATGTCATTTAGGGCCTCAAAACGGCTTTGGAAGTTCAAGACTCGAAAAAATGCCAAAAATAATAAACTATGCTATGATTAAGGAAACTGAAAAACAAAAAGAGACAATGGTGGGGGTCCAAGTGGAATAGGTGGGTGGCCACCAATATCCACCTGGATCAGTGTTATAGATCCATTTGGGTACATCAACCTCGACTTACATATCAGTACTTGGGCCCATCAAACCCTAATTCAGTTGTTACATGCCCTAATGAAGTCAACCATCAGAATGCCTCCTTCCTAAGAGATTCCATCACTGAAATCATCCAAAAAATGCCTCTAAGAAGATCAGTGTAGGCAGGCCTTTATCAGGGTGCACTGCAATGCAGCCCAGTACACTGCCAGGGTGCATTGCAGCGCACTTGAGCCCTCTTTGGACTACGCTGGGCGAATTTGAGCGAAATATGCATTGGGGTTTGGAATATTCTTATCCATCGGATGCTTTTGGATGTTTCCAAAGGCTATCCACTCCTTTGGACTCGAAATTGGATGAGTGAGGAAGTTAAGGAACATCAATCCCTTTATCCCTTCCTCCATGGGACTAAATCCTAAGTTTGGGAGGGCATTCATTGCCACCATTTATGGCATAACTTCCTTCATTCACTTATAAAAAGACCACTCATCTAAGTGATCAGGGGTTGGAAATCATTGAATTATAGGGAGATGCTGTTAGTATGAGACTTGAGTTGGTTTCAAGTATTGTAATGATGTCAAAATGTCTTACTTGTTATGAGGAGAGGATGGGATTGAACTAGAGGAGTGGCACTGAATCAAGCAAATTGGGTTGTAACTCTTCCTTTTACTAATAAAGTGTTCAAAGATTTTTCCATATGTTTGTATTGTTTATTGATGCTTTCATATGTGTATTATGCACTTGATTCCATTTTATGTTTAATCAATAGATCATTATCATATGCTTTGATCAGTTTTTGTCTTCTGTCTATGTGCAGGTACTTTTCAAGCGGATTAAGTACGGAAAGGAGTGACAGAATTGGTCAAGGGAGATAAGGAGTAAGAGAAAGCTTCAGGTAGGCTTCTTTACCATCTTATTTAATCTATTGGTTATAGAAAAAGTAGAGAATGCTTTGCACTGTTGTTATAGACTTAGCTACTAGTCTAGGGGTTTAGTTGTTTATCCATAGACACTAAAACTTCCAAAAACAAATTTGTGACTCCACTGGGGATTGATTATCCATCTTAGTAGCTTATCAGCCTCTTTAAGACATTTTTGCATACTGTACTTGTGGTCGTTGATTGGATTTTAGTCTTATTTGATTGAAAATTGAGTCAAAACTCTATCAAATTGCCTTAAAAAATGGCTTACTGTCACCAGCGCAGCCTAGTGAAGGACATAGTGTGCTGCAATGAACTTCCTGCACTGAAGCACACTGTCTCTCACTACAGCCTGTGTTGATCCCTTGAGGGTCAGTTTCTCATCTAGGAGCTGAATTTTTTGCCAATTTTCTCCTGTTTGAATGATTTGCTGAATGTCAATGATGTCTTATCTCTGAAAATAGTTTTTCATATCCTTAGCTAGCCCTACTTAGACTAGGATTGATAAATGTTTCTTGTGTATTTAATTTTTCATTTTCAATCTATAGTTGAAAGTTAGTTTTTTGGTCGATTGATCTTTGTCAGAAGAAAGTGTCGTAAAATCATCTTTTCCTTCGAAAATTGAATTGTCGTAAAGTCTTCATTCATGAAAGATTGATTGATTGATGTGTGCATATGATTAGTCTTTTTGTTGAAAGTGTCGTAATTCCTCATTTCTTTGAAAATGAAAGTGTCGTAAAGTCTTTCTTTCCTTGAAAAGAAATTGTCACAAAATCGTCATTTTTATGAAAAGGGTTTATTGATTGATTGTGCATTAGTTTTCTTTTTTGTTCATTCACATTAAGGGAAATCAAAAATAAATACGTGCATGTTGCATTGAAAAATTTTGTGTGTGATGAAAGGAATAGCTAGGGAAATTGCATTAAATGTGCTCTTTTCTCTTTGTCAAAGATCTGATTTCTCTATCCCTACTAGCTAAAAATTTTCATTGTTAAATTGAATGGAAAGAATGCTTATCATATTAATTGCATTTTAGGAACTGCAAACATACATCACGTAGTGAACCTTGAAATGAAAATTATAAAGAAGATCAACTTAAAATTTATCTGAATCTACCTAATGGAGCATTGTCACCTAACGAAAAAAATTTAGAGGTCTAGTCTAGAGACGTGTTCCAGCGTTGTAAAATAAAGTAGCTGTCACTAGCTTGTCTGCAATACATCCTGAGTGTGATACCTCATTCCACGTACGTGAGTATATCATAGCTCGTCCACGTACCTTCGGGTAAATAAGGCGGTGGTACAGTGTGTAAAGTATATGGAAATTCTCTCACTATGCGGTTTTGCATTAGATAATGCTTATAAGGATTGGGTCTCCACGTATTTTCGGGTATATATGGGAGGACAACACTAGGTTTCTATCCATCCTTAAGTAACTGAGTCAGCCGCCTTGTAAACTGTGATACGACGAACACAACATTCAGGGAGATTGCCTGCCCATACTTCTTGGTTCGCCAGGAGGTATTCCACAGTTCACAGTTGCTTGGTAAACCTTTTGCCTAGATTATCCCTCTTTTGTTTTGTTATGTTACATTGATTAAAATAAAATTAATTGATAGTGGATAACATCCTCCACACTTGCTCCTTATTTGATCTTAGGTTGAAGCATATGGCGACAAATCCTGGGTTCACCGATCAAGGAATTCCTTTTGATGGGAATCCTAGTCCTTTTCCTCCTTTTGGAAATATTGGTGCTCCATATATGGCTACATTGTCCCTTCTAGGATTTACCGTTGGCTTGCTAGTATGGTTGTTTTCAACCTCCTTGGTTCAAAATGTCGTGATTTCTCCACAATTGAGTACACCTCCAACTGGACAAAATCAACCTCCAATTGATCCTAAAGTTGACCCTTTGCCTCCTTCCTTAGTTGTTTCTTCCTTCCCTTCTTCCTCTTCGCCTAGTGAAAGTATTGGTACTAGTAACTAGGTGGCTAAGAAGAAGAAGAAGAAGAAAAAAATTCAGCAGAGGGCCAACCAAGCAACCATTGCTTTGAATGAAACATTTGATGAGAAACTGTCCGTCAAGCCTCACAAAGTTCGATATCCATGCAAAATTTGTACGGGAGACCATCTTTTTCGAATTTTTCCTGATATTCCTCAGATCTTAGAAGAATGGTCTTCTCGTTCACATCATCTTGTGTCATCAACTTTTGGGGATCATGTTGGTGAAACACCATCAACTAGTGGTAGTAAAGTTCATGGAAAGAAGGGTAAAGTTAAGTTTCCATGTAGGTTATGTGAAGGGAATCACCCCATTCACCTTTGTCCCTATCTGGATGAAGCCAAAAAAGTGTTGGATAACCATCCTACTTCACCGCAGCGATTTCCATCTGGTTACAGGAGACTATCCCTTAATCCTTCACTAGTTGATGAATTGATTGACTCAAATCAATCATCGGTCAAAGCCACTCTCGCTAAAAGTGAATCCTATGAGTATATACCAGACCCAAATCAATAGGTCGAGATAACAATTGACCCGATTTCACCTTCAGCTAATCATACCTTTCCTAAAGAGAGTGAATATGATACCACTTAAGTTCTTTTTGTTTCTTCAGATTCCAATGAGCTTGGGGGTAGTCCTCTTGTTCCATCAAGACAAGAGGAAAATCCTCCTACTCTCGTAACTCAAGGGGTTAATTCCTCTATTTCTACAGTACCCCCTCCAAGTAGTCTAGTCACTTCCTTTGATTGGAATCGACTGGTAGGATTCTGTCTTCCTTCTTATGTGCCTTTCTAGATCATAGTACACGTTTGTAAGATGATTGTATCTAGCACTATTATAGATGAAGGTGCATCAGTGAGTATCCTTTCCTCAACTGCTTGGCAAGCGCTCGGCTTGCTGCCGCTTGTGCCAGTTACCCAGAATATGTTTGCTTTTAACCGAGGAACTAGTCAACCATTAGGGATGTTGTCGTAGTTACCTATTACTTTGGGAGGAAAAATCATTTATCTGAATGTGATGGTAGTCCCAGGCCTTTAGATTACAATTTAATTCTAGGGCGTGACTATGTTTATGACATGGGAGGTGATTTGTTTCCCGCATGAAGATAAAATTGTCATGGTTAACCAGCTTTCATTTCCTAGTCCAAATATGGCTCCTAGTCAACCATCTTCCCTAAATGGTCCTTTTGTACCAATGGTATCATCCCCGCCATGGGTTAATTATGTGGCAACCTGTTCCGTACCTACATCAACTGATGATCAATTCAGTGATGTTGTACAACATGTACTGGGGGCATTGGAATCAGATCTCTCCTTCATGACATATTATGAATCGTGAAACAAGGATCTGCAAGGACAGTTCTTGGTCTTGTGTCAACCTTGTTAAAAAATGAAACAAGGAATACGAGGATAATTCTTTTACTATGTCAACCTTGTTAAAAAAGGAAACAGGTCTACGAGGATAGTTCCTTGTCTTGTGTCAACCTCGTTAAAAAATTAAACAAGGAATACGAGGATAGTTCCTGGTCTTATGTCAACCTCGTTATAAAATGAAACAAAGAATATGAGGATAGTTCCTTGTCTTGTGTCAACCTCGTTAAAAAATGAAACAAGGAATATGAGCATAGTTCCTTGTCTTGTGTCAAGCTCATTAAAAAATGAAACAAGGAGTCTGAGCAGAGTTCCTTGTCTTGTGTCAAGCTCGTTAGAAAATGAAAGAAGGTCCCCTGGAGAAAAGTTCCAAGTCGAGTCTTTGATTAGATTTCCTAAAATCCTAGTCGAGTCTTTCACTTGATCTCGTAAAAGAACCTTCATTCCATCCACCTGATAGC
Organism: Pinus tabuliformis; assembly: GCA_031772625.1. NCBI lineage: Eukaryota > Viridiplantae > Streptophyta > Pinopsida > Pinales > Pinaceae > Pinus > Pinus tabuliformis. Next base: position 1,253,840,751 of record CM062820.1, on the reverse strand, counting down.
CACGAGTAGTCTACTTAGGTGAATGTAATGAAGCTTAGGGGGCATGAACGTAGTGGTAAATTTAAGTTTCCTTGTAGGTTATGTGAAGGGAATCACCCCATTCACCTTTGTCCCTATCTGGATGAAGCCAAATAGGTGTTGGATAGCCATCCTGCTTCACTGCAACGACTTCCATCTAGTTACAAGAGACTCTTCCTTTCATCATGTTGGGGGCATGTAAACCAATCTCAAGCATAGTTTTTCATTTTAAGCTTGTGTAAAAATGAAACTGAAGTTAAGCATAGTACTTTTTTTTAAGCTTGTGTAAAAATGAAACTGAATCCAAGCATAGTTTTTCGTTTCAAGCTTGTGTAGACATGAAATTGAATCTAAGCATAGTTCCCTACGGTTCAAGCTTGTCTCAAAATGAACCCATTTCCATTTTAACCCTCATGATTGCTATTCTATCAGCCTCTTTCACTAGATAAGCCTTGGTTGTTTTCATCCCATCGCCACCATCCCTTTGGCCAATCATACGCTTTCACTTGGTTGTTTTACCCTTTTTGAGGAACAGTTGCAATGAGTGGTCTTATTAGCCAACCTCTTCACATAAATCAACATGTTTTGAGAAGTTCCAACATCACCGGAACCAGTTGCTACCTTAGACACCACTCGTTCCTCAAAATGGAGTCCTCTTTAAGCTCTTTTCAGACTCTCTAAATATGAAAAGATTGTTGAGCGCTTGTCCTTTCCAGCTCGTTAATGGATTGGAAACGATATCTCTCTTGTATTATTTTACGCTTTTTCGGACTTGAGAGATTAATTTATGAAAAAGAACTTGTGGATTTTTCTTTTTGTCCCTTTTCAAACTCTCTAAACATGAAAAGGACCGAGTTATCTTTGTTGTTAAACTCGTTAAAAACATCAAATAGTGACAAACTTGTCCATCTAGACAAGACCGAGTTTCACCTTGACTCGTTAAAGCATCAAATAGCAATGGATTCACTCGAAGGGTGGAATTATACAACAAGCATATGTTATCCTCCTCAAGCTTGATAAAAATAAAGAGATACTAGTCAACAATGACTCGGGAAAATGGGAAAAAGGGGAGAACACATTATGGTAGTAAGTTGCTCTTGAACATGACACTTTCACCTCATCATCGTGACTATGTGGATTGGGTCAATCAGGTTAATGGTTATCACACCGTTGGTCTATCATACCATCCATTACTTTGTTTTGGGTCAATTCTACCAATTCATTTTAGTGTCGCCGACATGTTCAAGAGAAGTCATTCAATTCAAACTTCATCTTTTGCAATACCATAAACCTTCATTTTCATGACCACCATTTGTGAACCTTCTGTCGTCAGTCGATTTTCATCTCCAAAATCATTTACCTCGTTTCGTGTCGTTGATGTGGGATACATCAAGGCCCTCCTGCGACGAGTCGCTTCTTGTCGAAATCAGCCCATTATCCAAGAAGTTGACTTAGAAACACCCGTTTAGTACCTTGAGGCTTGCATAGATCAATGGCAGGTTTCTCACTTCCGGCAATAGGTTGACATCACTGTCCTTCGACCGAAAGAGTTTGTATGGTGTTCGACATCAAATCATTTATTCACACTATGAGAAATGTACAATAGTACCTTGAGAGTCATTATCATTATCGGTGATTCCTCTCGTATCTGTTAATAGCTTACATCATCGGCTGGTAATTAGACAATGTCTTCCCATGTTCGACTTCAGATCATCTATTCACATGGTTAGACTTGTACTTGAGCGAAAGATTGAACGAGATTGAAGGCTCCGGATCTAGTTTCATTCATCTGGGTTGCGTTATTTTCAGGAGTACTAAATCAAATGTATAATGGCCTTACATTCATGGTCATCCATTCATGGGTCTATATCTGTAGATGACTATATTTATACATGTAATGAAAGTTTATAAGTTGAGAATGGGTGTGCCTTCCCTCAGCAAGTTCATGAGAAAAAATCAAATTATCATGATATATGTATTGTAATTGATGCAGGTCTCCTTCCACTTGGAAACCTCCTCTCCACATAGTAAAGTATTTCACTCAACATACATATTTAAGACTTCATGCTTTAGGGGGAAACTGTTACAGATCCATTCGGGCACATCAACCCCAACTTACAGATCAGTACTATTAGGGCCCATCAAACCCTAATTCAATTGTTACATGCCCTAATGAAGTCAACCATCAGAATGCCTCCTTTCCCAAGAGATTCCATGACTGAAATCATCCAAAAACTGCCTCTAATAAGATTAGCGCAAGCATGCCTTTATCAGGGTGCACTGCAGTGCAGCCCAGTACACTGCCAGAGTGCATTACAATGCACTTGAGCCCTCTTTGGACTGCGTTGGGCGAATTTGAGCGAAATATGCATTGGGGTTTGGAATATTATTATCCATAGGATGCTTCTGGAAGTTTCCCAAGGCTATCCACTCCTTTGGGCTTGAAATTGGATGAGGGAGGAAGTTAAGGAACATCAATCCCTTTATCCCTTCATCCATGGAACTAAATCCTAAGTTTGGGAGGGCATTCATTGTCACCATTTATGGCATAACTTCCTTCATTCACCTATAAAAATACCACTCATCTAAGTGATTAGGGGCTGGAAATTATTGAATTATAGGGAGATGCTATTAGTATGAGACTTGAGTTGGTTTCAAGTATTGTAATGATGTCAAAATGTCTTACTTGTTATGAGGAGAGGATGGGATTGAACTGGAAGAGTGGAACTGGATCAAGAAAATTGGGTTGTAACCCTTCCTTTTACTAATAGTGTTCAAAGATTTTTCCATATGTTTGTATTGTTTATTGATGCTTTAATATGTGTATTATGCACTTGATTCCATTTTATGTTTAATCAATAGATCATTATCATATGCTTTGATCAGTTTTTGACTTCTGTCTATGTGTAGGTGCTTTTCAAGCAGATTAAGTATGGAAAGGAGCGACAGAACTAGTCAAGGGAGATAAGGAGTAAGTGAAAGCTTCAGGTAGGCTTCTTTACCATCTTATTTAATCTATTGGTTATAGAAAAAGTACAGAATGCTTTGCATTGTTGTTCTAGACTTAGCTACTAGTATAGGGGTTTAGGCGTTTATCCATGGACACTAAAACTTCCCAAAACAATCAGTCCTCCCCACTTAGGAAGCAATGGTCCCCATTTTGTTGAGTGCCTCCATGAGATGGGGAAACTTCTTTTGAACTTGGTCCCAGGATAACCACTTGCCTTGGTGTAGGATTTGGCCAAGTTTGACAATCCAATATAGTTGGATCTTCTGTTGGTGAGTGTTCTTGCTTTGTATGTCTATTATCTAATAAGCTTTGGAATGTTCCATGCAGTTTGGGTTTAGCTCTATTGGTGTGAGTTGTCCTGCAATGTCGGATGTGTCCAACAATCTCGTGAAGGTTGCTAGGGCATTCGTCAACCTGAAAGGCCTAACCAACCTTTCGAAAAGGCCCTCCTTGGATTTGAAGGTAGTCTTCCACACATTGGAGGGTTTGATGGGCACCTGGTGATAACCGAGCTTCAAATCGATCTTGCTGAAATATTTGTCCCCCTTGAGCTGGTCCAGAAGGTCATCAATCTGTGGAATTGGGTACCTATTTCGTACAATGATCTTATTTAGTGACTGATAGTCAATAAAGAGTCTCCAGGTCCCATCCTTCTTCTATACCAATATAATCGGGCTCCCACGGGGTGATGAAATTGGCTTGATGTGCCCTTTTTGTAACAACTCTTGAATCTGCCTCTTGATCTCATCATTCTCTAGAACAGAGTGTCGATAGATTGGTCCATTGGGTAGTGGTGCAGTCGGGGTCAGATCGATGTAGAGCTTGAATTGATAGTGCAGAGGCACCCCCGTGGGTGAGGAGTAAATTCCCCTGTACTCCTCCATAACCTTATCCATCTTCTGCTGCTCTGCATAGGAGCTCGGTTTAGAAGCCATGGTCACAATATTCTTCTTGCCATGAGGGTGATTCATAAGGAAAAAAAATTTCTTGTTGTGTAAAACGATCTTACTGCATCGCTTTGCAATGATCAAAGAGATGGTGATAGGCGAGGCTACCTTCGATATCCTGTACAACTTATTGCCCAAAGTAATAATCATAAAGCGAGGTCTAGACTCATATACAACATCTCACTTCCACACATATGGTTGTCCTAATAATACATCACAAAATTCAAGAGGGGAAACATCACACAGTAACTCATCCATGAAGGGCTTGATGTTGTAGGGAAGGTGGCACTACTGGTTAATGTGGAGATCTCATCCTTGGTGATCAAGCTACTCAATGGTGTATGACTGCGGATGTACTATAGTTGGTAGGTCTAGCTGCTTCATGACCTATGCTTAAATGAGGTTCTTTTGGCTCCCGTTGTTGACGATGAAATGCAACGGAGAACCATTCACCCACATCTATGAGTGGAAGAGGCATTCCCCCTCCTCTGGATCTTCAAGCTCATTCTTCTAGATCTTGGTTGTTGCCACGGTACCACTAGGCTTCGTATCAATGATCTGCTTCGCTTTTTCATTCCCCTTGTTGGGTTCTGACTCAGAGTCGGAACACGTATCTAATTTGGAAGCCTTCAACTTGCCCACCATTGACTACTTGGCCCAAAACTCACTCATGTTGTGAGTGGAGCTCATATGGAACTCACACCATTTCCCCGTGTCCTTCTTTTTCTTTGTGGTATTGTTCTTTGCTTGTGGCTTCAGTGGGTTTTCTTGTGTCACCCCGCCTTGGCTTTGTCCTTTGGTATGTGATTTGGGGCTTCCTTTCACTTTCTTTGGGTTCATAGATCCAAAGTCTCACTTCTTTTGTTTAAAATTATGCTCAATCTTGACAACGTATTAGTATGCGTGCCAAGCGAGGAGATGTCCAGGAACTCCATCTCAGCGTGGATGTATCTGTGTAGGTAGTCATGATACTTGAGTACCAAATTTCACTCAGAATCCTTGATACCCAACTTGTGATAAGGGTATGAAAAACATTGGTAAACTCCAACATGTCTTGGTCCCTTCATTGCCGCAATGTGGTCCACTTTATGTATTTATCCTCATAGCTCTCGACAGGGTAGTACTACTCCTTGAGGGAATCTTGGAAAATATTCCAAGTGGGTGAGGCTAAAAATAGTGAGGGTGTACTTTCATCCTTATTTTCGCAATAGGTTTCCCACTAGTCCTTGACGTGGGGGGTGGCTTTGAGAAGTGCAAAAGTATTCTTTTCCTGACTAGAAAAATCATGAACTGAAAAATATCCTTCTAGTAGATTTAACCATTTATCTATGATGTCCGCATCTATCTTACTTTAAAATATGGGGATGTCAAAGATAACTTGTACCTTAAAGGGTGTGATGCTTCCAAAGTAGCTGCTGGAAGGAGATGTGTCACCTTTGGTTAGCCATTGAAGGATCTAGGCAAAGTTGTCCATCATCATGTTCCTCTATCGGTCGAGAGGTTATTCGAGAAATATTCTAAAAGGATATTTTGCCTCCTCGTCTTTCTTCTCTTCCCCCATGGGAGGTCGTCGGCATTTTTGAGTCTAGTCTTGCAAAGGTTCGACCAGTTCGAGCCCTAACTCCTTATATTGTGACCTCATTGGGGAAATGCAAAGAAAAACAGGGAAAAAGAAGACTGCTCTTATGCCACTGATATGAACTTAAATAGGAGTGTAACAAATTATAGATATAACCATAAATAAAGAGATGCGATAGAAACAACACTTCATTTCATTAATATAAAATACTGAAATATGTGTTTAAATAGAAAGGAAATAAAACTAGCTTAGGCGATGGTAGCTTATCTCTGAGGAGAGATGTGGTGACTACATGCCTGTGAACTGTGTTACAATGAGGCTCAAAGGCCTATTTATTATTGAGAAACAATGGAAAACCCTAAATATCCAAAAACCTAACCTTAAGAGATGAAGTCCCAAAACTATGGGCCCCGTTTGGGTAAACTAGTACATCAACTTCCCAGGGTCATAACTTTGGCATACGATATCTGTTTGACGCGCACAATATCTCGTTAGAAAGATCTATCCAAGGAATAAAAATTTTGAATTCCAAAATCAAACAAAGTCTCATGTTTTTTCGATTTTCCCAAAAAATTTCGTTTAGGGCCTCAAAACATCTTCGGAATTTCAGGACATGAAAAGCTGCCAAAAATAGTAAATTGTGCTACGTTTAAGGAAACGTAAAAACTGAAAGAGACAGTGGTGAGTGTCCAAGTGGAATAGGCATGTGCCACCAATATCCACCTGGATCAACATCTTAGCCACATGCATACCAAGTTGTGCATGCGGTTGGAAAGCTATAGTCGCATGCATAGGCCTTCCTCCATGCAGTTGCAACCAAAATATCTCAGTCTAGAGGGTACAACAAATAAACTAGATCTAGATTTTTTGGGGATAGATATAGGCCAACTACCTAGAACAACCTAGAACATTCCAGAACTCAATTTAAGATGATAATAAGTCAATATGATGAATATTAAGGGTAGATCTTGATAATAAAAAAATCCAATGCACATACTAAAAATTCTGTCGAACACATGGTAAACAAAATAGCTACAGGTCATGAATGTATATATGTTCGCTATCTCCTTAACTTCATAAGAGTAACATCAATAAGGCTCAATTTCATATCAAACTAGCTACAAAAACACTTTTTATCCAAGGTGTTACACAAAAATATCATCACCATGATTATTTGCAGTCAGTATGGGTCTATCATCACTTGTACTGACCTCCTAAGCAAGTCTCAGACCTCAGCTCTTCAAGTCAAGCTTTGAAAATGAGAGAAAGACATTGAAAATAAACAAAGCTCTGGTTCCGCACTTTCTCTCACTGTTGCCTGCGGTCCCGCACCCCCTGTTTACAAAAATTGCTGACCTTCCCACTCTGTCTCTAAAGGAGTGGGTGCCGACCCCTGTGAAAGTCAAAAAGGCGCAAGTTTATTCTAAAAAACTCACTTTGGGTTAATTCTAGATGATTCTAGAAGGAATTTTAACGTGGATTGGTCACTCTTAGGTGGTTCGTGCATCCCAAAAGAGAAGGAGCTAATCACTTGATGAGAGGAGCTATCCCTTTGAAGGAGGGCTTTATCCCTTTGAAGGAAGACCTAGTAACTTCCGTCCATTGCACTATAAATTAAGGCATTGGGCTGGTTGTTAGAGAGGTTAGAAGCTGAACATTTTTTAGGGTAAATGCTGGTGGAATTGAGACTTCCTAGTTAAGCTTGAGAGGAGAGATCACATACCTTTTTGGCTTCATTGGGAAGAGAGTGAAACTTGTCAAAGTAGAGAAGACTTCTTGTTGGACCCTGGGAGGAGCTTGTACAGCATCAAGGCACATGTTGTAAAGTTCTTCTTTGATTTGAATTAATACAATCAGATTCATTTTTCTCAACAAATTGTCCTATGTCATTTGTTTCATGAATTCCTTGATCTTCATGTTAAGTATGCTTTATGATATTGGCTTTTCAGGTGCTATTTAATTTGTTTGCTTGTTTGTGTTTGCAGATTCGCAACAAGGTAGCTCATTTGGATCAAAGGAGCGAGGCTTCCGCAAACTTGCATTGGACCCAAGGTAGACCTAAAACACTTGTTTGCCTTTGTTTATAAATGCATGTTTAGAGAAAGATAGTTTTTGATTGGCTTGCTTGTCACTAGATATCGTTATATTCTAGGAAGGTCTATCTTGTCCGCAAGATCGCCTCATTCCTTGTGACAAAATGGCGACTCCACTGGGGACTTGATTTTTCCTTGTTTTTTACTTTGACCTGAGAAACTGTGTTTTTGTTTTTGTTTTTGGCTTGTGTGTGGAATTGGGTAGATTTAGTAGATCTAGGATTATTTTTTGTTTTTCATAACTTTGGGAGAGGACCGCACCCTAGGATTTTGACACAGTGCGGACCTATCGGCACTTTTTCTTTTAGCACAGAGCGATACTGCACCTGTGTTAACTGTGGGTCTGCGGACCCTGTCAAAATTTTAGAAATGCTAAGATTTTATCTATTAGTCAGCTTAGTTTTTTGTTTAGATGTTATTATCCCCTGCCGAGACCTGCATATAACCTGTCAGAAGCTTTCCTTAGGTTAATTTCATTGGTGTTAGGGTTTTAGGTGAAATTCCTAGAAGTTTTGATTTTTGGGTTTGGTTTTCAGTTTGGTCTTGTAGTAGCTCTGAGCTTAGAAGCTGTAGAAACCTAAGATCACCTTGGTTTTTGCTAGCCTTCTTATGAGTCTGACCATTTGCAAAATCTACCTTTGTTGAGGAATCCACCTTGTGTTTTCTCTTTACGAAACTTCAAAAAATCTTGTGTTAAAAGTTTGGATTTCATTTTTAGAAAAGAAAACAAAAATTGGTTGTTTTTTGATTGATTTGTGATTCTGCATATATTGGTCCTTAGTTTACATCTAGCTAAGTAAAACATCCTTAAAAAGACATCTTGTAAGCTTTGACTTCAAATAGGTTTTTATAGTTTATAGATCTCAAGATTAGTCATTTCCATAGTTTTGAGTGTTTTATAAAAAATAAAAAATCCCTTTTGGAAAAAGTTTGTTTTTGTAGTGGTTGAGTGTTTTGAAAGAAAAGGGAAATTTTTGTGAAAATAACTAGTTGTCTCGTTTTGAGTGCATTGGAAAGGACAAAAAGCTCTTCTTTTAATTTGTTTGTTAAGAAACATTTGTGTTTACAAGTATTTGCATTCTCAAACTCTTTCCTAGCTAGAAGTTCATTGAAGGGAAAAGATTGCTTAATCATCTTAAGTGCATTTTTTTAGTGATTTCGAGTCGAGTCTTCATACCACGAGTTTCATCTCCGCACCTCTTGACTTAAACAAAAACCAATAAAAATAACTCTTAAAGTGAAATCTATCTAGTAATATTTTTATTTCTAGGGCTCTGATACACCAATATAACTTAGGCTAGTGTCTTGGAGTAGGGAGTAATTAACTCTCCAAGACAGTAAAACAAACAAGTAGCTGTATCTTGCGGTAGGATAGAAATCAAATTGTTGCATTTATGCTCTGGGAAAGCTCCTCTTAAAGGAGAAGCACGAGATCGTGTCCAAACCAGTGTGGGAATCAATCCTTCCTCATTGGGGACGACGCCAAATATTCACGTATTAAAAATGGTAAACCTCGGATTAACCATTGTCGAGGAGCCTGGGGTCACTTGTTGGTAAACCTTGGATTATGTCAAGGAGCCTTCAAGGGGATTGAGCTTGTTACTCTACCCTTGCGTGCGTATCAGATCGTAGACTGTTCCCCCAGGTATATTTGTTTCCGTTGGTAACCTTAGTGACCATATTCTTTAGGATTCTTACTAAGGTGACAGTGGTGGGAATATCCCACTGTACCTAGAGCAGATGTCGGCTAGACTCACTTGGATTTTCTGGGGGGTTCTCTTCACTCGAGACGGTTAAGTGGAGGAACTTGTGCCAGTCTATTCATTAAGCAGGTTGTCGGGGTAACTGTTCTAACTGCCATTTCTGTATTGAACTCTGCGATGTTGGGCTTCATCACCAACTAGTGTTTTCAGTACGGAAAGTTACTGTTTGTGTGTGTTTGATATCCTAGATTCTTTAGGCGTGTGATTCAAATTTGTTTGGTTCTTTAGAGGCTTTAGGTGGTTTTCATTGAGATTTTACTTTGTTTGTGTGTGAAGTAGTTAAAATTTTTTAATCGTGGCTGAATTACTGAGGAAGTCTCGTAGACTTCGGGGCCAACCTCCTGAGTTTTCACCGAGCCAGCCTGAAGGGTTAAGAGCCCTAGTAACTCCTAGAGACAATAGAGTTGGGTCACCTGAAGAAGAAGAGTCTTCTTTGGTGGTACATCCTGATTTTCAAGCTTTAGTAGCAGATTATAATCCACAATCAGTGTATGTTTCCAAAGTTACTGGTAGCTTTTCATCTACTAGTGATATAGGTGAGGAACCTGAAATATCCGAACCTGAAAGTGAATTTGCTGCTACTCCAACATCGGGGTTTACTTCTCCAGCTTCTAGTGGTCCTGGTTCACCTAGGTTAGAAAGAATAATTACCCAAAATCTTCCTTCTGGACTTATAGCTATCGAAGAACTTACTACTCCGGAAGAAGAAGTAGGCATCCCTATCCCTGAAAATCAACCTGCTATTGAACTAAGGGAGCGTGAATCAATTTTTTACAGTCCACCTAGGAGCAGTGCTTGGTATCTTTCTTTGACTAATTTCTTGGAAAATCCAGGGCTAAGTTTTTCACCACCTCGTGTTCCTTATCACCCAACACCTAGAGGTTACTATCCTCCGTTAAATATGTCAAGACAATCGTCCATGTTTACTCAATCACCAGAATCCTTTTTGTACGGCAGTCCTTCTGTTCCCTCTGGGTATCAGTCATTTTCTGGTACTTTTGCGGGAGCATCTCCTTAACCCATTGAACAAGGGTTATTAGCTGGAAGCAATGGTACTAAGCCATTGAGTGTAGAAGATATTCTCATGATGTCAGGTACTATTCCTAATCCTCAACCTCAAGGTGGTCAATTATCGCCTGGGGGGCAACCTCAAGGTAGCCAATTTGCGCTTGGGGGGGAACCTCAAGGATAGTACATACTTACGGGATAGTACATTCCTCAAGGTCAACCCCAGACGCAATATGTACCTCAAGGTCAACCCCAATATCAATATGTACCTCATGGTCAACCCCAGTATCAGTACGTGCCTCAAGGGTATCAACCCCAAGGTCAGTACTCGAACCAAGGTTTCTAACCACCCTCCGGTCAATCATATGTTCAAGGAATGGGAAATGTACCTTTGAATTATCAACCCTACCCTCAACCTGGTTATGGTCCTCAATATTCTCAACCTGTTATGGGTCCGTACCCCGGAATGAATTTAGTGTGGGATCCATCGCAAACTCAACAGGTCTTGGAACCGAATGTACAGTTGTCATCTCAAACTGGACAACCCTTAGTTTCTAGTTCACCCCAGCAACCTATCCAGTCTACTATTCAAACTTCTGTACCTTCGATAGTTTCTCAGCCCGGGCCTAGTACGCCTCGTTCTTCACCTCAAACGGCTGCTGCAACTGCCGCAACATCTGTTCAATCTACCCCACCTACTTCTGGAGTATCGACAGCTCCAGTTTCTACTGTTCCTGTATCTATTCCTTAGACATCTTTACCTCCGTTTGGATCCACGATTCAAACTTCGGTTCAGATGCCTGTAGGACAACCTGGTTCAAGTACGGTTGTCACAAGTCAACCACAATTTACTTATCAATCATACAAGGGACAGTACCAATTCGGTCCTACTATGCAGCAACCAGTCTATCAATATCAACCGTACCCTGGGTACACATATCAACAACCTCAAAAACCCTAGTATGGTCCGGTTAATCCTGGTTTTCCGGGAGGATACAATATCCCAAATGCAATCCCTATTCCTAGTTATCCTGGATATCCTCCTCCTAGGGTTGGTCTCATGAACCAGAGTTTTAGGGACCCTAATCGTTAGTTACCGTTTATCGCAACTTTGGACTTGCCTGACTTGTCGCGCCTAACGAACGATCCCATTAATTATCTTCTGTTTTGACCGCCAATGCCGAATAAGTTTCCTAGTGATATTCCTAAGTTTGAAGGCAAATCAGGAGAGGACCCGTCGAACCATGTGATGACTTATCACCTCTCGTGTGCGTCTAACTCCATTTCAGATGATTCAATCCGTCTAAGGCTTTTCTAGTGCACTCTAATTGGTCTCGCAGCCAAGTGGTACATTGAGTTACCACGAGGCACTTTTTATAACTTTAGTCAGTTAGCTACCTCGTTTTTAACTCATTTTCAGTTGCCAATCAGATATGACAATGGAACGGAATTACTAACTTCATTAAAGCGGTCGACGTCCACTTACATTTCAGATCAAATTCATGAATGGAGACATCGACGACGTTTAGTGAAGGTTTATATTCCGGATTAGATCTTAGCTGAATGGTTTGTAAAATATTTGTTGCCAAAGATCACTGAGGATGTAGCTAAGGCCAGAGTCATTACTGAGGAGCAAGTAATTGCTTAAGCACAGTACCTTGACTTGGTTTATACTCAGTCAGCTACGTTACACGAGAAAATCCCCGATCTTCCTAAGCAAAATCAAAACACTGCAGCTCCTTCAGGGTCTCATGCCGCTGATGGTATGATTGGTACGGTTAACACCAAAAGTAAGAAGAAGTGTTCCAAGAATTCTTCTCCTATCATAACCTTGCCAGATTCCCCGACAGGAGATTCTTTCGCAGAGATTTCCGTCGATATTCACGTTGTAGAATCATCTACAGCCAAATCAAAATCAGGTGGTAAGAAGAAAGGGAAGAAGAAAAATAAAACGGATAAAAATTCAAAAGAGAAACCTGAAAAAGTGGAATCCAATGATGAAAAATGCAAACCTCGTTATCCTTGTATCATTTGTGATGAGGAGCATTTTACAAGAGACTGCCCTCATCGTGCAGAGGTTGCGAAGATTGTGAAGGGTTCCCAAACGCCTGCTGTTTTGAAGGATCCTTTTCCAAGTCAAGACAGTAAGATGATAGGTTCTTCCTCGAATGCCAATGAAGAACCCATATTGATGATGTCCCATGTTAGGATTGCAACTCGATCGCATGATTATGGTAGTAAAAGTCCTGTTGATGGTAAAGAAGCAGAATCTTCTCATTCTAACCCATCAACCTCAACTCCCGTTTCCGATCCACTACAGGTCGAGAAACCTAATCCAGACTTGGTAATCAAACCGCCCCCTAAGGGTATGCTTCGAAAGTCAGCTTTCAATCCACATGCGAGAGCGGCTCAGAACTATAACATTGTTGAGGATTTAGCTGTTTCACCTTCAACAATGTCAGCTTTGGAAGTGCTGAAATCATGTCCAGCACAACATAAATTACTTTTGTCGGCTATAGGAGCTGTTGACGTTCAGGACTTGAACCTAATAATTTTCGATCTAGAAAATAGTACACCGCGCTTACCTCATCAAATGGCTTTCTAGATCCTAGTGATAGTAAAAAATAGGCCTATTCATAGGACTGTGATTGATGAGGGAGCCTCAACATGTATTATGTCGATACAATGTTGGAGATCGCTTGGTTCTCCTTCACTAAATCAATCCCCGACGATTCTTAAGGCCTTTGATGGTCGTGGGTTTCATCCTTTTGGCATTCTACAGGATCTACCTATAGGGGTTGAAGGAAAAACTGTTAATCTAGATGTGGAAGTGGTTGATGCCCCTCTAGATTACAACCTTCTCTTGGGTCGTAGTTGGTATTACGCTATGAAAACTGTCGTTTCATCGGTCTTTCGGGTTATAAAGTTTCCTCATAATGGAAAGATCGTAACAATAGACCAGCTGGCTTACTTTTCATCCGACCCAGCCTCTTCTGAAAGTATTCAGCATGTCGGTAAAACGACTATCCCGTATAAGGACGTTGGAGTAGGACTAGTTAAAGATGCCGGTTTACTGGGAACTTTTCCTTTTCCTCCGATCAATGCATCGTCTTCTTTTGCAACCATTCATATGATTTCGTCAGACGCCATTGTTTATGATGATCCTTGGATCAATCCTTCTGAATCTGAGATAGACTCATTTGGTGATGTTATGCCTTTGAGTCCATATGAAATTGCGTATGAGGCCGTGCAATTGTTTACCGACCCATCTTCAACCAAAATTGACTTAATGAATGTGGTTCGTGAGGAATAATTTTTCACATCAAGCTCGGATTCAACAACGTTTTCCGAACTTGTTCACTTCGATGAGAAAATTCGTGAAATCCTATGTGTAGATGATTTACCATGGGAAGATCTCCATCACAGATCTTCGTTCTTACCCGAGAATGATCGTTTTGAAAATGATTTTTCATCAATTTTTACGACTGAATATGTCAAGGAACCTCAGAATCCAATGAAAAATCATGATTCAGAGTTAAATTTGGGAAACATTTCTCGAACTATTCCTATTGACATTTCGGTTAAGCCTGGAATTGTTGAAAACATTCATATAGGTGCCTCGTGTACAGAAGATGAAATTCAAATATATAAGGCCCTATTTCAAGAATTTCGCGACGTGTTTGCCTGGTCCTATGAGGAAATGCCAGGAATTGACCCTGCAATTGTTGTTCATGAAATCAAGACTTACCCGGATGCTAAACTCGTCCGGCAACGTTTGCGTCAGATTCACCCAAGAAAAGCTGCTGCTATTAAAGCAGAAGTTGAAAAATTACTCAAAGCATGTTTCATTTATCCGATCCCGTTAACGGATTGGGTATCGAATATTGTTCTGGTTAACAAAAAGCAAGGGACAATAAGAATATGTATCGATTATAGGGACATTAATCGAGCCTGTCCAAAGGACAATTACCCAACTCCCTATATCGATCAAATCATTGATGATTTTGCCGGCAACGAAATATTCTCCTTCATGGATGGTTTTTCCGGATACAATCAAATCAATATTCTACCTGCCGATCAACCAAAAACGGCTTTCATTTGTCCATGGGGGACATTTGCTTATTGCAAATTACCTTTTGGGCTCAAGAATGCCGGGGCAACTTTTCAAAGGGCCATGTCTTATGCGTTTCATGACATCAAGCACATTGTGCAACCCTATCTTGATGATTTTCCTGCTCATTCATTACATCGAGCTGATCATCTCATCCATTTACGAGCAATCTTTATGAGGTGTAGGCATTATCGGATTAGGTTGAATCCACACAAGTGTGCTTTCTGTATAGAAACGGGTCGATTACTGGGGTTTGTTGTTTCGAAAGTCGGCATTCACGTCGATCCCTCGAAGGTTGAAGCTATTGTCAAATTGCCTCCTCCTTCGATTCTTCGCCAACTCCAAAATTTGCAAGGGAAAGAAAACTTTTTACGACGATTCATTCCTAACTACGCCAAGGTTACAAAGGGTTTTACCCTGTTGTTGAAACAGAATACTCCATTCTATTGGGATGAGATAGCTCAGAAATCTTTTGATGCACTAAAACACACGTTGACCCATGCACCGTTATTGCATCCTCCCAACTACAACCAGGACTACTTCTTGTATCTCGCCACCTCTCATTCCACCATTGGAATGGTCTTAGTTCAGGAAGATGAATTCGGTACTGAACATGTGATATATTACCTTAGTCGAACTTTAAATCCAACTGAGCTAAAATACTCACATGTGGAGAAATTGGCATTGGCAGCTGTTCAAGCTGTCCAACGTTTTCGTCACTACATTTTACTACGTAAAACTACAGTAATTTCTGATTGCAACCCTATGATCTACATTTTGACCAAGCAATTGCTAGGGGGCAAGT
The DNA here is from genome assembly GCA_031772625.1 of Pinus tabuliformis. Taxonomy (NCBI): domain Eukaryota; kingdom Viridiplantae; phylum Streptophyta; class Pinopsida; order Pinales; family Pinaceae; genus Pinus; species Pinus tabuliformis. Next base: position 1,253,825,417 of record CM062820.1, on the reverse strand, counting down.
ACTCTAAATGGATTTTCATCCTGCAGGAGTTCGACTTGGAATTTGAAAAATCTAAGTCTAAGAAATCTTTAGTTTTTGCGGAGTTAATGTGTGACTTCCCGCGTGCTGACACGGAAACTGTGGTGGAGGAGCCCATTGTGGACGAATCCTTGTTTCTAATCAGTACTTTAGATCCGTGGTATGGGGATATCATCGTTTATCTCCAGACCCAACCCTTTCGGCCAGAAATTTCAAAGTCAGAACGTCGGAAAATATGATTCCAGTCCCAACAATTCAGAATTATTAGAGATACTCTTTATCACTGTGGGGCAGACTCTGTTTTTCGACGTTGTTTAACTCACGAGGAAGCTGAAAGGGTTCTAAATGACTGTCACTCTGGAGCATGTGGCGGTCATATGTCTGGGTATGCCACAGCCCAAAAGATATTGCGCGCTGGCTACTTCTAGCCGTCTTTGTTTAAAGATTGTATTAACGTGGTCCGAAAATGCCACAACTGCCAAATTTTTGATCGAAAGATGCGTGCTCCACCTGCTCCTCTACACCCTATAATTTCCATTGGTCCTTTTTCCAAATGGGGTATCGATTTTATTACATGTAACCCTCACTCGGCTGGGGGGCATGCGTATATCATCCTTGTGGTAGATTATTTTACCAAGTGGGCCGAGGCGATGCCTACATTTGAGGCAGACGGCAAAACAGCTGCAATTTTCATGTTCAATCATATAATTTCTAGGTTTGGTATTCCACAAGCGATCATCACTGATCATGGGTGTCATTTTTGAAACATTATGATGACCGAACTTATAGGCCAGCTTGGCTTGCATCACGACGATAGTTCAACTCCTTATTATCCACAAGCTAATGGTCTGGTTGAATTCATCAACAAAGTTTTAGTCATCATGATCCGACGAATCATTGGGATTCATCAGTCGAATTGGCATAACATGCTATTTTCAGCGCTTTGGGCATATCGAACCTCAGTAAAAACGTCAATAGGGTTCACTCCTTTCCAACTAGTTTATGGTCTGGAAGTTGTGTTACCCATTGAATGCGAAATCTTGTCATTGAAAATGGCCATTGAGTTACTTCCAGCCACTTCCGAAGAGGAAAAATGTTTATTATACTTGGCTCAATTAGATGAGAATCGACGTGATGCTGCATTAGCGATCAAAACTCACGCATAACGTATGAAAGCTCAGTATGATCGAAATGTGACCCCTCGAAATTTTTCGGAAGGAGATCTAGTCTTATTGTACGATCAAGCTAATGATAAATTAGGCGCTGCAAAATTTGTTCCTATGTGGCATGGTCCCTATGTTGTCAAGCGAAAGCTAACAAAAGGGGCCTATGAATTGGTAGACTTTGACGAAGACTCTTTAGGTAAACCCAGAAATGGTCTTTACCTGAAGAGATATTATGCTTAAAAAATGGGTATGGAGATTTTTAGTTAGGATAGTTTTCTTTCTAGCTAGTGTGTTTTAGTTTAAAAAGTGTGCTTAGCTTAGAGAGTGTTTTTCGTCATTATTCCTGCTTATCTTGGTTTTACTCTTGATATTGCAGATGTCGATGCCTCTCCAAACATACATTGGTTTCGCTGATGGTGCTTGTCGTAATACACGGAACATTTCTTCCGCAGCTTGGGTTATCTATTCGCCCTCTGACGAGTTGGTATCTATGCATGGGGTAAGCCTCGGTCAAACAACGAACAACATTGCCAAGTATAGTGCAGTGATTGAGTTATTATCTGAATCTATTTCATTTGGGATTCGGAGTTTGATAGTGAGGTTAGATTCTGAACTCGTTGTATTACAACTTAATAGAGTGTATGCCATTAGAAATCCAGTGTTATTGAGATTATTTTTGAGAGTGCGTCTCTTGGAACATGAATTTGATTATATTGAATATCAGCATATTCCAAGATCTTTAAATACATTAGCAGATGCAATTGCTTCTCGAATGTTAAGTAGACATTTGCAATAATCATACATGTAAATTTAAAATCATTCCATAACGTGATTTACAAGATAAGCCGGTAATAGTGATATATATATATAGGAGTGTGTCAAAAAATACATCGTCCTCGATCATAGGTTGAAAAACACCTTATAATCGGCAAAAATGATAAGTACAAAAAGCAAAAATTTCATATGTGCCTACAATAGGCGATCATCCTATCACTGGTGATGATCTCGATAAGAAACCACTGCACGGGCCACTTTGCAAAGGAACCTCCTAAAAGGTCCTGGGACCCCAATCACATAGCGCTGAAGTCGACGAGGAATGTCATCTATGCTAGTCTCCGGAATGTCTCCTGTCAAGCGCTCTAGATGACTCTCCAACTCGGCCAAGGTCTCTGCTGATTCGTCCTGTGGGGCCGGCGCAGCTGCAGCTGGTTGTTTCCTCTCATAAGTCTGGAGAGCGGCTGGTCATTGTGGACCCACATCTGCATTTGAAACTTTTACTATCAGTTTTGGGACGAGATAAAAACAAAAAATTTTAAATAGGAAAATGTTGAAAATGATTTTACCTGAGTCATCCCATTGCTCTCCTGGTGGAAGAGCCATGTCTGGGTCACCACGAAAATCTACCCCAGCGTAAGGGAAGTCATGAATAGAAAAAACCTGTTTTTCCAACCATTGGAAATACTCAAGTTTGAATTGAACAACCTCTGTCCCCTCGTCCGGATGACGGGCCATAACTGCAACCCATCGCATCTGTTTGGGCTCTCGAGGAAGCCCAGCTCCAACTGTAAGGTGCTGAGGGACCAACATTGGGACCCTCTCCAGACCAAAGCTCACAACCAAAGCCCCATAACCAAAGGTCTTCAGTTGTCCGTTCTTGGCTCTGTTCAGTTGGCCTTTTACATTGGCCAACACAGCATCGCACCAGTTGAAGATGGTGCCTCGAAAGCAGTCAACTGCCATCTGCATCTAGGATCTGGTGGCAATATGTAATGTGACACTCCCGCAAAGTCTGGTGCCAGTAAACGCGATCACCATCAGTTTAGGCCGGGATATGGTTTTAATGTCTATCCCTTTGTCTCGAGCCTGGCTGTTGCAGAATTCTAGCCGGAGGCTATCGACACACTGGCCACCTGGCCTAGTCCCGAATAGAGTCAAGTCTTCGCCTCTCTTAGGCAAACCGGTCAAGAAGTATATGTCTGCCAGCTCAATTTTAAGCTAGTGGCCACCAATGAAGAAGCACTGGTCCTGTTTGCTCCACCTGTCTACCAGCCACTGTAAGAAATCCACCTGGGCCCTCATGCCAGGTATGGCCCAGAATTTGTACAAGCCGCATGCCTTCAATGCATCAATTGAAGGTTGGTGATTCAACGCGGCAAGATTCACGTCCTCATGCTCCCGTTCACACCAATCTAGCATGATGTACACTCTACATCTAACAAAAAGGAAATTTAGAATGCAAGAAATAAATTGTTTGGGTCAATTTTGAGAATTTTTGGGTTAAAAACCCTTACTGCGGGGACTGCACCCTCTGTATTAGGGACAATGCATGGGTCTGCACCTTGCCTTCATGGAAGGTGCGGACCCCTGACTTTCCCCTTTGAGAAAAAGTCAGGGTCCGCGGGCTTCCAGTGTTATGCCTGCGGGCCCCCGCGCGCGGGTTTTTAGCTTAAAAACCCTCTAAAAAATGAAATAAAACCCTAAAACAAAAATTGAAACAGTTGAAATTGAAGAGTAGGATGATGTGGATTACCTGGAGAAGACGGCGTTCGATTCTAACGGTTGGATTTTCCGCAATCTTCACGGGAAGTTTCGGAACAAAAGCACTATTTTCTCACCCAAATTTCAAACGATAAAAATGAATTGACGAAAGCCCTTTTATAAGTTTTTTGAATAAATGAATTGCAAATTTGTTTATGTTTCACTTTAGAAAGGTAATTTTTGCAGCATTTTTATCCATTTCAAACAGGTATGAGTAATGTTTGCATTTTTGTTCAGGATAACGGATTATTCAGGCGAAATCTATCATTTTCAACGAAAAAACATTTAGAGTCACCTTTAAGCTATTTTCTGACTCCTAAAACATGAAAATATCGCCGAGTTTTTCTTTTTAAACTCGTTAAAACGGAACTAAAAATATGGTCCACTTACAACTCTTTTCTGACTGTAAAAACATGAAAATATTGCCGGATTTTTGTCACTTCAAATTCGATATTGGTTATAAAACGACGTGTCGTTGATCGCTTTTTTACTTTTTGGATCAGGGGAACTAATTACGAAAAGTACTCCTTGGTCGTAAAGATCAAGCGGTTCTCTCAAGTATTATTTTATACTTTTTCGGGCTTGGGAGACACAAATTTACGAAAAAGGTCAACCCTGGAGTCTTCTTAAGTTTTTTCAGACTCTCTAAAATAGAAAAACGCCGAGTTTCTCCTATACTGGACTCGTTAAAATTTCATAGTAAAGGACCTGTTCAATTACAAACAGGAACGAACCACTCCTTCTTAGGGTTCGAATTTAAACTAAGTTGGACTCATCCGAAGGATGAGCTTACAATCAAGCAAATGTTATCCTCCTCAAGCTTGTCAAAAATAAAGAGGTACTTGCCAGAAATGGTGGGGGAAAAGAGAGAAAAATGAGCCTGTTTGTCATACTTTGTAACCACTCTTGAACACGACATTTTTATTCACCTGGGTTGGGATATCCTTTGCCTAACAGTTGATCAAACCACATTTGAAAGTCTTCAGCCGGTTTCTGGGTATTAACTTTGGGTCAATTGTCACCAAACCATCTACTGTGTCGATATGTGTTCAAGAGGTCACTGCCAATAAAGCCATTCATCTGCAAAATATCTGTCATCCATCTTGACCATCCCTGAGTCAGTCCTTGCAACTAAATTTCTTCAACTTGATCTATGATTTCGTGTTGTGGGCTTGCCTGTGACGGATCGCTTTCTATCGACTTCAGCTCATTATCTAGAAAGATGATCTAGAAATCGTCAGTACCTTGGGATTTGCATGCCTCAATGGCAGGTTTCTCACCTTTGACGACAGGTTGCATCATTGACCTTCGATCAAAGGATTCCGTGACATGTTCGACATCAACACATCTATTCACATCTCATGGATTGTACTGGGTACTTTGAGAGCCATTGGCATCACTGGTGGTTTCTCTCACACTTGTTAACAGTTTACATCATTGACTGGTAATCAAGTGGTTTCTACCATGTTCGACTTCAACACATTCATTCACATGGATAGAATCGTACTGTTTCGGGAAGTAGAAATGAAGACCCTGGATCTAGTTTCCGCAATCCAGGCTGCGAGGAATTTTGTATTCATTATATAGTGGACTATTCATAAACATATGGCTGCGTCCATACTGTGTCCACATGAGTCTATACTTGTGATGTATTACAAGATCATTCCTGTATCAGAGCAGTAGTTAGTTTTCTAAGTCAGTTTTGATCTGAGGATAGGAATTCCTACCTCAACGATGATATGATCCATATATATATCTTGCATTGAATGTTTTTACAAGTTCTGACCAGGCTCTCCACAAGATGATCCTCGAAATGATAAAGTACTTTACTCTTCCTAAATGATAAATGAAATCCTTATCTACTACAGACTTCGCACTTTAGGGGGCAATCAATTACACAAAAATATCGTCACCATGATTATTTGCAGTCAGTATGGGTCTATCATCACTTGTACTGACCTCCTAAGCAAGTCTCAGACCTCAGCTCTTCAAGTCAAGCTTTGAAAATGAGATAAAGACATTGAAAATCAACAAAGCTCTGGTTCCGCACTTTCTCTCACTGTTGCCTGCGGTCCCGCACCCCCTGTTTATAAAAACTGTGGACCTGCCCGCTCTGTCCCTAAAGGAGTGGGTGCCGACCCCTGTGAAAGCCAAAAAGGCACTAGTTTATTCTAAAAAACTCACTTTGGGTTAATTCTAGATGATTCTAGAAGGAATTTTGACATGGATTGGTTGCTCTTAGGTGGTTCATGCATCCCAAAAGAGAAGGAGCTAATCCCTTGATGAGAGGAGCTCCCTTTGAAGGAGGGCTTTATCCCTTCAAAGGAGGACCTAGTAACTTCCCTCCATTGCACTATAAATTAAGGCATTGGGCTGGTTGCTAGAGAGGTTAGAAGCTGAACATTTTTTAGGGTAAATGCTGGTGGAATTGAGACTTCCTAGTTAAGCTTGAGAGGAGAGATCACATACCTTTTTGGCTTCATTGGGAAGAGAGCGAAACTTGTCAAAGTAGAGGAGACTTCTTGTTGGACCATGGGAGGAGCTTGTACAACATCAAGGCACAGGTTGTAAAGTTCTTCTTTGATTTGAATTAATACAATCATATTCATTTTTCTCAACAAATTGTCCTATGTCATTTGTTTCATGAATTCCTTGATCTTCATGTTAAGTATGCTTTATGATATTGGCTTTTCAGGTGCTATTTAATTTGTTTGCTTGTTTGTGTTTGAAGATTCGCAACAAGGGAGCTCATTTGGATCAAAGGAGCGAGGCTTCCACAAACTTGCATTGGACCCACGGTAGGCCTAAAACACTTGTTTGCCTTTGTTTATAAATGCATATTTAGAGAAAGATAGTTTTTGATTGGCTTGCTTGTCACTAGATATCGTTAGATTCTAGGAAGGTCTATCTTGTCCACAAGATCGACTCATTCCGTGTGACACCATGCACTCAATAACTTATCAAACCATAAGCAGAATCCATAACAAGAGCACATTATACAACAAAGTGTATCATGGATATAACTGGAATTTAACTAGAATAAATCCATGACAAACCAGTCATAAAATAAACACAATAATCCATACAAGTGCTCATTGATCTCAATAATAAATAACGCATAATAACATATGCATAGAGCCAACCAAGTTAGGGACTTCCACGTACCACTTGACCATAGATTAGGTTGAACCAAATCTCTCTTTAAGCTAATCACCCTCATTCCATATCCCAAGCATGGATGTGGGATCATATGGGTTAAACCAAAGTAGAACCAACCAGGGACTTTAGAGGTTAAACCACCTCAACCCTCAACCACAGTGATTTCACCTAAACCGGTCTAGAAATCAATAACACTAAACAAGCTTGGATGCCTTCAACTTTCTTCACCATACCCAAAGGAATTTTCTTGTCTCCACTCATCCATCAAGAGTTCCAAGAGAAATCCCATATCCACCCTCAGCCCTTGGGAATTTTCCCGAGACCACCTCACCAGGATCCAAATTCTACTGGCCATCCAAAGCTTAATCATAACAGGGAACCCACTACACCATGGTTATCCAGGAAATGGAAAGGCAAGGCTGAAACTACTTTCAGCCCAGGAAAATCCCATGCCAATGACAACAAAGCAACCAAATAACCAAATTCATGTACCATGCATTCAAATCTCAACAATTAAATCACACATGCAACATGTTACTTGCAATGTTCTCCTACTGTAGCTGCTTTTCCAACCTTCTCTTTTGTTGCCCACAAATTCCTTTGCTTGCTTCTGGCCAAGTGTTTTCTCTCTCCAAATCTAAGTGAGGATTCCTCTATGTCTAAGTGAATGCTAGAATTCTCCAAGAATGCTCTAAGTGTGTAAGAGTGTATCAATGACTAAGAGAGCAAGAGTAACTAATAGAGGCATATAATGTTCTTTTTCTCCTTTTGTTTCCTTTTCCTTCAGTTTCCCTTTTCTCCAATTTTCCTTTATTTCTCATATTAAATTATCATTTATTTCCTTTTTCGTTTTCCAATGCCTTTGCCAATTTCCACAGCCATCAATAAACCACAAGTGATGCCCACTATAATCTTTTCCCCTCCATTCAATTTGGAATACATGTATCATGGCCTTGGTTTAATTTATTTAAATAGAAAATCAAGTTGGGGTTGTTACATCGAGTGAGGAAAACCAATCTGTTATTTCTTTCACTGTCTGCATTGCCTCATGGAACATGCAATGAGTTTCTTCCTCAAAGATCATCCGACACAAAACCTTGAAGAAGTGCTCAACAAGTTTCTCATACATTCCCCTATAACTGTGCTCTGACAACAAATTACAATGCACATAGACAAAGAGCTCTCTTGGGGTCCACCTCCAATATAGACCTGAGAATTCATGATGAGCACATATTCCATCCAGTAAGTAGGAAGACATGTAAAACTGTGGTTGCTTAACTAGAGGTGGTTTTTTCACCTTATTCAAATTGATATGCAGTTGCTAGGATAATAGATGTGACCAATTGAATATCTTCCCTTTTATGATGATTAGGTACAACACATAGATCCATCCTTCGAGGAAGAATTCAATATTCCTCCATCCATAGATCGATAGCACATAGCCATCAAGTATTGGTAAACTGTTCTGAGAGACTTAGTCTTGTAAGTACTGTTAGGCTTTTGGGTGAATTTCGCTAGTTCTCGTCACCATGACTTGATTACTTCTTTGGTATTTAGATAACTCTAAGCTGCATAGAATCAAGAATCTAAGTGTTTCTCAGGCTTGGGCAAGTTGTAATATAAGTGAATGTCATGTGGCTTATAAGAGGCAAGTTGCTTCCCACCGACACTGTTCAACACCATGTTCTTGGTGTCTAGGCCCTGCAATATCCACTTGATAACATTGGCACATGGTAGCGTAGGATACTTGCAGGCAGCTTTGTGGAACCCTGATCACTGGATGTTCTCATAGACTTCCCTATCCTCCAGATCTTATGTGAACTCTGTTGAAGTGAATACATCTTTGATATTAATCCATGTGACAATATAATCCTTTTCAATGAAGCATTGGGCATCTGAAAAGATATGAACTCCTAACAAGGTGTTGTCAATGGCCTCCTTAGTACTCCTCTTAGTGACCTCCTTTGATGATCCTTTCTTTGGAGGAATGTTGTTGTTTGATAATGAAAGATTGATGTGTCTTTGACCTATAGTACTTAGTGAACAAGATGCGCTCATGGCGATATCAAGTTAGTTCTTCAAGAGATCAACTAAAAAATAAACTTACAAGAAGAAGACAGTCATTGAGAAAAGGGATTGTGAAATGTTGGGCATTGAAGGGGAAGACTGAGCACTGTGTTAGTTCCAGTCTTCGCAGCTTGTCACCAGGGATCAACATGAGCTCTTACTATGTCTGGTTTTGTTAGATGTTTTGCACATGATGTTCAGCACAAAACATGTCACCAGTGTGTCCATAAAAAGAAGCTCGGAAAAATCTTTCCAAAGGTATATCACACTCCCGTAATCGGCTCCCAGATTAGAAGATATGATCGAAAAGAATGAGTGATTCTTCGTTATGCATGTTTTGAGGCCAATTGCTACACACAATGACAAGTTTAGTACAAAATCAGTTTCTGAAATAATGGTAAGGAATTTTTCAAAAGGGAAAGAGTTTTTGTTCATCACATACCAAATAACAAAAACCTCCTTCAGCTTATGCACAGGTGCTACTATGTGGGAGATATACAGTGATATTTGGAGCCTACATTAATACAAAGCAAATTTTTCATTTTTTTACTGTTTTAGTCATTTTAGTGCGGTGCCATTTTACACCAGATGGAAATTAATTTTTCAAACCCCAAGGACTTTTTTGTTAACCACAAGCCATATAACAAAAACCTCTTTCAGTTTATTCACAGGTGTCATGAATTGGGATATGTGACTAGATCTTTACAGCTCATTTTCACAGATTTAAATTTTTAATGATTTTATGTTTTAGAGATGATTTTGTGGCACATATTACGAGCAACTGGAAATGAATTTCCAAAATTTGAGAGAGTTTTTTCTCCAAAATGACCTTATCTACAAAAACCTCTTTCAGTTTTGTAACAGGTGCTATGGTTTAGGAGATACGAGTTCATATTCAACACCTATTTTTAAAAATTCGGCCCAAGTTCAATGTAACTAATTCTATTTTGAAGAAAATGGTTGAGCTCAATTCCCTTAGTACAGGGATGAGAAAATGTATATATTTTATGAATTTCATAGTGTAGGGGTTTGACTTTGGCAGAAGGTTGGACTCTTGTGAATGCTTTGAGCATTATTGTACATTCATCTCTGCAGTTTGGCAAAGGAATAGACCAGGGTTTGCAGCATTTTGTGGGATTCTTGTGGCAAGTTGATTTGGTATTGTTTTTCCTTCTGTGATTCAAGTTTACATGTGTTTATGTGTGCCATCATCTCTCTCTTTTTAGCTTAACTAAATGAATCAAGTATAAAGGTAGAAATCATTGATGTTGCAGTGCTCTACCTAGGGTTTGTTTAGTTTTTCATGTTTTCAATTGTTTGAAGAGGATTCTTGAGACACTCATTCCCTCTCCAACTCCTCACTAGTCTTAAGACTCTCCATTTCACTTAATCCAAAGTACTAAACCATTTGCCTACCTCGCCCCACAGAAACCTCTGCAAGATTGAGTTCATTCCCTGGACCCAAAACTGCCTTTCACATTTGATCCAGCAACCAACCATTAAATTCAATCAAACTTCTCTGAGCTTATACCTAGCCTAAAATTAGTCTTTACATCAGTCATTTCAAGCCTTATTTGCTATATTTTCCTAATATTGACAAGGAGAGACCCCTCTCCCAACCTGGTAGGGCTAGCTACCAGGTTAAGCATGTTTTGATGTTACCCTAGACCTGCCTTCCTCAACCTGAGGTAGATTTAGGCCCTAACACATTGGAAATGCACACTGTGCAACTTCTAAAGGAGGATTGCACAATTCTTATTTGTAGGGGAGATAGACTATGGAATAGATATGTGTAATGCACAGTTTCTTTTGGGAGAGACCTCTAGACTGCATAGTACATAGTTTTAGTTGGCAGGGAGGCCTCATTGCTACTCATGGTTACATAATCTGCAGTTGGAGAGGCCCGTTATTGCACAGTGTGCAGTTTCAGCTGGTAGGAAGGGACCTCTACTGGAAGGGATTGTGTAATGCGCAGTTTAGGAGGGAAGAAAGGCTTGAAGATTGTGTAGTCTTCTCTGGAAGAAGGGAATACTTTAGATCTGATGATCGAAGAGAGGAAGGTTGTGGATCAACCCAAGAATCATTTAAACTAGTCACTAACATCGAAGAAAAAATAGTGAAAAGAGAAGGACATGCATGCATAAATAAACCCAACAACAATAACTACTATTAGGAAAAAAGATAAGGAATGTGATGTGACACTTGAAAAGAAGCTCAAAAGAATAAAATGACACTTGTAAAAGTTAATAATAGCATAAACACTACTTGTTACAATAATAATGAAAAAGTGACAAAAGTGAAAGAAAGAGTGGCAAAACGCGACACTTAAGAAACTTTCTCAAAAAAGCAGCGCAAATGGAATCCAAAGTTCCTTGTGCTCATGAGAATGGCTAGAGATCCAATGGCAAGTGTGAGAATGAGCTCTTTTAGCATTTATTATATAGATTAGCACTCATGAGATTAGGGTTAGGGTTTCAGGTTTACATGCCTAGAATCAAGGAGCGACCTCTAGTTAATTAACACATGTCAAAATATGAAATTAGAAACTCATGCCACACTGATCCATAAAAATGAGTACTTTATATTTTCTAGGAATGCACATTTGATTGATTATGTGGGTTGTGTAGTTCATTGGTTGAGGGGATTGCGCAGTTCACTGAGGCAAGGGATTGTGCAGTTTAGTGTCTTAATGAATTGAACACTTTTTTCTCACATAAGGATTGCGTAGTTTTCTTTCACAATTGATTGTGTAGATGCTTAAATTACAGTAATGCACAGTTCAGTCTGACAAGGAGTTGCACAGTTCATTGTAATAGAGTATTATGCAGTTCCTGAAGGTAAGGCATGTAATCCGTGCTGATCAAGGCAAGAGTTAGCTTTTGTTCAAGAATTGTTTTGCTTTTCTTCACAAGTTGAGAAACAGATGTTGATAAGACCTAACTGTCATCAAGAAGCATAGTCAAGACATCACAAGCTTAACATGAAAGAATAAGTCATTGAGACACTTAAAAAACAAGAAGAACACTTGACGATAGTTAAAACGATAGTTCTTATGGTCAAAGGTAGGCTCCAAAATCAAATCGTAGGAAAATTTTTGGAGGGGGGTTGTAGCAACTACAATGCCTTCTATCTCCAAAGTGACTATAGCGAAACCACAAGTGCTCAATGTACAACATCAAACACACTAAAAAGTATTCATCCTTAGCATCAACCTCCTTCAATCAAGCATGCTCGATTCCTAATTATTTTACATAGTACAAGGATAATGACCTTAATAATATTTTTCTTATCTTCATGGGTTGGATCAAGGTATAGTGACCCCAGAGTCATTGAAGCCGCCTTTAATAGATCAAGTTAGCAGGTGACCGACATCTGCATAGAATTTAGGGAAACACCTTAAAACCTCTATGAGTTTTAGATAAACAACACCATCTTTGCAATATTCAGAACCCTATACACACATATTTTATCTCCACATATGTCTTCAACTTGTCACACACCTGCCACATTATGTGTTTGACGAGATTTGCACACCCATAACACATGGTACATCAATAAAACATGCAATCACCATATTAATAACTATAAAATTTAAAACACATTTAACAAAGGAATTGTGCTCTTGTCACTAAAACATATTTATATATATTATATAGAATATCATAGTTAATATATTAGGTCATACCAACTTGAATGCATTGGATCCTATCAAAACTCCATATTTATATATGTTTTAACTTGAGTAGTTTTGAGTCCCCGTATGGGGTGAATAGGGAGGTGTTTGAGGAAAGGAGAGGGGGAAGCCAACTACACCCTCTTGAAGTGCCTAAGGGTAACGTGGTAGATCCCCCCCTCTCCTTTGACTATGACACGAATGCCATTTAGTATACCTCGAGCGAGTATGAGTTGGATGCAATTGCAAGAGATCGATGAAGTTTATTGTTTTTTGCGTGTGGTAATCATGATGGGAATTGCCATTAATGGTGGTTATCACCCCAGGGAACCAATGGAGTGAAAATGAATGGTAGAAACTAGTCTCATGCACTTTCCACATTTTATATCTCCAACACAAGGAAAACACTTTAGAACTATTACTACAATACAACACTTTCTTGCTTTTTTGTTTGTACTAGTCGGGAGGAAGGACCAAGTCCTCCTAGTTTGGTGCCTTCTTCCCACCCTTTGCAATCCACAATGAATTAGAGGGACATTAGATTTTGCAAGGTATGGTGTTAGAGCTTTAGTAAATGCTGAGTCACTAGCATCTTTAGTTTTATAATGCTGAAGATTATAGTTACTCTTCAAACAATGTCGATACGATTGTTGACCTCTCGAGATATGACACATCTACTTTCTAAAGTCATAGTAGTTTGTATACTATAAGTACTATACTATTCTTGTTCATTGTCTCTTTTCAAGCCCACACATTATTTGTTTTATAGGCTCAGTCAAGAGGGTCTCTATAGACTTGGTTTTGGTCTTTCTCACCGAATGATTTGTTTAGATTATCTTCTTACTTGTCACCCTAGGATAGTGAAGGACTCTCCATCTACGTCTCTTTCATTATTTTGTCCTTTACCTCCGCTCTCATCAAAACCGTTTGGCTCTTCCCATCCCCCCCATCTTTCGTTCTTTCTTCCCCACTCCTCACCATGTCAAGCCAAAGAGCCAAATCCCATAGAGGTGCAAGGGATCGTGGGGATTCTAGCAGTTATCGAGCTCATCATAGAGCCCATGCCTTAGTAAGTCATACCATCAACAAGCTCTTCTAAGGGGTGCAACAAGATCTCCAGGATATGGAATAAGAGGTCATTGAGGATGGAGAAAACCTCTTAGACTTAGATGTTATAACTGCAGTTTTAGAATGGGTGCCAGACTTGGGAAATGCTCAAGCTCGAAACAATTAATACCTACACACCATTGACCTTTATTGGCACATTAAGAAACTCTTGGGCAAGAAATATTTGAGTGTAATTAGAGTAGGGACAAGTTACTCCTTCACATGGAGGAGCTTCAACTGTTTTATCAGGATATGGGTGAAAGGATGGAGTGCGTGGAGACTGTCATTCTTCAAAGCAGGGAGCCACCTCCTCCATTAAATCTTGAACAAGCAACACTTGCAAATCTACCTTTGTGATACTCTAAGTAAAACAACATTTAGAAAGAATGTTTTATTTTCTACTCCTTTTCAATTACATGTTTATATAGGTTTTAACTTCTCTGTACTTAATCAATAAACCTCATTTTTGTATACTTGTCGATTACTATGTTATGACAACAAAGTTAGTTTTGAGACTTTGGATAAAAATTCTCCAATTCTAGATTTGATATTATTTCCAAATTAACAAGCCAAAACAAGACAAATTAAAAATTTAAACACACTGTATATAATATAAAAATTCTAAACTTAAAACAAAAAAATAATACTATTAAAATAAATAACCTTTATATTTCACCTTTTATTTCCTCATCTCACTTATTTTAATTTTTATAAACATTTTTACCATTATAAAATAAATTATAATATTAGAAAATTCGCTAAATAATTCAGGTGCAAAAACAGAGAAGAGACTTAGCACTTTCGAAAATACTAAAAGGAGAAAGGCAACCGAAATCGTCAAATAAGGCACCGACATTCATAAAAATATATTCCCACAACAATTAAAAAATAATAATTAAATACATGAAAAAATAATTAAAACGAACCATAAAAGGAATCTACATGAAAAATGTTAGCATCATTGGGCATCGGCTTTTTAGTCAACTCTTAGTTTAAGGGTTATTTAAATTTGAAAATAAAATAATTTAGTTTTTAATTTTTAAATATTAAATAAATAAAAAGATAATGTATAATATAAATATATTAAAAGTTTGAAAAATTATAATGATAAGGATATAGATTTAAGATTGGGTTTAGAGTATGTTTAAAATTGTTTTTGTTTAGTTATGAGTTTGTGTTTTTCATATGTAAAAAAAAATAGGTTAATAATCCAAAATCCAAATGTATTTAACAGAAGTGAAAGTTTGTCTTCTTAATGACTACATGTAAGTAATTTCAGATGGTGTGGTTTTCCTTAAATAACAATAATGAATCAACCTGCATTAACAAAAAGCGACTATTGATACCTATCTCACTACTAATTTGATGCCTAAATTATAATTAATATTTTTAATTTTGAACTTTTATGATCCATAATAATGATTAAAGAAAAATTTCGATGATAATTAAATTAGAACTATTTTTCTGACTTCGAACTATCTAGTATGATTCATCATCCAAACAAAATGCTAATAATAATTCGAAACACATTAATAAATTAATTATAATATAATTATAACTGTTTTTTTTAATCATTAATATTTTTATTAAAAAAAAAGTTAATAATAAAAAAGTGAGTTTCTATCATCATGCAAAAACAAGTTATGGAAAAATTTAATTAAATAAATACCTCTCAATCTCAAATTGATAGTTTGCAAGTTATAATGTCAAAATGATAGTTTACAAGTTATAGGCCATTTTCTCAAAATGGTAGTTTACAAGTTATAGGTAACTTTAACCAGATAAATAGTGATTGTTATTTAAATTGAATAATATGTTTTATTTTTTATAATTTTTAAGTTACTTGACTCGTATAACTTAAAAATAGGTAAGTGTATTAATTATTTAATTCTAGTTAATAGTATTAATTTTTTGTAATATAAGAAAATGGTTTTTTTTTAATTCATTCGGAAAGAATTTTGTTGTGATAAAGTTTTAAAAGTACGCATTTTTCTTATTTATAAACATTTCAATTTTTATTAAATTATTAATTATTAATATATTTAATTTATAAGCGATTGGACATATAATAACTTATTGATATATTTAATTTATGAACCATTAAATATATTTTTAATATGATAACAGTAATAAAAAAAATTAATTTTAAACTTCAAAGAAATTATTCTAACAATTTACTAGTTAAAAAAAAAAAAAAACCATTTTTAAATAATATTAAAAACCTCACCATATATTTTTTTAAATAATATTAAAAATTTTAATTTTTTCCCTCCCTCGGGCCCTACTACATAGATGGGAAGTAGTGGGGTGCGAATGAAAGATAGGGACATATTACAAAAGAGGGTGACATCTCACCCAAAAAAAAGACGCTGTTTGCACACCCTTTTACTTTAAAGTACAACAATATTAGGATTCTCACTTTTTCGTCCCAATGAGATTATCCTTAAAAAGGAATATACTTATGTTAAAAAGGAATATACTTATGTGGACATTGTTGTAATCATATATTTAGGTGTTTTATATATTTTTTTATAAATTATATTTTATTAGGCAGTGGTTTATAATTTTTTATTTTTTATTTTTTTATGATGTAGAAAAAGACATGTAATTTTATTAATTTTGGGAGAAATAAATTATATTTTGTATATGTTATATAATATCTTTAAGGAGAAAATGTCTTTCTGTATAGAATTCAAAACAAAAAGAAACATAACAGAGTACTGTATATGCAATAGTAGCAGGTAAATATTTGCTGACAATTATGGAATTTATCTGTCTTTTTTACTTTCTTTTTATGCACCTAATGCCATCCATTAGTAGCTGGAACAATTGAAACCACAATCAATGCACAATCTACATCCACATGGGGAGTTTCTTTATCAGAATCAAAACTCTCTGAAACATGGGCTCTTTTTGTTCCCCAAGGCCATCCAAAATATGCATGCCTACAAGAAAAGAATTTTGTTGAATATGTGTGATTGATCTTGTCTTTACTTGAGAGTCCTCTTCCATTTGATGATTAGGATGAGAGCTTTATTCTCTGCATCATGTTGAACTTGAGAATTCTCTTTGATTTCTTCTCCTGCATCATCTGTGAGGGGAATCTATGAAAACGACCATCCTTTTGGTAAGTTGGATTGCCTCTTTTTCCTTTTTGGATTTTTCTTAGCCAATGGGTAGGTATTCTGCAAGTGTCCTATTTGAAAACATTCACGACATCAGAATATCGTATTATCATAGTCCAGAACTTGCAACCACTATATGTTATTGTGCTTCAACATTATGTGGTATGGAAGTCCTTTGCTCAGATCTATTTTCACACATACTTTGGCAAAAGTGAAAAGACATTTTTCTTGTCTCTCCAAATCCATTTTTTTTAATTTGCCCAAAGCATTCCCTATGTTTTCAAGAACTTTGTGGTGTCAGAAAGGAAGGGGAAGGTTTGGAAGCCTCACCCAGATCAACATGGTAGTAACCACCATTATTGTGGCATCAAACTTCGGAAACCATGGAGTAATGAAAAACCTAACATTTCCCCAGAACCATGACCCTTCCTAGAGAGAAAAATCCAAGTCCTTTTGTGTGTCAAATTGGACTATAAAGAAACATATGGAGCACAAGTATATGTCACAATTTGGCGTCCATAATGAGAAAATCCATTGGGTTAATGCTTCAGGTTTCTCCCAAAAGCCATTTAATCTGCATATGATTGCCTACTTTTGGAGGGCAAAAAAAAGAGAAGAAACCTCTACTTTATTGACTTCCAAAGTTGGGGTTTGTTCTATTTGGTCCACAATATAGAGACCAGGAATATTTTGGCTCTATTCTACAAAGAACAAAGTAGTCGTTTATAATATTAGTTGTCATTATGTTAAATTCTCGCGTTTTTAAAATAATTTTTTAGAATTTTTTTTAATTGATAACTTACATTGTTGATGTGAGAATCGTTTTTAAAATCCTTACAAATTTTATGTTCCAAAGTGTTGATAATTCATATATTCTTTATGCTAATAATTTATATGACTTTTTATTAACAACAACTGCATAAATTTTTTCATTCCATATTTATAATTACATTGGTTTTCATGCTAATAATTTTTATATCATAAAGTTTAATTGTTTTTTGTTTTTATCTTTTTATGGAATTTGGTGATATAATTTTTTATAAGATCGATACTTTCATTATTTTAAATGCATTTTTAATTGTATAAACAAATTTAGATCCCTAAAAAAACCCTAGGGCACTCTCTTTATAGAGATTTAATAACTCAAATTTCTGATTCCAATAATATTTTGTTAGATTTCGAGTAAAAATCATCGAACAATATACCTAATACAGGACAAAAGTATACAATGCTTAGAATACACTCCTTTATAACCCTTAGGATCTATGTGTTAATATTTGTATGGTCCCTATATTAATAACACATGTAACCCATGTAACCTATCTAGTCCTTTCATAGGTAGCCCCTCTAACTCAGGTATAACTTTTATGGTTCATGTGCCAATCACATATATTATGCCTCTAATATCTGCAGATCTCATGTAAATAAACCCTATAATCATTATAATTACTATGGTCCATGTGTCAACAACCTTCGTGATCCTTATATTAATAATATTTATAAGCTATATGGTTCTTATATTAATAACTTCTGTAATCCTAATCACCTAGGTAGTTTTTAAACTCATAACTTCTATTAAACTCTTAATCATCATACTATTAACCCATATGATATGTGTGCTAATAATATTTATAGTTCTTATAACATTATGGTCTCATAAGCCTCAAAGGTTTGCTTAATTGGTCAAGTCCCCATCGTTAAAGTACCTTTTCTATTGAGATATCACAGATTCAATTCTCTTGACACTCTCAGGGTCAGGCTCTGTGGTTGAGCCATTAGGAAGTGATCCCTTCGGGTGGATCTCCCTGATACAAATAATCTATGAATGTAGAGATCATTGATCTTTGGGGTCCATGAACCACATGGAAAAAAAAACAAAAAAAAACATTATGCCCCATGCTAATATTTTTTATGCCTTCCATAATCCTCATGAGACTTAAGTTACTATAAAATATAAATATCCCTAAAATTGTTATAAACCCTATGCTTATAAAAAAAAAAATGACAAGAAAGATCCAATGAATAAACAAGATACGAAATGCCCATATTGACCATGGACAGAGTGAAAAATCCTTGGGGTTGCCTACTTGTTGAGCCTAATCAATACATGCTAAAGCATGCTCCCGAACACTTGAACCTGGGTGGATGGGATGGAAAACCACAACCCCAACCACTCGAGCTAAGAACCATTATTATAAACCCATGCTTATAATTTTTATAATGCGTGTACTAATAAATTTATAAATATCCTTATAATAATAACCTTAAAACCTATATATTACACATACTAACCAATCATAATGCTAAAATATTATTATAACACTAGTTAAAATATTATATATAAGTTATATAATGTAATGTAGAACCCATATCTTAATGAGGTCTAAATACACAAAATATGTTTGGGATTGATGGCATAAATTCAACGACATGCATCTATCGATGGTTAGAGTATTGACTCCATTTTCACCACATACATAAAAGGTACATAAATTCTTAGTGCCATAATATCTATGGACCAATGTTGTTAAGAAATCAAGATGCTAGTAGATTAGGGATGATTTCTCTTAACTTGATAATTAGTTGTTAATGTTTGTTAGCTTCTTATTAAATTTATATTCCCTCATCAAGAAATTACCAAAAATGTACCAAACATGAAGATCACAAAGAGACAAAGGACACAAGAGATTTTTCTCCAAGTCAAGGAAAAACCCCACAAGGGGGAAACCCAATAAATCCTCTTCTTATAGAATCAGATCAAAGTGAGATATCCAAGACCCAAGACCAAGACCAAGATTTCCACAAAGACCGAAGTCATCCCTCCTCCAAGTCACCTCCAGCAAATCAAAGTCAACAAAATTCAACACATGTCAACTCTTTATATTTTGGTCAATCCGTGAAATTTCGGCATTGTAACAACCTCATATAACCGCAAGAAAAAACTCGCACATGTGAACAAAAATAATGCATAAATCAATTCATCTTTTCTCTCCTTTGACCTCCTTCTCTCTCCTTTGTATTCTTTTCTTGGCATAGAAATCGATGTGAATGAGTTGGTAATGAATGATGTCAAACTTGTCTTATTTATACATGTCTAGGAGGGTCGAATAACTACCCCTAGGTACAACTTGTCCAAGGAGGGTCGACTTGGTCTATGGAGGACATTCTGACTCTTTGACTCAAGATAAAATAGTTTTTCTTTTTCTTAGAAGAAGTTCAAATGGGACTTTGACTCTGAAAATTTCTTTTTGACTTAATTGACCTATAAGCATGCAAAATATGCTTTGACTAGAAAAATAATAATAATAAATATAATAAATGAATATAATAAATACATCAAATATTGTACATTTGAATTACATTATGAAGACCTACACTAGTTACATTTCCAACACTCCCTCTTAACTAGGGAGTTATTAACTATCCTAGATCCATCTTAACTCCGGATCTACCAAGCGCCGAGAGGGGTCAAATCTCTTTTCACTCTAAAAGAGGTTTGCATCTCAAGAAATTTGATCCCTCTTGGTGCTTCGTATATTCATAGTTAAGATGGATCTAGGTTGGTTTAATTACTAATTATAATTATAATTATAAATATAATTGTTAATTTTATGTTTTTTTATAATTATAATTACAAATAGAAATATAATTATAAATTTAAATATAATTATTACTTTTATGTCTTTTTTTTCAATTAATTTTATATTTTATATTTTATTTTATTTTGACCAAGTCAAAATGTTAATTATTACAACATCTCTACCATACTGGGATCTATTAGAAAATAAAAAAGGCATAAATATTTTCTTATGTTGATAATTACTTGTGTTATTCTTGTATTCTTATTATCTTCTTTATGTTCTTCTTTTATCTTCTTTTCATCAAGCAATTATCAAATCAAAACATGAAGATCAACAACACTAGATTTAGGCACTCAACTAGGGCTAAAAAACCTCTCTAATGGAAAACCCAATGAAACTTTTCCACTAATAAAATTGAGATAGTCCAAGACATTAAACCAAAAAAAAGACCTTCCTCCTCCACTAAGTCAACCTTCCAATAATATTCTTCAACCTTCGATAGTCTCTTCTTGTTCAACACTTATAAGCCAGCAACAACTCAAAATTTTAGCCCCCAACAACTCCAAAATTTTGGCCTAGCTACTCTAGAATTTCGACCTATCCAAAGTATTGCAATTTCAGCCCTTGCATCAACCCAACAACTTCGCACGTGTGAGACAAGGAGAGAGAAAATTCAAATTCTTATGCTTGATAAATACTCTGTTCTCCTTCGCTAGGGTTTCCTTCATGTTCCTTGAATTTCACACACTTTTTTGTCTCTAACAACTATATATCGAACTTGTTGTGGATATGTTCCAAATGAGTTGAATTGCTATCCTTTTATAGTGGTTTCTACCTCTCTAATTAGGCCGACTTTTCCAGGTTGAGGTCGACTTGGTGGAGGAGGCCTAAAAGACCTAATTTACATAAAAATAAATTTCTTTCTTGATGGAAGAAACCCAATAAGGGTCTATTAAATTATGACAAGGACAAGGACTCTTGACACAATCCCTAGAAGCCTACAATGGAGGCTTTGACCTATTAACCATTGACCCAAGCATGAAACCCATGCTTTAATAAGTCAATTTCTTTTACAATAAATATATTTGTCTTCCTTTTGACAAATACATTACATCATGACTCAAACACAATTATTGAGACTGATAATAGTTACATTTTTCAACACTCCATCTTAACTAGGGAGGTATTCATAATTACATATACAGAGGTACATGGAAGATCTAACAGTGGCATACTCTATGAAGAGTTCACAGCACACGCAATGCTACAAATTAGATACCTGACCAAGGTATTCTAATTGGGTGGGACTAAGGTGTACACAACCTTTAGCCACTGTAAATACCATCAGGCTTTTAAGCAACAGATATCTGGGCCGGCTATCGAGTTTAATAGGGAGTTCCCTACTTTCCAACAGATTTCGGACTTCAAAAAAAGGGAGGGAGCCGAGTGTGTAAGCGCGGATTGCAGGTGACAGTGACAAGAATGGCGGGGAAGTGAGAAGTACCCGACGACATCCAGGGATGAATGTAGACGGACAGGGATAATCCTTTCGGAGGAGGGGACTCACCCATTTAAGAACCAGTGGCCTATCACTGGCAGGAGGCGAAGCGCACCCACCCATTGACTACTATTGCGAAAACAAGGTGCCGTAAGGCCGCTCGAATAAGGGGGACCGACAACGGAGCTCGACTAACAGGAGAGGAAATAAGGAGAAGGAGAATGGGCTCTCAGGACAGGCTGCTTGACCATAAAGGAGAGGGAGAAGGAGAAGGAGAATGGATCCTTTGCTCTGTCTCTTCAAGAAGCTGATCCTTACGGAGCCGGCTCCTGGAGGGTATATGAATGGATCCTTTGCTCTGTCTCTTCGAGTTCAAGAAAGAAATCCGACTCCAATGTTTGTCTCTTCGAGTTCAAGAAAGAAAGGCTCTTTGAGAAGCTGATCCTTACGGGGCCAGCCCCCGGAGGGTGTATGAATGGATCCTTTGCTCTGTCTCTTCGAGTTCAAGAAAGAAATCCGGCTCCAATGTTTGTCTCTTCGAGTTCAAGAAAGAAAGGCTCTTCGAGAAGCTGATCCTTACGGAGCCGGCCCCCAGAGGGTATATGAATGGATCCTTTGCTCTGTCTCTTTGAGTTCAAGAAAGAAATCCGGCTCCAATGTTTGTCTCTTCGAGTTCAAGAAAGAAAGGATCTTCGAGAAGCTGAACCTTATGGAGCTAGCCCCCGGAGGGTATATGAATGGATCCTTTTTCTCTGTCTCTTCGAGTTCAAGAAAGAAATCCAGCTCCAATGTTTGTCTCTTCGAGTTCAAGAAAGAAAGGCTCTTCGAGAAGCTGATCCTTATGGAGCCGGCCGCCGGAGGGTATATGAATGGATCCTTTGCTCTGTCTCTTCTAGTTCAAGAAAGAAATCCGGCTCCAATGTTTGTCTCTTCGAGTTCAAGAAAGAAAGGCTCTTCGAGAAGCTGATCCTTATGGAGCCGGCCCCCGGAGGGTATATGAATGGATCCTTTGCTCTGTCTCTTCAAGTTCAAGAAAGAAATCCGGCCCTCGGAGGGTATTCATCCAGCTCGAAGAGCATGAAATGCTCTGAGAGCAAGGTTTGGTTCTCTTTTTTTTTTCTTCCAAAAAAGAGAACCAGCTCGAAGAGAATGAAATTCTCTGAGAGCTAGCCATGGCTCGAAGAGCCTCTGTGCCATACCGAAAGGAAGGATTTATCTGGCTCGAAGAGAATGAAATTCTCTGAGAGCTAGCCATGGCTCGAAGAGCCTCTGTGCCATACCGAAAGGAAGGATTTATCTGGCTCGAAGAGCCTCTATGCCATACCGAAAGGAAGGATTTATCTGACTCGAAGAGAATGAAATTCTCTGAGAGCTAGCCATGGCTCGAAGAGCCTCTGTGCATTTGTTGAATTTAAAGATCCAGTCCCCTCTCCTTTCCCTTTTCTCCCCTCTCCTTTCCTTTTCTCCCCTTTCCCCCCCTTAAACCCCCCTAGCCGCTCTTACCCTTTCCTCGCCCCTCTTATGGTCCCTCGCTTATATTCCACTTCTCTCGGGCCCAGTGCTTACCTCGCCTAGTTTATGGACTTACTTATATATTTTGTGTCCTCCAGAGGCCGGTTATTGCCCTCTGGTACCCTCCGAGAGTTGCCAGTTGTTTTGTTCGAAAAAAAAGAACAATCCGCTCCACTTTGTTAGCGCTCTGCCCTACTCCGCTCCGCTCTTCTAGTTCGGTAGGAGAGAAAGAACAATCCGCTCCGCTCTGCTAGTTTGGTAGGAGAGAAAGAAAGAACAATCCGCTCCACTCTGCTAGTTTGGTAGGAGAGAAAGAAAGAATGCAAGCGCTTAGCTGATGCTTTCAGTCTAGAGAGACCGACGCTTAGCTGGGATCGGCCCCCGGAGGGTATATGAATGGATCCTTTGCTCTGTCTCTTCGAGTTCAAGAAATATCTGATCGAAGTTGCTCCTTTTCCAGGAGGGAAATTACTTCAATCTCTTATATATGTTGCGGTGGTTTCAAAATTGCATGAAAATTAGTGGGATTTAGGAGGAGAATTACTTCAATCTCTTATATATGTTGCGGTGGTTTCAAATTTGCATGAAAAATTCTAACACTAACACAAGGATTTAGGTGGGTATCGAAGGTCAAAGTTCCATGACCAACTCCACCCTCCCTACTTCTGGATCTAGACATCAACACATAGGCCAACTAGATGTCCTCCCAAGAATCTTGTTATTATAAGATGCTTCATCTCTCCTTTTTCAACTAAATCAGGTATATATATCCACCACTCCATGCATGCTTCCAAAAATGTTCAACCTTCTTATGGAGAGAATTACATGTACAAACACAACCCCAATCAGTAATAAACCTTCAAGTATATATACAAGTAAACACAAACATTCAGGGTCCTCAATCATTATGATTCTACTCATATCAATATCAAGTTATGCAAATACAACTTGTCAAAAGATTTCTTCTTTCATTTCTTTAGTAGCTCCATATACGACCTCAATACTTCTCAAGTCTTTTTCAAATTCATGAATTCATGAACATTTATCTATAGTACTTTCATTCTTCGGTTTCATTCTTTCTTCAATGTATTCATTATGACTGTCATAATATGCCCTCCCTCTTAACTAGGGAGATATACCTTTTCTTCTATCCAATCTCCCTCTCAACTTAGGGATATCAACGACTACATTCTTTTATAACATCAAAGAAATTTCAACTTTTCAAGGCTTCATTATTTCTGATGGCATCAAGGTCATCTTGATCATCATCATTCTTATGGCTTTCTTCATCATGCTCATCATTATTATAACATCTTCAACATCTTGAAGATCATAAACCTGCAAAACTTTTAATAACAACTACAACCAAAGACAAATATATAGAAGCATAAAGTTAATTATATCATAATCATATTATTACAATGGAAGCATCAAAACATTCAAACTTTTGACATCAGATACCTAAACCTAGTTAGGTTCATAATCAACAAAGGTTACATCCTTTTACATACTAAACTTCAACTTCTTGCTAGGTTTTTCTCACAAATCCTAGATTATATCTTCGAGACACAAATCCTTAGATATAATTATAGTACTATACATCTAAGGTTTCAACAATATGCTTTTATAATTACATGTCAGACTCTACTAGGGTTTATTGCAAACCCTAGATTCTATCATTAAATCATATTGATAAATGAAAACATTATCATCATGCCATAGAATATTGATATTTACCCTAGATTTCATCATTAATCAGTATATCATACTTGCATATACATATCTAGGGTTTCAGTATCATGCACTAGCATCTCATATCAATATCTTTTAAGTAAACCCATGATCAATACATCGAACAATTTTGACCTCGATAGGGTTTCGATCAAACAAATATACACCTAGGGTTTCATTCCTAGGATGACTATTACAATGGTTTGTTCATAAACCCTAATTCACCAAACCTTAAAGATCTAGGGCTTCATTATATAACTTAGACATTAACGACAAACCCTAAAGAACTAGGGTCTTTATCATAACATTATCAAGGCCCTAAACTTCAAGAGAATTGGATTTCTAGAATTTTATTAACAACCTGTAAGTAAACTAAGATTTCATTATTAACATTGACATACCCTTAGCATCAAGAGGCTAGGATTTTATAGTGAACCTAAAGACTAGAGTTTCACAAGAATAATAAGATGACAAGAGTATAACAAGGGTAGATTCAATCCAATGATTAATCACCCTAAAAAGAGTCTTTAAGATTCAAAACCCTAGACATAATGATGTCAGAAAATTTCAAAAGAGAATTATTATACCTTTTGTATGGAAATAACCTTGTGAGAAAACTTGTAATCTTAAGTCATACCATTAGTTGTTCTTTAAAAAACCTTGTAGGACTTTAGTTCTTGAAGGGCTTCCTTTGAAACAAGACTTCTTTCATGATTCAAGTCTTTTATTTGAAGTCTCCTCCTTAGCCTTTATGTATTTTGCAATCTTTCCTATCAAGGAAAAATATAAAGAAAAGGTTGTTAGTATATAATAAAAACAAATCTTGATAAGAGGAGGAAACCAAACATAAAAGAGGAAACAAGGAACAATATACTTATCTTTTGGTAAAATGGTGAAGGCTCCCACTTAATCCAATATTTCTGAGGGATACCTACAACTTATCAAAACAACTTCTATCAAAATATATTGAATCTTTGAACTATGAAAATCAAAACATAAAAGAAAACATTGTAAAACTTAAAGTAGGATATGAAAGGGATAGTATCCCTAAGAGATCTTATGTCTCGTTCTTCTTTGGTGGAGATTCATCAACAACATTTGCCTATTCTATTTCTCTCTAATTATTCCTTGGATATTCAGGTCAATGAATTTTTTAATGACCCATCTTATGAAAATTGTAGCATTCAATCTTGGATAGGTCAACTTTCTTCCTTGGTTCTTTGAACTTCTTTTATGTTCCCTTCTTGTGATGAGCGGAGTAGGCATTTGAATTGTTGTTTTCTTTATCATCATCTTTGTCACTTACCAATGAGATGCAAGATTTTTATTGATTGTATGCATTCCACATTTGTTCAAAGGTTGGAGTATATTTCAACTGCTAATTCCTTATGCAAAAGCACTCCAAGATTTTGGTAGACCTAGTAGAGCAGCAATCACTAGTTCATTTTTTGGTACAACTTAATCTATAGTTTAGATTATTCTAGAGATTCTTACAAAATATGATTACGCAATATCATATTTTGTCATCTTTATTGTCCTAAGTTCATTCTTGAGACTTGCTAGCTAACCAATGTTCTTGATGGTAAATAACTTGGAGAGGGCTTCATACATTTCTTGAGCGAAATATTAATTGGATATGTATGGGATTAGATTGTCCTTCACTCCATATAATATTAGATTTGTGGCTAAGATGTTGGTTTCCTTGAACTTCTCCTTTTGTGCATCATCTGTAGGTTTCTTAACTTTTCCTTGAACAAGATCCAAAACTTTATGCTTAGCGAGAATAAGATCTATCATCTTCTTTCATGCTCTGTATTTGGAGGATCCTTATAGCTTGTTTTCTATATTCAATGTGGTTGACATAGTCTTTATATACAGTAGGTTTCTCTTTATATGATCCTTTCCTTAATGGACTTCTCTTGTTATTTCTTCCTTAAATTTTCTTTCACTTGACCTTCAAGATGCCTTTTTCCTTCTTCACCTTAGCTCTGATACAATGTTAGAAAATAAAAAAGGCAGAAAGATTTTCTTATGTTGTTAATTACTTGTGTTATTATTGTATTTCTTATTATATTCTTTATGTTCTTCTTTTATCTTGTTTTCATCAAGAAACCATCAAACTTGTAACAACCCTCGTGAAAAGTTCATGTAATAAAAGTTAATAAAGGCAAAATAAGACCATGGTTAAGGGACACTTATTCCAAGCTAAATGTTGAGCAAATATATCCTAGTGAGCATCACTAGATGTGTGTTTTGGATAAGGAAAATTGGCAAAGGCCAAGACAAAGGCATTAAAAGGCAAAAAAACATTTTGGCACATTTATTATGAAAATAAAGGAAATTGGGAGAAAAGTAAGGTGAAAGGTCACAGGTGACATGTGAGGAGGAAATTGAACAAAAATAATGGAAAATATAAAAAATAGAGGCCTCATTCATAAAAAGGCTTTTGAGGATCAGTTGGTAACTTTTGTTAGTTCAAGTTTGGAGCTCTCTCATTATTCTCTCTCTCTCTCTCTCACTCTCTTGGTCACTTAGAGTTTTCTTGGAGCACTCTAGTTGGAGCAAAGGAAAAGGAAATCAAGAAAAGGAAAGAAAGGCAAGCAAGGAACAAGGAAAGGAAAGTAGGATCAAGAAGCTTAAATAGGAATACTTTCAGGTAATGTTTTGCATGTGTGATTTTCTAGTTGGTTTGGACATGCATGGCTTTTCATGTTGGTGTATGGTTATCTTGTTGTCGGTGGCATGGTTTTTCCGGGTTATGATAGTGGATTTTAGCTTAGCCTAGCCTTTTTCCAGACGCCATGGTATGTTGGGATGTTTATTTCGGTTTTATAACTTTGGAATTCTTGGATGGATTTCAAAATATGGGGTAGATGTGGTCTCAACATTCATTCCCAAAGGCCTAGGAATCCCTTAACTATTTTTGGCAGGATACATGGTAAAGTCTAAGGGAGCAATCTCGTTTTAGGGCCCAGTGATCCGAGTTTGGATTGCGGTAAAGCCTGAGAGACAAGGAGACAGAAAATTCCTCAAGGATAGTGATGGATTCATGATGACATTCCAAGTTTAGTTCGGTTGTGATCGAAGCACCATTTTTGGTGTGATCGCGGTTTGATGAGTGTGGAGGTGGTTTAACCTCTATATTCCCTTGGTTGTTCTATGAGATCCCACATTCATGCGAGGGTGACTGACTAAAAGAGAGATTTGGTTCAACCATGTCTATGTTCGGTTGGTATGTGGAAGTTCCAAACCTAGTCGGATTTGCCTATGATTAATAAAAGCTAAGTTCACTTATTTTTGCACTAATTTATATGTGGATTTAATGGTTTTAATATCTTTGATATTTATAGGGTTTTATGTTGGTTATAAGCATGGTTGAATGAATGGCTTATGTCATGGTCATTTCATATATTTACTTGTAATTATTAAATGGATGGATGCTAGACCTAATTGATGATGTAGTAGTTCAATGGAGAAGGAGGTGGTCCCTCTGGTTATGCTTCGTAAGTTGTTTCAATCATTTATGCTTTGTATTGTATCCTAGACCTGTAGGTTGTCTTGATGCCAAGTGTTTGACAGAATGTTAGTTTCAGTTGGGGATGCTTAGGCCTAGTCTTGAGGGTTCTTTTTGATTGATCAACATTTTTATCATGTTTTTAATGAATTTTGGAAGTTACAAAAAGTTCTGGGCAAACGCCAGAATTCTGGGCTATAAAAGTGGCTTAAATCCCGAGGTCGCTGGCACGGAACTAGCAATTTTTGTCCACAGTCTCTGTTAAGAAGGCTTGTGAGAGCGACTTTGGGTTTCTGGTCACTCCCTTTCCCATAGCATGAGAGCGACTATGGCCTAGGAGCGGCAAAATAACACTGGGACCCAGGGACATGCTGTATGAGTAGCTGACTTGTCTCCTTAGTGTTCTGTTGATGATGTTGGATGACTATATGTGATGTTCCATCGATTCCACTTCCTTAAGGTGACATAGGAGGTTGAATCTAATCATAGTAGCATCTCTCCTCATGTTTACCCCGGTTGACATGATTACTTTTGGTAGAGCTAGGAGGGGGTGTTACAAATTGGTATCAAAGCATGGTTGTGCTCTCTTTGGGTCATATTTGGTGTTACAGATATGGGTGAGTGTGTTGGTCATGCATGTATGTCAGTTGCATGTGTGGCTCTTACACTTGCATTCCATGTGCTTGTTGCACTGCATCATATTGATCATGGTAGTAGTAAGGTTATCATGAGGAACTTGATGTTGATTTTATGGAATGCATCGTCATGAGTATATGACTGGTTATACAATTATATGCAACTTTATTACATTCTTGTATGTTGGGTTGCATTCTTGGTTATTTGATTACATGCATCAATCTTGTAGGTTGATTACAAGAATTTATCGCTTATGCTTGACTACATGCAGTTATGCATATGTGTAGTTGATTAGGCATTGCTTATGCAAGTGGATAGTTGCATGAGGAAATGTGTATACTGGAGTAATGGTTATTGTCATGCATGAGGTCATAGCATGCATTGTTGATATGGCCTTGCATTGATGACTGGACCCTAGTTAGTATGATGGTTATGTGTTGATGCACTTATTGATATATGTCTATATGTTATTATGGTTATGTTGTACATGCATCATGTTGATTTGATGATATTGTAGATAAGGTATCCTCCCCGAGTTATGCTAAGGTACATTGATTTATGGTGATTTGGTTTAGCTGACATAGTATGCTTTTCAGGAAAGAGATCAGAGAGCTAGTAAGGTGGTAGACTACATAGAATCTCCCCATGAATCAGATGGGAAGCGTGGAGTGGGGAACTCTTCTGACTTGGCAGACACATTGAAAAGCCTTAAGGAAGAAATAAGGAGTTGCAAATAAGACAATGACAAAATAATACATGCACAAGAGAAACAAGCAGAGGTGGATGCAATATTACTTCAGAGTTTTTCATATTTGCAGCAACAGGGACCTCTTCAGATCAAACATGGACACTAGGATAGAACTAATGGTATAAAATCTCATAGTAGACATAGGTCAAATAGATCTGACCTATCAAATATGAAAAAATGTTGGACACTCTGGATAGGAGAGGTGATAAACACATGTATTACTCTAGTTCTGGTTCTAATAGACATCATTTTCGTCATCATTATCATCCGTGCAAGAGGAATGATAGGTGATACTTGCTGGATGAGTTCAAGAAGGAAAATACACCTACCTTTGATGAAGACATGAAGAAATAACAAGATGCAGAGGCTTGGTTTCTTGGCATGAAGAAATTCTTTAGATTGCATGATTACTCAGAAAACATGAAAGCAAGGATAACCCTTTTTAGTCTCAAAGGTAAAGCGGATATTTGGTGGGAAGACGTGAAGAATGTCAAGGACATACATGAGGATGATTTGACTTGGCATGCATTTGAAAGGCTCTTCAAGAAGAAGTACTTGTCTGAGAGGTATTATGATGACAAAGCTAAGGAGTTTTATGAGTTGTCTATGGGTTCTATGACAGATGAGGAATTTACTAGCAGATTTTGGAGTTGTTGAGATATGTACCTTACCTCGGAGAGGAGAAGGCCAAGGTTCAGAGATTCATCAGTGGATTTCCAGTTGCATACAGACACCAGATTGAGTTTGATGAACCTAGATCATTGGGGGAGGCCATTAGAAAGTTGAAGCATTGTTATGAGTAGTTGAAGCGCAAAGTTGAGCCGAAACATGATTTGAAGAGAAACGAAAAAGCTAAAGGAAAATGACCACCAAAGCGAGGAAGACCTCAAGATGAAAGTGAGAAATATAATGTAGTTCCTTACAAGAGATTCAATACAACTAAGCAGAGACATGGAGAGCAGTAGGCTAGAGGCGGTGGTAGGGAACCATTGCAGTGTTGGATATGTGGTAAGGATTATCGTAAGAGGGATTGTCTATAGTATCAGAGTGGCAGTAGACCCCGGATCTACAATGTTCAAGAGGCACATATAGTTGGTGATGTTTGTCATAGCATTCCTTGGATTTATGCAGTTGTGGACAACAGGCAGGTAGATCATTAGGCATCGATCATTGAGATGGACAGTAAGCTTTGTGATCAGTTTATTTATATTTTGATTGATCCTAGATCGAACTATAGTTATATTAATCTTAACCTGGTGGATAAGTGTGGTTTGAGAAAAGAAGTGCATGTAGAATCTTGGTTTGTACAGTTGGCTACAGGTACAAAGAAGCGAGTTCACCATTGGGTAAGAGCTTGTGCATTTGAGTTAAATGGTATGCATACTATTAGGGTCCTATAATTTTTATAGGATTTCCTCATTATAGCTCATCATTATTATGTTTGAGATGTTGTAAATAATATTTCCTCCTGTAAATTATTTCCAAAGCGACACCAAATACTAATATTTAAGGAGATTTTTTCATGTAAATGTTTGGATTATATCAGACTGCAAGTATTTTCATCAAAGAGAGCTCAAAAGCAGCTTTCTGACCGTATATCATGAACTCAAGTCCAATTCCTGGATGAAAGGCAAGAGCAAGTTGAATTCTACACCAGAAAGCACATTATAATGAGGAAGTGAGAAATCATTTATTTTGAATTATTAAAATTAATTCAAAAAATAAATGAATAAATCTAAACTCTAAAAAACATGAAAAATCCTTTATTCATTATAAATCCAAAAGTCAAAGCCTATGGCCCACCCCGCACTCATGCATTAATTCCCCAACGTTAAAGGCATCTAGATGTGTGAATATTATAATCTATGGTTATGAATATGTTTCACATCCATTAGTCTATGGTTATGAATATGTTTCGGATTCCCCCACCCCGCACTCATGCATTAATTCCCCCAACGTTAAAGGCATCCAGATGTGTGAATATTATAATTTATGGTTATGAATATGTTTCGGATTCCCCCAGTCTCTCCAACATTTAACCAAAGGGGGTTCCAAAAGTGATTTTCACTTTTACTATCATTTACAGATGACCCTCACATGATTTCGGACCCCTCCCCCTAAACCTCTTACTGCCCACCCCTCCGAAATCCATTAACTGTTTTGGTTTGACTTTTATAAATATGGAAGGAATGGATTTCATGCGATTATGAAATAAATACTTTGTGGATGGGAGGTTGAATGAAAGAGATCAGGTGAAACCAATGTTGTGTGGATGGGAGGCTGAGATCAAGTGAAAACCAATGTTGTGACCAATGTTGTGTGGATGGGAGGCTGAGATCAAGCGAAACTAGATTTTAGAGGAAATTCATGAATGGAAGGCAAAGTGGGTGAAATGAAATGACAGGGAAAGAAGTAAAATATTTTATAGGTACATGAAAAATAAATTCATGGGTGCAGGAAAATAAATACATGAGAGAAAATAAGAGGGAAATTTTGCAATAGTATGTTCATGAAAGTAATGTACAAGTGAGGAAAAATAGGGAGCTTCATGTAAACAAGTTTTACACATAATAGGACAAGTAAAAATGAGTTTTTACACTGAGGCTTTTGTTTTTACATGGATAAAAGTCAAAACAGAAATGTTTTACCAGCCATGGATTTAAAAAAAACAACACATGGTTTTGGAAATCCATCCAAAGATTTACATGAGTAAAAGGAAATTTATAGGGGAAGGTACAAGGAGAAACAAGACATGGTTTTTGAAAACAACACACGGGTTTCAAAACCATGGGAAGAGAAACAATACATGAAAAAAACCCATGGATTTTTTAAGGATTCGAAAACATGATGGATTTATAAATCATTCTAATAAATACTTTGAATTTTGAATTTCGTTTAAATATTTGGAAATATTAATTTAAATATATTATTTAAATCCAAATATTTTGTAACAAAACAAGGCATTTAAAATATAATGGATAAGACAATTCACATAACAACAACAAGATAAATAGGTACATCAGTGCATATTCAACACAATAGTTTCAGAACATAATGCAGTAGAAAGAGGGACAACATAATCATCTGCCAGCAAGATAAACAACATTTCTCATTAGAAGGTCTAGCCACCACCAGAATGCCCAGAAACAATAGATTTCAGTAGTAAACCAATATACTTTCAAGCTTGAATAGGAGATCAGAAATAATATAGACTTCCTATTACGTAGTTATATTTTGGGAAATATCTACATGTTTTTGGTAGATATTGTTTGTAATAATTTTTATTCAAGTTTTTCCAAAGATTATTAGAGAATATTTTGTAATTCAATTCTTTTTTTGGGATTTGATATTATTTTAGCAGAAGATATCTCAGGATATTTTGTAAATTAATTTATAAATATTTCATCTTCAGAAGTAAGGGTTGGTTTTTGTACAAATAACTCTATTGTATTTTTCTCTGAACCATCAACAAATTACCAATAATACAAAAGCTCTTTCACGGGATTCATTTGTCAATTTGTTGGTGAAGTACATCTATCTGTTTATGTGTTTATACCTCTCTGTTTATAGCACATATTTGTTTTCTAAATCTGAATTATTCAAAAGATAAATAAAGAGCAAAATTTGTTTAAATCTACACTCTGGTTATGAATAATTTCTATGTTTTCTTCTGATATTTGAATATAAAATTCAAGTAACAATGTTCTATATTTTAAAGTGATCCTTAAATATGTTCTTCTTCTCCATTTCACAGACTTTAAAGAATCTAGTCAGTTTGGCTACCTTGCCTTGTGAGATCTATCTATAGATACTATAGTTAATCTTTATTTTATGTAACAGACTCCATAGCCCAATGGAAATCTAGTTATCTACTAGCCATCCAAATGAAAATCAAACCCCAAACTTCATAACTACATAATACTTAATCAAACAAAGTTAACTCTTACAGAGAGAGCCCTCTCTGAAGCTCGCAGGGCTAGATCCCATCTTCCAAAGTTGGTTTGTGGTTACCATGGTGATTTTCTTCTGCAACCTCATAAAATTACTAAGTGCTAACATTCTGGCGATCATACTGGGGACTGAACCTTTCAGATTCCTTAGAAAAGCATATCAAGTTCCAGATCTGATTATTGACGGTGAGCCACTGGGCTGTGATTAGACACAAGGAGGTTGTATCATTCACCTGGCGACTCCACGTTCAAAGTATCCAGAGCTTCAAATTTTTTTTAAGGTGACTCCACTGTCAAAGAATCCAAATTCAATGGCTTCATAGACCAGGTTCCAAGAAACTTCAAATTAGATTCAAAGGAGGACAAGCCTTGTCAACACAAGGATGGGAAAACAACATGTGAAAGTCAGGTATTTAAACCTGAATTTACTTTAGGATATAATATTATCTTTGGTCAATCACCTTCTTTCTTTTCCTGAAAGTATCTTAAGGATTCCCTTTGGTATAATAAATCCAAATCAAGATGGTGAATCTGCACATGAGCCCCTTTTTGCAAATGTATATCCTTCCCTTGAAGCTGCAAGTGCATCTAGTCTTAATAGTGGTTGTCTCAAACAAGACCAAATGACCGACATAGTCCAGATAATAAAAATTCAGCTCAGACCTTAGTTATGACCATTGTCCGGTATGAATCATTAAATTTGTCATTCCTTTTGCATGAGCTACCAAAAAACTATGATCAGAGGCTACCCCATTTTGATTGTACAGGTAATATTACAACAATGAAACATGTAGACAAAGTCATTGACTTCGTTTACTTGGAGGAAGTCGATCATGAAGATGTCAAATTGAGGTTGTTTTCTCAAAGCCTTTGAGGACAAGCTAGGAAATGGTATAGAAGTTTAACAACCAGAAGTATTCATGATTTCCAACAGTTTCAAAGCATTTTCCTTAACAGGAGGGAGGTTAAAAGGAACCATTTTCAGATTATGGAAGAGTATTATAATCTAAAAAGGCAACACAATGAGACAGTCCAAGATTTCTCAACTAGATTCAATAGTGTTTATGATTCCATACCTATTGATATAAAGCCTCCCCCAGGATTTGCTATGCTTCATTATCCAAATGGTTTTGATGTTGCGATTGCCTATTATCTTAGAGAAAGAAACCTTTCCACTTTGGAGGATATGAAAAAAAGTGTTATTGATGTGAAAACAAACCTATTTATTAAAAGATCCATAATGGAAGCTGAAAGAAGGAAAGTAATTAAAAAGGAGTTTCCTCCTTTATTAAACCTTAAGTTAGAGACATTAATGAAAACCACAGAAAGGGTTATGAACACAAGTATTCTGCAAAATAAACCTGTTGTTAATGGACATCAAAAGATACCTCCTTTTCAAGTAGATATGAAAGAAGGAGTGGTTGTTGGGTCACATCACCAAAAGGTAGAAACTGGTTGTTTTGTGGATTCATTTGAAACTATATTAGAAAAACAACCGGTGGAAGGTTATCAACAAGAGGATGCCAAATTTCAGCCAATTAAGGAAAACAGTCACCATGTGTGTGTTACTTATGACAGTGATGAAAAACAGGATGAAAATATTATGACAAGTGAGCATGTATATTTTAGACATTGAACATCAAGAAAACAACGCAAATTATGCTGATGGTAACTCTTTACCACTAAGTTATGCCACATTTAAGATGTTGAAAGAAAGTCATGATGATCATATATCTTTACCTTTATATTATGATACATTTGAAGAGTCGAAAGAAAATTATAAGATCGCTGGTGAAGTAGCAAAACAAGATGAAACTATCATAACGGGGCAACAACGTTCTTATATAGATGAGGACCTTGTTTTCTGTTACATTGGAGAGTCCTTTATTCAAAAATCACAGTTATTAAGTAACCATGAGATTGAAAATTAGATAGTCTCCTCGGAACCAATACTTAATACTTTACATCAGCCTTGCAAATTTTTATCTGATCATGATATGGAATCTGAGGACTGTATTTCACTTTGGAGGATATGAAAAAAAGTGTTATTGATGTGGAAACAAACCTATTTATTAAAATATCCATAATGGAAGCTAAAAGAAGGAAAGTAATTAAAGAGGAGTTTCCTCCTTTATTAAACCTTAAGTTAGAGACATTAATGAAAACCATGGAAAGGGTTATGAACACATGTATTTTGCAAGATAAACCTGTTGTTAATGGACATCAAAAGATACCTCCTTTTCAAGCAGATATGGAAGAAGGAGTGGTTGTTGGGTCACATCACCAAAAGGTAGAAACTGGTTGTTTTGTGGATTCATTTGAAACTATTTTAGAACAACAACCGGTGGAAGGTTATCAACAAGAGGATGCCAAATTTCAGCCAATTAAGAAAAACAGTCACCATGTGTGTGTTACTTATGACAGTGATGAAAAACAGGATGAAAATATTATGACAAGTGAGCATGTATATTTTAGACATTGAACATCAAGAAAACAACGCAAATTATGCTGATGGTAACTCTTTACCACTAAGTTATGCCACATTTAAGATGTTGAAAGAAAGTCATGATGATCATATCTCTTTACCTTTATGTTATGATACATTTGAAGAGTCGAAAGAAAATTATAAGATCACTGGTGAAGTAGCAAAACAAGATGAAACTATCATAATGGGGCAACAACCTTCTTATATAGATGAGGACTTTGTTTTCTGTTACATTGGAGAGTCCTTTCTTCAAAAACCACAGTTATTAAGTAACCATGAGATTGAAAATTAGATAGTCTCCTCGGAACCAATACTTAATACTTTACATCAGCCTTGCAAATTTTTATCTGATCATGATATAGAATTTGAGGACTGTATTTCAAATTTTTCTTCTAAATTTTCACTTTCAAAATTTTTATTTCAAACAAATGATTGTCAAGTTCAAATTTCTGAAGACGTATGTGTGGACAATGTACATAATGAACCTGCACATGTAAGTTTTCAAACAAAGTCACATGAAGGTGAACATAATTGTCAACAAATTCAGCCAAATGCCTTTTCCATACAAGAGAATTGTATGAGTGAGTTTCAAGGAGATGCTGATGAACAAGAAGTTGTTTTACATCCTACAGAAGATGAATACAATATTTATAATGTTACATCCCTTGAAAACACAAGGCTAGAAAATTCAAAAAGGGATAGATACATTTTGGAGATAGTTTATGGGAATTTATTTTTAGGCATAATACAAAATGGAGAAATTCTCCATGATTTTGAGGATCCTTTGGAAAACCTATTGGAACCTTTAACAAAACTCAGTGTTGGTGATGGATTATGAAGAAATATCCGTGAGAATTTTGAGTTTCCATTTTTTGAATTTATTTTTCTATTTGGAGAAATGGAATGCAAGCTTCAAATTAGTAGTCATCTGTGTCACTGGCTACATTAGCATTTGTGTATTATTTGATTCAGCATGATTTCCAGTAGTATAGAGTATGTAGTAGTGTGTAAATAAGCTCAGCACTCTAAGAATATTTTTCAAACATTATTATCAGTTTCAGTTTCAGATAGCAGTACAATTTTCAGTCCAGTATGTATTTCATATTTCAGTTTGCAAAATGGTTTTGGTTTCAGTTTAACAGTTTCAATTGCAGAGTTTTTATGACAGAGCAGGTTGCAGATTTGGGATTGGCCCAATGGATCAAGCTACTAGTCTACAATGTTCTTGACACCTCACAAGGAGAGTGCCCTCCCTAGCTGGAGCCATTGTTAGGGTCCTATAATTTTTATAGGATTTATTGATCATAGCTTATCATTATTATGTTTGAGATGTTGTAAATAATATTTCCTCTTGCAAATTATTTCCAAAGCGACACCAAATACTAATATTTAAGGAGATTTTTGCATGTAAATGTTTGGATCGGATCGGATTACACTGTAGGTATTTTCATCAAAAAGAGCTCAGAAGAAGCTTTCCAACAGTATATCATGCACTAAAATCCAATTCCTAGATCAAAGGCAAGATAAGTTGAAGTCTGCACCAAAAAGCACATAAGAAGGCAGAATTGAGAAATCATTTATTTTGAATTATTAAAATTTATTCAAAAAATAAATGAATAAATCTAAACTCTAAAAAACATGAAAATTCCTTTATTCATTATAAATCCAAAATTCATGGCCTATGGCCCATGCCACACTCATTCATTAATTCCCCCAATGTTAAAGGCATCGAGATGTGTGCATATTTTAATCTATGGTTATGAATATGTTTATGATTCCCCCACCTCCTTTGACATTTAAGCAAAGGGGGGTCCAAAAAGTGGTTTTCACTTTTACTGTCATTTACAGATGTCACCCTCACGTGATTTTGGACCCTCTCCCCTAAACCTCTTACTCTAGGATGGGAGGCTGAATGAAAGAGATCAGGTGAAACCAAATATTAGAGGAAATTCAAGAATGGAAGGCAAAGTGGGTGAAATGAAATGACAAAACAAATTCATGGGTGCACCAAAATAACTACTCGAGAGAAAATAAGAGGGAAATTTTGCAATAGTATGTTCATGAAAGTAATGTATAGTTGAGGAAAAATAGGGAGCTTCATGTAAATGAGTTTTACACATAAGAGGACAAGTAAAACTGAGTTTTTACAGAGAAGCAAGATATTTTTGTTTTTATAGGGAGCCATGGATTTACAAAAAACAACACATGGTTTTGGAAATCTATCCAAAGATTTAAAAGGAAATTTACAGGGGAAGGTAAAAGGAGAAACAAGACATGGTCTTTGAAAAGTTTCAAAATCCATGGGAAGAGAAACAATACATGAAAACAACCCATGGATTTATAGATTCGAAAACATGATGGATTTATAAATCATTCTAATAAATACTTTGAATTATGAATTTCATTTAAATATTTGG
The DNA here is from genome assembly GCA_031772625.1 of Pinus tabuliformis. Taxonomy (NCBI): domain Eukaryota; kingdom Viridiplantae; phylum Streptophyta; class Pinopsida; order Pinales; family Pinaceae; genus Pinus; species Pinus tabuliformis. Next base: position 1,253,786,492 of record CM062820.1, on the reverse strand, counting down.
AAATATTAATTTAAATATATTATTTAAATCCAAATATTTTGTGACAAAACAAAGTATCTAAAAGATAATGGATAAGACAATGCACATAATAACAGCAAGATAAACAAGGACAATAGTGCATATTCAGCACAACAGTTTCAGAACAGAATGCAGTAGAAAGAGGGACAACACAAACATCTGCCAGCAAGACAAATAACATTTCTCATTCAAAGGCCCAGTCACAACCAGAATGCCCATAAAAAACAAATTTCCAACAGCCAGTAAACCAATTCACAATGCAATAGAAAGAGGGACAACACAAACATCTGCCAACAAGACAAACAACATTTCTCATTCAAAGGCCCAGTCACCACCAGAATTCCCATAAACAACAATTTCCAGTAGTAAACCAATTCACTTTCAAGATTAGAAATATTATACACTTCATATTACTTAGTTATATTTTGGGAAATATCTACATGTTTTTTGTAGATATTATTTGTAATAATTTTTATTCAGATTTTTCCAAAAATTATTAGAGAATATTTTGTAAATCAATTCCTTTTTTGGGATTTGATATTAGTTTAGCGGAATATCTCAGGATATTTTGTAAATTAATTTATAAATACTTCATCTTCAGAAGTATCAAGAGTTGGTTTTTGTACAAATAACTCTATTGTATTTTTCTCTGAAGCATCAACAAATTACTAGTAATACAGAAGCTCTTTCACATGATTCATGTGAAGTTGTTGGTGAAGTACATCTATCTATTTTATGTGTTTATACCTCTCTGTTTATAGCACATATTTGTTTTCTAAATCTGAATTATTCAAAAGATAAATAAAGGGCAGAATTTGTTTAAATCTACACTCTGCACCTCACTACGAATAATTTCTATGTTTTCTTTTGATCTTTGAATATAGAATTCAGGTAACAATGCTCTATATTTTAAAGTGATCCTTAAATCTTCTCTTCTTCTTCGTTTCACAAACTTTAAAGAATCCAGTCAGTTTGGTTACCTTTCCTTGTGAGATGTATCTGTAGATACTATAGTTAATCTGTATTTTATGTAACAGACTCCATAGCCCAATGAAAATCTAGTTATCTACCAACCATCCAAATACAAATCAAACCCCAAAGTTCATAACTAACCTAACACTCAATCCAAAAAAGTTAAAATCTTACAGAGAGAGCCCTCTCTAAAGCTGGCAGGGCACCTTTCCTTGTGAGATGTATCTGTAGATACTATAGTTAATCTGTATTTTATGTAACAGACTCCATAGCCCAATGAAAATCTAGTTATCTACCAACCATCGAAATACAAATCAAACCCCAAAGTTCATAACTAATCTAACACTCAATCCAAAAAAGTTAAAATCTTACAGAGAGAACCCTCTCTAAAGCTGGCAGGGCTAGATCCCAGCTTCGAAAGTTAGTTTGTGGTTACCTTGGTGATTTTCTTCTACAACCTCAGAAAATTACTAAGTGCTAACACCTACAACAACGCATTTTAATGTATTTCTTTTGGGATCATATAGTATGATTTTGGGTATGGATTTTTTATACCTTCATAGAACCAAAGTGTATTTCTTTGACAAGGCCATTGAGTGTGTGGATGATAGTGGGGAAAATAGGACCTTGTAGGGAAAGAAGAAGACTACATCAGTGAGGATGGTTACCACTATGTAGGCTAAGCGTAGTTGCAGAAAAGGTTGTGTGATGTTTGCAATACACATTTCCAGTGACAAGGGTAAGGAGGTTGTGGATGTGGATGTGTTAAGTAGGTACCCGATTTTGAAGCAACTTCAAGATGTATTCCTTGAGGACATTACAGACTTGTCACCTCACAGTGAGGTAGAATTTTCTATTGAGTTAGTGCCAGAGATAGCTCCAGCATCGAAAACACCTTACAGGATGAGCACACCTGAGTTGGTAAAGTTGAAGTTTCAACTAAAGGAAATGTTGACAAAGGATACATCAGACTTAGTCTATCACCTTGGGGTGCACCAGTGTTTTTCATAAAGAAGAAAGATGACACTCTTAGATTGTGCATTCATTACAAGCAGATGAACAAGGTAACGATCAAGAATAGGTACCCATTTCTGAGGATTGATGATTTGTTTGATCAGTTGAAGGGAGTAGCAATGTTTTCTAAGATCAAATTGAGATTGGGATACCATCAGGTACGCATCAAGGAAGAGGATATCTTCAAGACTAAATTCAGGACCAGGTATGGGCATTATGAGTTCATTTTTTTCCATTCGGTTTGACTAATGCTTCAACTACATTCATGTGATTGATGAATAGTGTGTTGCATCCTTATTTGGACAAGTTTGTTATTGTACTCATTGATGACTTATTGGCATATTCTAAGAATGAGGAAGAACATGATGAACATTTAGCAACAATGTTGATATTTCTAAGAGAGCATCAGTTGTATGCTAAGCTTAGCAAGTGCATCTTTTTTCAGATGAGGTACACTACTTGGGACATGTCTCCATGGAAGGCATAACAGTAGATCCAGAAAAGATAAAGGCCATCATGGAATGGGTAGCTCCTAAGAATGTAGATGAGGTGAGATCATTCATGGGATTAGCAGGTTACTACAAGAGGTTCATCATGAACTTCTCACGCATTGCATATCCTATCACGTCATTGCAGCAGAAAGGTAAACAATTTGAATGGACGGCAAAATGTGAAGATAGTTTTGAGCAACTTAAGTAGCCATTGACACATGCACCAGCGATAAAGATTGTGGATCCAAATACAAAGTTTCTAGTGTGTACGGATGCTTGCAAGAGGGGACTTGGTGGAGTTTTCATGCAAGAAGGACAAGTAGGGTGCTATGAGTCATGGAAACTGAATAAGCACAAGCAAAATTATCCAATGCATGATCTTGAGCTAGCAACGATTTTACATGCATTGAAGATGTGGAGACATTATCTTCTGGGCATGAGGTTTACATTGATGAGTGATCGAGATGGATTGAGGTATTTGTTTGACTAGCCAAATCTAAATTCCAGGCTAGCTAGATGGTTGGATACCCTTAGTGAGTTTGACTTCGAGATTAGATACATCAAAGGGAAGGAGAATCAAGTTGCAGATGCTCTTAGTGGGAAGGTACAGGTAAATCATATAGCAACTATGAGCTCCTGACAAAGTTACAAGATAGGATATTGCAGGCAGGACAATGAGATGACAAATACCTAGAGATCATGCACAAGTTACAGCAGAGTATATGTATAGGTATAGGTTTAGGTGCAGGTATAGGTACAGGGGATCAGGATGCATACTATCATCTCAAGGAAGATGGCTTGGTAAGGTTTCGAGATAGGATATATGTGCCGAATTGTAGTGATCTCAAGAAGCTTATCTTCAAGGAGTTTCATGCGAAATCGTATTTGGGTCATCCAAGATATTAGAAGAAATTGATGATGGTGAAGAAGTTTTACTATTGGCCAAATTTGAAGAAGGAAGTGGCAGAGTTCGTGGCTAGATGTTTACACTATCAGCAGGTAAAGGCGAAATGCAAGCATCCAGGTGGTCTACTACAATCTATTGCGATTCCAAAATGGAAATGGGAGGTCATTTCCATGGATTTCATCATAGGACTTCCGAGGACAGTGAGGCAACATGATTATATTATGGTCGTGGTTGACGGGTTGAGCAAGGTAGTTCACTTCATTCCGGTGAAGACTACATATTCATCTAGTGAGGTAGCATAGGTGTTCATCAAAGAGATGGTGAAACTACATGGTGTTCCAAAGAAGATTGTGTCGAACAAGGATGTAAAGTTCACTTCCAAGTACTGGAAGGAGCTATTTGTAGGCTTGGGTACAGAATTGGCCTTTAGTAAAGCTTATCATTCGCAAATAGATGGTCAGACATAGAGGTCAAACGGATCTTGGAATATATGCTAAGGATGTACATGATGCACCAACATAATAAATGGGAGGAGTATCTTCCATTGGTTGAGTTCACATACAATAATGGTTATCAAGAGTCATTGAGGATGAGTCTTTCAAGGCATTGTGTTGGGTGGAGTTGTAACACTCCCATCAACTAGAGTGATCCAGTAACAGGGTACTTATTGGATCCGACATGTTGATGGACATGGAGTAGGAAATGTAGGTTAAAAAGAAGAATCTAAAGGAAACATAGGATAGAGAGAAGAGTTATGCAGATCAACACAGGGTGTTCAAAGAGTTTCAGGTTAGGGAGCATGTGTATTTGCATATCAAGCCCAAGAAAATCTCTTTAAGGATTGGTTCATGTGCCAAGTTTCACACAACACTGCGAGCCTTTCGAGATCCTTGAGAGGATTGAATTAGTGGCATATCGACTTGCACTACCTCCAACAATGAAATTCCATGATGTTTTCCATATTTCATTGCTTAAGAAGTACATAAAGGATGTTGATCATGTTATTGATTGGTTTGTATTATAGGCAGATCAAGAAGGAGAGTTCCAACCAGATCCTCAGTGCATATTGCAGTGGAAGCATCTCATGCTCAGGAACAAAGCCATAGAGAAAGTTAAAGTGCAGTGGAAGCACTTTGGGCCTAAAGAAGCTACATGGGAGATGGCAGATCATATGCAGGCCCTATATCCTTCATTGTTTGCTGGTTGAGGCAAAGCAGTTTTGGTTTAATGTTGGTTTATGTTTGACATATGTTTTGCTGATGTTTTTATATTTGTATATGTATATGTATATGGATGTAAATACCACGACAAGCTAAGTTATAAAGCTCCAATAAGTGGTATTGTTATTATCTTGTCATGATGTTTTTCTTTTGAGCAAGTCCTTCATTGTAAATACTACAATGAGCTAAGTTATAAAGCTCCATAGGCAGTATGTTTTCTTTTCAGCGGTTTTGCTGAGGTCTTGGCGAGGTTTAACACCGAGGATGGTTCTCCCTAAGGGGGAGGGTTCTGTAATAGCACTGGTGAAAATTTCATGTAATAAAAGTAAATAAAGGCAAAATAAGACCACAGTTAAGGGACACTTATTCCAAGCTGAATGTTTGGAAAAAATATCCTAGTGGGCATCACTGGATGTGTGTTTTGGATAAGGAAAATTGGCAAAGGCTAAGGTAAAGGCATTAAAAGGAAAAAAGGAATTTTTGGCACATTCATTATGAAAATAAAGGAAATTAGGAGAAAAGTAGGGTGAAAGGTCACAGGTTGCATGTAAGGAGGAAATTCAAGGAAAATAATGGAAAATGAAGAAAATAGAGGTTTCATTCATAAAAAGGCTTCTAAGGATCAGTTGGTAACTTTTGTCAGTTCAAGTTTGGAGCTCTCTCATTATTCTCTCTCTCTCTCACTCTCTTGGTCACAAAGTTTTCTTAGAGCACTCTAGTTGGAGCAAGGGAAAAGAAAAGAAAGGAAAGAAAAGGAAGGCAAGCAAGGAACAAAGAAAGGAAAGCAGGGTCAAGAAGCTTCTGATCCAAGTGGATCTTCAGATACAGTGGCATGGAAAAGCTCATAATTCAAAGTGGCAGAAAGGCAAGTATCTTGACATCAGATGGAAGTGCTCGTCACCTTGATTCCAATGGTGTGAATGGCACTCCAATCTGAGTCTGGATGATGAAGTTATAGCAGAAAGAAGGTTGCCTTGTTCCTTTGGAAAAGGAGGCATTTTCTCCTAAAAATGGGTTTTTAGCCTTTAAAAAAGGAAAACGCATCAAAAAACGTGCAAAGGGTGGACTTAACAACCCCCGATCAATGATCACCGCTCTATCGGGTCAGAGGAAGGCAGGCAATTGATGATATCAGGGACTTCAGACCTGCGATGTAGCGGTCGCCGATATCGGCGTTGGCGGATTGGGTTAGTGAAACACAAGGCACAAGACCAAGACCTCCGGGCCATTATGATTGCGATCTGCCGATCAGTGACGGGCAATCTTAGCCGTCGTATCGGGAAATAGATCAACGACTAGGATTAAATAGACAATCAACGAATCGATAAATCCATGATCGGCGATCGTCGAATCGTCGCGACAGGGCCCTTGAACAGTGTGATAGCGACATTTAATGCAATTTGGACTATCCGATCAAGGAACAGATCAATGGTCCAGATCTAATTGGTGGATCGACGATCGGCAGATCGACGTATCGGTGATCGGTGATCGGAGATTCCCGATATATAGGGTCGATGACATTAGCAATAGTGATTGGTGATAGGGATTGGACTCGATGGATTTATAGGTCTAATTTGATATATTTTGAGGTCCGGCCTTTCATATTTTTCAATGTTTTCATGTATATCGCTTGAGCAAAAAGGCTATTTTTAAGGGTTTGTTGTGCCCGCCAACCCTTCCACCTGAACGGTTTCTATTCCAATAGAATAGACCTCTGATTGTTAAGCGACCTTTGTCCTAAAAGAGACATATAAAATCCCGATGATTGGAAAAAGTACAAGAGAGAGGATTTTTGGAACGTAGTTCGAGGCAAAGCTTATAGGAGGGCTGATAATACATTTTATCTGATCTGATTTCTCCTTTTCTCAGCCATATTCTAGAATGGAGGTATAAGCCTCTTTTGATGTACTGATGATTGTATTCTCTTCTTTTCATGCCATCTAATGAATGAAGGCCTCCCCATTGATCGAGCAGGGCCCGGAGACGTAGTCCAAGTTGAACGAACTTTGTTATCAAGTCTTGGTGTCTTCTTGTCATGCTTTTATGTATTTCTTCTCCTTTCTTGTGTGCACATTAAAATCCTGTGTTAAACTGCAATTTTCACATGTGATTCCTTTCATACATCTATAAGTGAAAGATCCCTGGATCAGCTTCAGCAGGAATAATTGCAGGTAACCTTTTGCATGTGTGATTTCCTAGCTGGTTTGGACATGCATGGCTTTGCATGTTAGCGTATGGTTCTCTTGCTATCATTGGCATGGTTTTGCTGGGTTATGACAATGGATTTTAGTCTAGCCTAGCCTTTTTCTGGATGCCATGGTATGTTGGGATGTTTATTTTAGTTTTATAACTTTGGAATTGCCAGATGGATTTCAGAATCATGGGTGGAGGTGGTCTCAAGGTTCATTCCCAGAGGCCTAGGAATCCCTTGACTAGTTTTGGCGGGATACATGGTAAAGCCCGAGGGAGCAGTCTTGGTTTAGGGCTTAGTGATCGGGGTTTGAGTTGTGGTAAATCTTGAGAGACAAGGAGACAAAAAAATCCTCAAGGATAGTGATGGATTCCATATGGCATTCCAAGTTCGGTTTGGTTGTGATCAGAGCACCAATTTAGGTTTGATCACGATTTGATGAGGCTGGAGGTAGTTTAGCCTCTGGATTCCCTTGATTGTTCTTGGATTGGTTGTTCTATGAGATCCCACATTCATGCTTGGAATATGGCACGAGGGTGACTGACTGAAAGAGAGACTTGGTTCAGCCATGTCTATGGTCTGGTGGTAAGTGGAAGTCCCAAACCTGGTAAGATTTGCCTATGATTAATAAAAGTTAAGTTCTCTTACTTTTGCATTGATTTATATGTGGATTTAATGGCTGCCATATCTCTGATATTTATATGGTTTTATGTTAGTTATAAGCATGGTTGAATGACTAGTTTATGTCATGGTCATTTCATATATTTACTTGTAACTATTAAATGGATGAATGCTAGACCTAATTGATGATATAGTAGTTTAATGGAGAAGGAGGTGATCGTTCTAGTTATGCTTCATAAGTTGTTTCAGGCGTTTATGCTCTGTCTTGTATCCTAGACTTGTAGGTTGCATTGATGGAAAGTGTTTGACAAAATGTCAGTCCCGGTTGGGGATGCTGAGGACTAGTCCTGAGGGTGATTTTTTATTGGTCAACATTGTTATCGTGTTTTTAATGAATTCTTGAAGTTACAACAAGTTCTAGGCAAAGGCCAAGATTCTGGGCTAGAAAAATGGCTTAAATCTCGGGGTTGTTGGCATAGAACTAGCTATTTTGGTCCACATTCGCTGGCAGATAAGCTTGTGAGAGTGACTTTGGGTTTCTGGTCACTTCCTTGCCCATAGCATGAGAGAGAATATGGACTAAGAGTTGCATAATAGCAGTGGGACCGAGGGACAGGCTATTTGAGTGGCTGACTTGTCTCCTAAGGGTTCTGTAGATGACGTTAGATGACTGTATGTGATGTTCTATCAATTCCACTTCCTTAAGGTGACATAGGAGGTCGAATATGATCATAGTAGCATCTCTCCTCATGTTTACCCTAATTTTCATGCTTAGTTTTGGTAGATGTGGGAAGGGGTGTTACAAAATCAAAACATGAAGATCAATGACACCAGATGTAGACACTCAACTAGGGATAAAAACCCTCTCTATGGGAAAACCTAGTCAAACTCTTCCACTAATCAAATTGAGATAGACCAAGACCTTAAACCTAAAAAAAAGACCTTCCTACTCCACCAAGTCAACCTTTCAATATGATTTGGCAACCTTCGGTAGTCTCTTCTTGTTCAAAAGCTACAACCCAAAAACATCTCAGAATTCTGCCCCTGAACAACTCCAGAATTTCAGCCCAGCTACTCCAAAATTTTGACACAACTACAGTACTATAATTTTAGCCCTTCCAACAACCCAGAAAATTCATACGTGTGAGATAAGGAGAGAGAAAAATTGACTTCTTATGCTTGACAAATACTTCCTTCTCCTTCGCTAGGTTTTCCTTCCTCTTCCTTCAATTTCACACCCTTTTTCTTCTCCAGTAACTGCAGATCGAACTTTTTGTGGATGTGTTCCAAATGAGTCTAATTGTTGCCCTTTTATAGTGGTTTATGCCTCTCTAATTAGGTCGAATTGTCCAGGTTGAAGCCAACTTGGTGGAGGAGGCCTAGAATAACTAATTTACATAAAAATAGATTTCTTTCTTGACCCAAGAAGCCCAAGAAGGGTCTATTACATTATGAAAGGACAAAGACTATTGATAGAAACCCTACAAGTCCGCAATGAAGGTTTTGACCTATTAACCATTGACCCAAGCATGAAACCCTTGCTTTAATAAGTCAATTTATTTTACAATAATCGTTTTTTTATTTCTTTCAACAAATACATTAATGATGATTCAAACATCAATAATTATTTTTTTCTTTCTTTAAAAATACATTACATCATGACACAAACATAATTATGAAGACTGACACTAGTTACATTTTTCAACATGATCAAATGTTTACATAAGAGTTAAGTTTACTTATGAACCTCAAATATAAAGAAAATTTATAATAAAAAGTGGATTAGGTGAGGGGAAAGCTTGACTGAAATATAATAATATTATATTATATTTTACCCAATATTTATTGTCACCCCTACCCAGTAAAAAGTGGTAAAGGGTGGGGGGAAATACTAGGCAAAATGTAATATTATTATATTTGATCTAATATTACATTTTACTTAATATTTCCCATGACCCCTGCTAATTTTATACTTGAGTTTATTTACTTTTAAACTTCAAATATAAATATAATTACATTTCACCTAATATTTCTCCCCACCTCCTTTCCTCACCCTAGCTCACTTTCATAGTTAAGTTTATTCATTTCTAAACTTACTAAAAAGCTCAAAAATATTAAAACAATTAGTTACATTGAAAGAAATGAGAGATATTCATGATAATTCATTATGAAAGATAAATATCCTTTTAATATAATGTACTTTTTGTATTTTTTATCATCAAAAACATATTGCCAACATCGTTTCTTATAAAACCAACTCACAAAAAATATATTAAAACATTGTCAATGAATCTGTTGAAATTAGAAACAAGAAATGCTAAATATAGAAGTGCTAAAAATAGCATTGCTATTAAAAGCATTTCGGGATACATTCCAATTTTAGTTAGTCCCTCAACTAAAATTGAGAATTAAAATTTGAATTTGAGCTTAGCAGCTATTTGAAAAATAATTAATTAATTCATCTTGAGTTAATTAGTTGGAGAAAATCAAACATGAAGTCTATGTGAAGACATGCAACAACTTTCCCTTTGATTGACGAAGTTATCCTTTGATTAAGGAGATTAGGATGAGTTGTACTTTGAGTTGTAATTAGTTAGCTCAGTTAACTGAGTTAAGTACAGTTAGATTAGTTCCAAAAGTTTGTGGAACTGATTGTGAGTTCAGTTAGTTAATGCATGCATGCATGTAACTACTACACTTCAGATAATTGAATATTCTCTCATAAATAACTCATGCATGTCAGTTCAGTTAGAGACCCAATTGAGATCAGATGGTGGGACAATGTACTATCAGTTGCAAGAATATTCCATTGAGGATATCTCTTGCATGCAAAAGGAATTCATTCCTTGGAGATTTCGCAGTTACTTTTGAGTTTGGTGAGTTGTGTGAGAGGTCAATTCACACAGGTGGCAGCCAGAGGACCTAGGAGAAACTGCACAAGGAAATACGAGGCTTGGAGGACTGGAGGAAGGCATATGTTGTTTCTATTTAGTCTATGAGCAACATTGAGGGATTGTACTAAGAGCTGGATAGCTTGTGAGCTAAAGCTTTGTGTAATCCAGACATATTTCCACTTGTATGATAATACAGAGATCGGGGTTTTTTTAGGTAAGGTTTTCCCCAAAGTATTCTTCTGTGTTCATGTGTGATTGATTTCTCATTCTGTATTATATGTGTTCTATTTGATCTTTGCTCAAAATCGATTAAGCTTCCGCAAGTTTGTTTGTAGAAGTAGATCAAGTATTTTGCTTTAGTATATTGCATTATCAAGTGATCTACAGTGGGAAATTCTACATGGTATTAGAGCAAAGGTGATCAAAGCGACGAACAATATACAAAGAAGGGAGAAGGGAGAAGTTTGAAGTTCCTTATTATAGAATTCAAATTCTTATCACATCTCAAATTTCACCAATGGCATTCAATGGTTTGAGACTCGAGTATGCCCTTGATGGCAACTCGAATTATATAGCCTGGAAGGATCACATGGAAGTAGTATTAAAGGACATCGATTTGAAGGACTTCAGTGATCAAGAAGTTCCCAAGCTAGTAGCTGCTAATGCCCAAGAATTGGCTGAATGGAAGAAATGTGTGGCTAGAGCGAGGAGAATCCTTCTGGAGGGAGTTCAAGACCACATTGTCTCGAGTCTCCATGGGAAGGAGACACCGTTTTCAATGTGGAAAACATTGAAGGATCTATATCAGAACAACAACAATCAGAGGAAGCTGGCGCTGAAAGACAAGCTTCAGAAAATCAAGTGTGAAAAGGACGACACGATCTCTACATATCTGAACAAGCTCACCACCTGGAGGGATGAGCTTGCAAGTGTAGGGATCATGAAAGTTGATGATGACATAGTGAGTCTTGCTCTCCTCGGTCTTCCTAAGAGCTGGCATAGCTACCAAGACTCAGTAAATGGAAGAGAGAAACTGCCAATCGGGGACGACTTTGGTCGGATCTGATGCAAGAGGAGATAAGGAGAAGCACCAGAGATGGATCTTCATCAAAGCAAGATGATGAAGAAAATCTAGCCTTAGCGAGTAAGGAAAGGAAAGGGAAAGGGAAGGCATCCCATTCCAAATCCAATTCTTCCCATGGTGGGAAGAAGATTGACAAATCGAAAGTGCGATGCTTTCATTGTCATGAGGTGGGCCATTATGCTACGAATTGTCCAAAGAAGAAATCCAAGAAGGGATCCTCGAGGGATCAGATGGTGAGGCACTAGCCTCATAGTTTGAATTGGATTTCACCCTCATCGCATGTATGGTTTCATTGATGGTGGGGTGTGTTTGGTACCTGGACAGTGGAGCTTCATTCCACATGACGGACAACAAGAATATTTTCAGTACCTTGGAGGAGAAGGACCTCCAGATGCGCATCGAGATGGGAGAGGATGGAAAGTACCGTGTTTTAGGTGAAGGTATGGTTGCGTTTCAGAGGGAGCATGGAGCTCCTCTCACCCTGACTTATGTAAAGTATGTGCCTGGTCTAAACAAGAATCTTGTGTTCATCACTATGTTGGAAGATAAAGGCTATGATGTAGTCTTTAGTAAAGGAAAGGCATTCTGAAGCATATCGGCACTGGACAAACCAAGAGGATTGGGATTTGAGTTAAGAATCTCTACAAGCTGGAGGTAGATGACTATGTTGCATTGAGTTCCAAAGCAGAGTTGGTGTAGAGCCAAGATGTTGGAAAGTTATGGCAGAGAAGATTGGGCCACTTGCACCATGGGGCCTTGAAGATCATGCAACAGATTTCTACCAGACTTCCCAAGGGAAAATTGGAGCAAATGGATACATGCAAATGTTGTACCTTGGGTAAGTATGAAAAATATTCCTTTCAGGATCGAGACAGTAGAGCTGGAGCAATCCTGGAGCGAGTTCATACAAATGTTTGTGGACCATTCTCTATAGCCTCCACCGCTAAACAAAGGTACTATGTTATTTTTAGTGATGATTTTTCTTGTAGATGTTGGATCTACTTTATGCAGAAGAAGGATCAAACCTTCTCAAGGTTTTGTGAGTTCAAAGTCTTGGCAGATAAAGAATCTGGAAAGAAAATAAGGGCCTTGCAAAGCGACAATGGTGGAGAGTATGTCTCCCAATAGTTTAAGGACTTCTGCGCAATGGAAGGAATTAAACGGGAGTTGATGGCACCCCATAACCCACAGCAGAATGGGGTGGCCGAAAGGAAGAATGGATTGATTGTGGGAGCAGCTTGAGTGATGCTGCATGACCAAAGGGTACCACTTCATTTGTGGGCTCAGGCATGCAAAATAGCAGTATACTTGCATAATAGAAGTCTGCATTGTATATTGGGGATGAAGACATCAGTGGAGGCCTTGTCATAGAAGAGACCAGATATGAGTCACTTTGGGATCTTTGGATCATTGGTTTATTGCCATGTGACCAAATATGCCCGGAAGAAGCTAGATCCAATCGCTGAGTTGGGGATACTTGTGGGGTACGCGGATACACCCCACAACTATCAGGTGTTCTTGCCTACTAGTCAGAGGATAGTGGTACGCAGAGATCTGAAGTTTGACGAGAAGAAAGCCATGCGAGTGTCCCTCGAGAAGGAGCTTAAGTTGCATGCAGAGGAGGAACTTTTGGTTCTTAAGGAGGAGGAGCCTAAGACTGATGCAGAGCAGCCACATGTAGAGGATCCGGGAGTGGAGACATCCACTCATGCTGAGTCTTCCAGAGATGGGAGGAAATGCTCAACGGAAGTTGATAGATTGATTTTGGATGTGAAAGAGAATGTGGGACAACCATCTTCTTAGCACAGACAGAGGAGGTCACTCGAGCAGTACACTGGTTACATGGCCCTGGTTGGGGAGTGTGTAGAGACCAAACCTTATTCCTTTGAGGAAGCAGTGCAACAGCTAGTCTGGGTTGATGCTATGGTGGAGGAGTACGACTCCATCATTTGGAACAATGTTTGGGATGTTGTCCCAAGACCAGAGGACAAGTCAGTAGTGAGTTCCCGATGGATTTACAAGGTAAAGCAAGCATCTGATGGGAGTGTTGAGAAACATAAGGCAAGGTTTTTTGCCAGTGGTTTTTCACAGGTCGAGGGGATTGACTACGATGAGAATTTTTCTCCTGTAGCAAGGTACTCATCTATCAGATCGATGTTGGCACTATTAGCTCAGATGAGTTGGAAGATCCATCAGATGGATGTGAAGATTACATTCCTCAATGGGAAGATTGACGAAGAGGTGTACATAGAGCAACCGGAAGGTTTTGAGACCTTCGATCATGAGTCACATGTGTGCTGACTCAAGAGAGCTTTGTACGCGTTGAAGCAAGCACCTCGTGCTTGGTACACTAGGATCGACAACTATTTCACCAGGTTGGGCTTCACAAAGAGTGAAGCGGATGCAAACCTTTACCACATCATGGTAGAAGGTAAGCCACTGATCTTTGTTCTTTATGTTGATGATCTTATATTGACAGGTGATGATAAGTTGATCAAGTCTTGAAAGGAGGACCTTACAAGAGAGTTCGAGATGAAAGACATGGGTCTCATGCACTACTTTCTAGGCATGGAAGTGTGGCAGAAGGATGGGGAAGTGTTTGTGTCTCAAGGCAAGTATTCCAATGAGATACTCAGGTGATTCCACATGGAAAAGTGCAAGCCCGTGCAGACTCCTCTAGCTGGTAACTAGAGGAAGGAGGATGCTACTTCAAGTGAGGTAGTAGCTGCTACTATTTATCGACAACTTGTGGGTTCATTGATGTATCTAGTGAACACACAACCAGATTTGTGCTTTGTGGTGAACCAACTGAGTCAAGCTATGGTTCAGCATACCAAGCTGTTTTGGAAGGCAACGAAGCATGTGCTGAGATACCTCAGAGGCACATCTCAGTATGGATTGTGGTACAAACGGACAGAGGGAGTGAAGCTTCAGGGCTTCACAGATGCAGATTGGGCAAGGAGTCCATCAGATCGGAAGAGCACTTCAAGAGGAATTTTCAATCTTGGTTCAGCTGTAGTTTCTTGGTACAACAGGAAATAAAGGTTAGTTGCACTTAGCTCAGCAGAGGCTGAATACATGGCTGCCAGTCAGGCAGCATGTGAGGCCATTTGGATGTGGAAAATTCTAGTTGGATTGTTTGGTCAGAGGATGGATCCAGATGTGATCTATTGCGATAATCAGATTTGTATCAAACTCTCTGAGAATCCATTATTTCATGACAGGTCCAAGCACATCAATATCCAATATCATCATCTTCGAGACTGTGTGGTGAAGAGGATCATGTTGTTGCTGTATGTTTCGACCGAGGAACATGATACAAATATTTTGACTAAGGCATTGTCAAAATGCAAGTTCAAGTTCCACAACGATAGGATTAGGGTGACAGATAGTTCCTTTCTTGTTGAGAGGGAGTGTTTAAAATAGCAACAAGAAAAGATAAATATAGAAGTGCTAAAAATAGCATTTCAGTATACATTCCAATTTTAGTTAGTGCCTCAACTAAAATTGAGAATTAAAATTCGAATTTGATCTTAGCAGCTGTTTGAAAAATAAATAATTAATTAATTCATCTTGAGTTAATTAGTTGGATAAAATCAAACATGAAGTCTATGTGAAGACATGCAACAGTTTTCCCTTTGATTGAGGAAGTTATCCTTTGATTAAGGAGATCAAGATGAGTTGTACTTTGAGTTGTAATTAGTTAGTTCAGTTAACTGAGTTAAGTCCAGTTAGATTAGTTCCAACAGTTTGTGGAACTAAATGTGAGTTTAGTTAGTTAATGCATGCATGCATGTAACTACTGCACTTCAAATAACTGAATATTCTCTCATAAATAACTCATGCATGTCAGTTCATTTAGAGACCCAGTTGAGATCAGATGATGGGACCATGTGCTCTCAGTTGCAGGAATATTCCATTGAGGATATCTCTTGCATGCAAAAGGAATTCATTCCTTGGAGATTGCGCAGTTACTTCTGAGTTTGGTGAGTTGTGTTAGAGGTCAATTCACACAGGTGGTAGCCAGAGGACCCGGGAGAAACTACGCAAGGAAATAGGAGGCTTAGAGGATTGGAGGAAGGCATATGTTGTGTCTATTCAGTCCATGAGAAGCATTGGGGCATTGTACTGAGAGTTGGATAGCTTGTGAGCTAAAGCTTTGTGTAATCTGGACATATTTCCACTTGTATGATAATATAGAGATCAGGGTTTTTTTAGCTGAGGCTTTCCCCAAAGTATTCTTCTGTGTTCATGTGTGATTGATTTCTCATTCTTTGTTATATGTGTTCTATTTGATCTTGCTCAAAATCGATTAAGCTTCTGCAAGTTTGTTTGTAGAAGTAGATCAAGTATTTTTCTTTAGTATATTGCATTATCAGGTGATCTACAGTGGGAAATTCTACAGAATCAATTATGTCAAATTGGAGGGTAGATTTTAGTAAAAACATCTTAATCACCTTAAATGAAACCACAACAATACAACAATTCTAACTCTAGTTTTGAATTGCTCACTTACTACTCTCAGCCAAGGGAAGGACAACTCTTGCAAGGATGTTTGATGTATTCTCTCATCTCATCTAAGGCCTGCTAATGCATACAATCAAAGTTATCGGTCTTAAAATAATTAATGCAGTGAAGAACCTTGAGGTTTTAGCCCTAAATCTTAATATGTACTGCATAATTAATGTCGTTAGGGCAGCATAGCGTTGTAAGATACAAGTTCCCAAGGTCGGGTAAAGGTTCTTGACCAACAACAAAAAATGCAACAAGGATAACACTGAAGTAGGAAGCTATGAAGCTTCTACGCATATATACATTATGTATTCATCAAATCAACTATAGAAACAAAACATACAAAAATACATAAATCCACCCAACAGATCCATACAAATTCCCATCATGAAAAGATCCATAAAAACAGTTTACCTTTAAGGGCTACATGGATTCAATACCATCATTTCCTACAACTAATTATATATCTAAATCTAACATCAAACTAATATGGATTTAGGCTAGTTTAATCTCCCCCTTAAATAGGTTATATTCCACATGACTACCATGGGTCATTTTTATTTTTATAGGGTTATTTTTATTTTATTTTCAAGTTAAATTTCTTACATTACATTATATTACATTAAGTTACACATCTCTACCATATTTTAATTTTAGTTTTAATTTTATTTTGATCGAGTTAAAATATTTATATTACATTATGTTACGTTACACATCTATAGCATACTTGAGTGGAGGGCACCCATAGGTGCAATATTTTTTTTAGCAATTTTATTAAAAAAATAAAAATGATTATATTATATATTAAAATATTATATTCAAAATCTAGAGTCCAAAAACTACCAACTCTAAATTAACTATTTTACTTTAATTATTATTTTATTTTATTTATTTTAATTTTATGTAATTTGACCAAGTCAAAATGTTAAACAAAAGAGGATAGGACAACATAAGACATTACAACATCTCTACCATACTAGGATGGAGAGTGTCTCTCAGTGCAATAATGACACAACAAGATACTCTCAAATTGAAATATTCTCACAAGAAAGGATTCATATTGATAATCATCATCATAAATAACATTGTCAAAAATAGCAAGGCCTTGACTAATAAGCTCTATCTCTCCACTAGATCATAGCAAAATGTTGGGAGACACACATTTTGACACCACCACCTTATAGGCACATACCCCATCCAAATGTTCACAAGGTATGTCCTTACATGACTATTATTATCTTGGATACCCATCCTTAAAGAATATTAGTCCTTGGGACTATTCTTATCTTGGATACAAATCCTCAAAGAATATCGATCCCAGATGCTTATCTTATCCACCATTCTCCTTACCTGTGCCTTCACTAGGCTTACAATTGTTAGTCCTGGCCATAGTGCATGACACATGGAGAATAAAGTGTCCACCCTCACTTCCTCTCAATTAGGGAGGATATCTTCACTCCCTCTCAGACAGGGAGGAATAACCACAAGCCTAATCTTACCTAAAAAATACTCATCAATGTATCGACAACATGTTCTTCCATAGAGATCTGTCGTAGCTTCTTGGCTCCTATCCACATCACACAATAATGAGCTTTGACCTTCCTGTTTTTTTTTCAATCTTCACGTAGCTTCAACATTTTATCAAGTAGTTCATCAAACATCTTATGGAGCCAAAATTGTTCACAACTGATTGCACAAGCCTTTGTCTTCTTCCCTCGTAACATAACTCCACTTTCACGCTTTCATCAGTAGTATCTCTGTCAGCATCAGTACTGTCAATCAATGTGTTCCTGGATCGAACCAATCAACTACTAGTACAAATTCTTGCTAAAGGATCTTGCCATATATTTGGCATCTGTATGTTTGATCCCAAGCTTCTTTGCCAAACTAGTAGTGTTGTATTTATCCAAGATCTTACAGCTCCCTCTAAAATGAACTTCTTCCCTTTTACCATCGATTTCTTTGATGCATAAATCAAATTGCTTTCTTCTTGTCTACGTGGTTTGCTATGTTCTTTCAATTATTCCATCTTTTAGTTAAGCTTAGATAGATCTTGTCTTGACCCGTAACCTTTTTCAGAAGACTATGTAAGAACAAAAAGTAAAGTGCATAGAAAAAATAACATAAATAATAATTACAAAAAATGGGTGTAGAATACTTATCTCTTTGAGGAAAGTCAAATCTCTCTTAATCTTGGACCTTTTTCATCAACCTTGTCCTCACATCATAATGTCATTCCTATCATTCTCAAGAGCTAGGTTTTTCCTTTTACAAAGAAAACAATTACTTAGGGTTTATGTTCCTAGGGTTTCCTAACTCATACTTTTGCTAGGGTTTACAAACCCTAGTTTCTTCAAAGTCTACAAGATCTTCCATTTTGGAAATGCAAATTATATAAACATGTTATTGATTTAGTTACAAAACCATAGAGACATTATTGATAAGCCTCCTATACCAAAGATTTCATTCCTTGACCATAACACCTAGTCTACATATGCAAAGACATACTATAAATGTTAACATGTCAATGATCTTTACATAGGCCTTTTTATGATGCATCGATATCTTACAAGAGATTGGTATCTTAGCATTACATGTACTTTAATTGACATTCATTGCTAATGAACAAAGTTTCATATGCACTTATTTTTTTTAATATTACTTATCCATCCTTGCAGAGTTCTGATCATTTGACCTTCTCTTTAGTTGACATGTGTCCTTCTTTTCCAATAGAGATACTATAGATTAGAGTTCGGTGAATTGGTTTTGTTGATATAATCTATGACTGATTTATGTATTGGTATCATAGGGATAAGCTTCATATGTCATGTCACAGTTCTTCCATAGAGCTTCCAACATCTCAATCTAGGATACGAACCAAGGAAATTCCTTTGGGATGCTTTCTTTGTCTTAAGTTCTTTCAATCTTCATATATGGGTTGGCTTCTCTTATGTATAGGAGAGTGGCATAGAAACTTCACATACTAGTGCCACTAAAATGAGCTTCATGTGCCTTCAAATGTCTAATCATAGTTCTGTCATAGAGTTTGCAAAATCACATGGTCCTTTATGTACCATCTTCCTTTAAAACAAGATACGTTACACCTTCAGTCTTCGAACTAGAATGATGACTATAGAGACTTCCCTGAACTGCTTTCGATGTTCTCCAACTCTAGAGGAGGATATAATCTCTCCACCAATCTTCAGTCCTCTAACTCTAGAGGAGGATATAGTCTCTCCACCAATCTTCAGTCACTTATCGACTTTGATGATGTGATTAGTCCTTTTTCTATGTAAATGAGGTGAGTCTTTTTGTCACAAAGATGATGTGATTAGTCCTTTTTCTATGTAAATGAGGTGAGTCTTTTTGTCACAAAGATGATGTGAATAGTCCTTTTTCTATGTAAAGGAGGTGAGTCTTTTTGTCGCAAAGATATCTTTTCTTCATGGAGTTCACACGGTTACGATTTCTACAGAGATGTTTTATATAGTCTTGGTCCCTTCCACTATATATCACTGACTTTTCGGTCTAGCAAGATAATCCTTCAGGTTCTCTTAAGCAAATTCACTCTAATCTAGTCTTGAATCACTACCATGGATAAAATGTTGGCATTTTGGCACAGGTGCGGCGCTACGGTACAGGTGTTGTCCTTGATGGCAACTCTCCTTATGACAGATCTCAGTCCAGACTACAAGAATGAAGAGAATTTTCATATACGCAGGTTCATTAAGCCCAAGTTGCGTATACACACTGGTACGCTATACACTAAGTCGCGGATACGCAGGATCGCTATATACGAAGTCGCGTATACACGCAGTTTCATGAACAGAAAAGGGCGTACATGTCGAGAAGCTTCCTTTTGGTCCGTGGTAGTTAGTCCTCGGTACTTGAGCCTATGTTTTTGACCAAGGTATCTCGACAGGCGTGTTGATCCCTAGTTTTGAAGTTGTTGGTATTGGATTACTATGGTTTTGGCCCGTGGTATTGAGCAAGGCCTAAGACTATAAAAGGAGAAGAAGATCATTAGGCAAGTGTATTGAAAAAGTCTTGAATATCTGATAAAGAAAGAGATCTAGTATGCAGGTTCTGGGTTGCTTGATCTAAGCTAAGGAGAGATCACACCGGGTGATGGAAGACTAGATCTAAGGATAGATCGGGATCAAATGGCTTGAAATGAACTATTGGTATATGGTTGATTATGAGTAATTTTAGATCTAAATACTGACGCAATGTTATGTTCTGGGTATGACTGATGTCTGGTACAGCTGCAAGTTATGAGAAATTATTTTTAGATCTGTACGCAGGTTGTTTTTGGTAAAAACGTGTGTATACGCGAGTTGGTCTCATTGAAGTAGCGTATATCTTTTGAAGTTTATTTTTTGGGGTTGCAGTTCGGTCTGACTGTTATTGCAGAGTTCTGTAGTCTGCTCTGTGTTCTGGTGACTGGGTGTTGACAGGGTTTCAGTGGTTCAGCGATTCAAGATTGATGATGCTAGTATTGGTTGATTTGTGCTTCAATGATCTGTTATGAAAGTTGAATGAATTGTGGTCTTCAAATTGTAATGTTGTGCTTCAGGAATATCCAGTCTGAAAATGTATGAAAAGTGGTACCTGAAGGAAAGAAGATTGTAGGCCACCACCTACGTACTAGAGCAAAGGGGGTTGGAGCTCCCTTCCAGGAGAGTTTGGTAAACGAGAGAAGGTTGTAGCCTTCTGCAGGTTGTAGCCTGCGTACTGGTATAAGGCTGCACTAGTACAAAAGATTGTAAACTGAAGTTTCATATTAAAGAAAGATAGAGATGACTTGCAGCAGGTGGTTTTCACCCACATTGGGTTTCCACCTTATATCATGGTGTTCATGTGTGTGGCTTTTGTGTGATGATCTGTTCTGTTATACTGCATCTGTTTACTATTAATATGGTTAGTAATGCTCTGGTGTATTTACTGAAGATAAGCTAACTGAATCATAATTTTTCTGGTTATACGCTGGTTGCTTTAGACACAGCAGCGTGTACACGCTGGTTCACTTAACTGAAGTAGTGTATATGTTTCTGAGTATGAAAAAGTTTTATTGATCTGATAATACTGATTCACCCCCCCTCTCAGTATTATTTCCGACATAAAAACCGTAGTGCTTGGATCAAACCTCAAGACTTCGCATTCATAAATGTATACCTCTAAGGCTAGGATCACATAGTGATGAATTTAAACTATCCCGCTAAGGCTAGGATCACATAGTCAGATCAAAATGTAAATATTTTTCAGAGTTATAAGACTTGGATAAGGAAGTAACTTCGAACCCTTGCATATAGGTTATGTCATAGAGTAATGTTCTCAAAACAATATAACTTAGAGTTCTCATGGAAAAGTATATATGAATGAAACAAATTTCACATAGTACTTCATTCAGGATGCCACATAGAAAATGTCACATTGTCACAGAGGATTTCGTATACCATAGTGCCATAGAAGGTTTGGATGTTACCACAAAAAATTTGGATTTGTCATAGGTTCATATTTTTCTCGTCTTTTTTCATTGTAAACACTTGAGAATTTTGATGTAGATTTGTATATAAAATCTTCTCCCAAAATTAATTGCTTCAAAAAATTTGGATACCAGCTCCCTGAATTAGTTTAGTCCTTAGCTCAACACCTTTATTGTCTTGGTCTCAAAGAATTTAGATTACATAGACTTTCTAAGGTTCCATACATAAAGTGCTTTGTGTCATAGGTCTGCAAAACTTTATAGAAGATAGATTCTACAGGTAACTCGTTGGAATGCCATGCCACTAACAAGAAGCTCAGATCCATCAAATCTGATCTTATCATGGTTTCATGAAGGCTCCTTAGAGATGGTCTCAAATTATGGATATGATTCTAAATTGCCTTTGAAATGTTGTCTTAGTATATAAAATGCTATACGAACTATCTCAGGGATATTAGTTAATCTGCTTTTGGAATGGTATGTGAGCTCTCCTTTTTTTTTTTTTTTTTCCTAAGGGATAACTCAGACCATTATTACATTTATTCACAGGTTCAAATCTTCTTGCACAGTTAATGTGATACAAGGCCTTTTGATATGCTTCTAGCCTTCGATCTCTCATAAACTTCTTCAAGATTGCTTCTACACCTTTGCTTTGATAGATGGAGAGATAGTTGTTGTAATAGAGTCTTCAAGATGCCAACAAGATGTGATCTTCAAACTGCCTTTCTTTCACCTTAACTTTAATACTATGTTGAGAAATCAAGATGCTATTAGATTAGGGTTTATTTCTCTTAACTTGATAATTACTTGTGAATTTTTGTTGGCTTCTTATTAAATTTATATTCCCTTGTCAAGCAATTACCAAAAACGTACAAAATATGAATATCATAAAGAAACAAAGGACAAGAGATTAGGCTCCAAGCCAGGGAAAAACCCAACAAGGGGGAAAACCCAAGAAATACTCTTCTTATAGAATCAGATCAAAGTGAGATATGTAAGACCCAAGACCAAGACTACTACGAAGACTGAAGTCAACCCTTCTCCAAGTCCCCTCCAACAAATTAAAGTCAACAAAAGTCAATGTTGGTCAACTATCTGTATTCTAGTCATTCCCTAAAATTTTAACCCTTGAAATTTTGGCCTTGTAACAACCTCAGAAAACCATAGAGAAAATGTGCATGTGTGAAATGAAATAAGGCAAAGATCAATTTTCCTTCTCTCTCCTTTGACCTCCTTCTCTCTCCTTTAATTTCACATAGAAACCGATGTGAATGAATTGGTAATGAATGAGGTTGAACTTGTCTTATTTATACATGTCCAGGAGAGTCGAATAGTTTCCCCTAGGGCCAACTTGTCCAAGGAGGGTGACTTGGTTTGTGGAGGACATGTTGACTCTTTGACTCAAGATAAATTATTTTTTCTTTTTCTTAAAAGAAATCCAAATGTGACTTTGACTAATAATAAATTTTCTTTTTGACTCAATTGACCCTATAAGCATGAAGAAAATTCTTTGACTAGAAAAATAATAATAATGAATATAATAAATATATCAATAATACATTTGAATTACATTATGAAGACCGACACTAGTTACATTTATAACAAATACAAGGAGTTTTATTTGAATTACATTCCTTGGGAAATCTTTGAATACAAAAATATTTGAGAGAAGAAGCTTAATTTCAAATAAAATACTAAAAAAATTATTAACCTTTTTCCTTTAAATTTATAAAAAAAATTATCCATATTCTTATCCCTAAATCTACAATGAAACATAAAATAGACATAAAATGGTATTATGAAATCCTCTCGCATCAACTTAACTTACTAGTGTTAAATAATTAATCCAAGACATAAGCTTGTGACAAGTTGGAAACATCCCATAGAAGGGTGACATAGATTCAATTTTGATAGAATCCTAAGAAAAAACATGGATTAGCAGGAGCAAGGATATTCTTAGAACACATGACACTAAGATAAAATGATATTGGGAAGATTCTTCAACATTACCTCTAAAATTCAAGCTAAAGGAATGGCTATCAACTAATGTATCAATAGTGTTAGAGCCTAGATTGACCTCAGGCTAAAGGGAGGCAATCCTAGGATAACCACAAACCAAGCTTAACCTGGTAGCTAGCCTCACCAGGTCGGGAGAGGGCTCTCTCCTTGTCAATCTCAGTGGAGATGACTGAATAAAATATGCATTTTAGGCTAGGTATAGTAGCTCTAGGCTTTTTGGTTGATTTTTATGGTTGGTTGCTGGATCAAATGGAGCAAGCAGCTTTGGGTCTGGGAAATCAAGTCAGAATTGCAGGGTGTTCTGTGGGGTGAGGTAGGTAGGTGTTTTGGCACTTGGAATTGAGTGTGATGGTAAGTATAAGACTAGTGAGGGGCTGAGGAGGGCATGCAAAGGTCATGAATCCTCTTCAAATAGCAGAAAACATTAAAAACTAAATGTATTCCCAATGCAAAGCACTGAGATCAATGTATTCCACCTATATATCTTGATTCATTTAGTTAAGTAGAAAGAAATATATGCTGGCACATATAACACATGAGAGAAACTAATAACAAAAAGGAGAAACAATGCCAAGACACATTACCACAAGAATCCCACAAAAATAGCTGCAAACCCTGGTTTATTTCCTTGCCAAACTGCTGTAGTGATGTACAATGAAGCTCAAAGCATCCACAAGAGTCCAACCTTTACAAATGACTAAGAAAGTACATAATATAGGAACCAAACCACCTGTGCTAGCCATCAGGGGTCGAATCCATGAGAAGATGGGTGGTTTCAACCATATCTAAACTAAGAACAAGAATATAGGCAGTGGAAACAACTTGCCTCTAAAACCAAGGAAACTGATTCATTTACCCCCAAACCACCTCAAATTGATGAATCTACCCTCGAGAGTAATTTTTCAATTACATTTAGATACCATAGCATCATTTAAATTCATAGATTTACCTAAAAAGAGCCCAAAATTCAAATTACAAAAAAATCTAGGCGAAATTTTGATTTTGGAGCCAAACTGGCAATTTTCATCCAATGCGCAGTGATCTTTCCAAGCCAGTTTTGGGGACCTTCCTGGTGTCCAAATTGGGTGCAGGATAGCTCGTTGGAAAGCTTGTTGAGCCTACTTTTTTGAACAACTTCGATTTCTAGATTTGGATGTCATTTGCCCCCTCAAAAATGGTATCTCCCAAGACTGCTTTTTGTGTGTCAAAAAAGTGGCAGAGAGGTCATTTTTTGATGGTTTTTTGGCCTTTAGGTGACCAAGATTTGCTCCAAAATTGATGAAAATTTCTGGGTTTTGTTGTTTTTTCATGCTGAATCCAAAATTCAAACCATTATCTCCAAGGATGCTCCAGTCAAAAGCGCAACGACAGTGGCGCTGTGCACCTATTGGGTTTTCACGTATTTCCAATTTCAAAATTTGAAAATTGCAAAATTTTCTCAAAATTGCCCCAAATTTGGTACAAGGAACCCTCAAGAACTACTATGATGAGCTAATGCAGCGTCAGCTAGGATTTTCAACTTGTTTTGCTCCTTTTTTCTTCTCAAAGCCTTCCTTAATCTTGCCTTAAGCTTCCTCATCCTTATATTACACATTTTGTTCCAGGTCATATAGTGATAGGCCATGTGATGAAGCATTTCATTTTCTTCATTTCCCTTCTCAAGAAACTTCTCCAAGTGTATGTTAACCTTCTCAAGACAAATCTCCCTAGGATTCTCAATTTCCTTTACCTTTTGTCTTCTAGCCTTGCCTCTTCGCTGCCTAGTCTCTTGGCCTTTTTCAATTGTTTGTGAACACTTGTGGTGAATGATAAGATAGGGTGGATAGATGAAATATGATTATGAAGAGATTTTAGGATGAGTAGGTGAGAGTGAATGGGAGTGTGAATGGGATTTAGGGAGTGAAGGGTTTGGGGATTTAGGGAATAAGGGGAGTGAGTAGGGTTTTGGTATGTTTATGTATAGGGTTTGGGAGTTTATGTGTGGGAATGAGGTGTATGTAGGATAGGGTTTATATGGGGGGTAGGGTTTTAATTTGTAGTGTATGGAAGTTTAGGAATAGTAGCAAAGATGAATGAATGATCTTGATAAACAGTGAAACCACAGTGAATAAATAGACTTTAAAAACTATGGTGAACAGTGAAAACTAGGGTTTTGATCTCATGGATGAAAGACCAACAAGACAAGAGCACTCTTCAACAAGGAGGATCAATGCATTTACTTGTAAAGAAGGTGAACTTGGTGATTTGAGGTGAGTTTGAGCGAGTTAGTAGTGTTTTGGGAGTGTTTAACAAGTGTGCAGCGCCCTTAAACAAGTGTGAAACGCCAATTGTATGTGCAACGCCTTTATTAATTTACACTGCAAGAAAGCATCCAATGTGCAGCACCAAATGAATGCGCAATGTCAGGCAATAGGTGCACAATGCCTGCGTTTTTCTCCAGTAACACCTCAACTTGCTTCTTTTGTCCAATGACACCTCAAAATCGCCTTTTGGATTCTCCTTAGCACTTTGAACTTCATAATGAGGTGATATGAGAGATGAAAAGCATTTATACCTTTCCAAGCCTTTTGATTTTTCATTTAACATAACCCACTTTCTAATTTTTATTTGCTCCCCTGAAATACTATGTTTTAGTTGATTTTTGACTTTTGGCTTTTGACAGGTGGACTGACGCTAATCTCTTTGACTTTTTGTAGTGGCAGGTGCTTGGCAATATCACCGGGTGACCAGGAGCAGCATGGAACCATTTATTACATATGAGAATGATAAAATTACATCAAATTTAAATATGAAATACAAATGTTCTGTTTTCACCTCAAAACTATTTTTGAGGTGAGCCCTTCATTAAGCTTACAAATTAACACATTTTGACTTTTCTGATCATTATTAACCTCCTCATGTCTTTGCTGACCATTATTAGCAATAATCACTGAAATTTGACCATGGAGGAAACCCTAGACCTAATGAAACTAAAACCCTAAGACCTAAGACCTATTTAAACATGAACCATTGACCTGAAAAGTATGAACAGAGGTTAGCGGATATATGTCATGAGGGAAAAAACTGAATTGAACCCTTCCATCAGTTGATCCATGAACTAATGGAATGAAACTCATCAGAATGGGACATCTAGTATGAAATGCAAAAGAGTAATTTTGATCATTGATGGCAATGTGAAGACACTGACACTAACAAATAGCACTAGACCATCAGGTTTAAAAAAATAATCATTGAAGAGAACTCAATTTTTTTTTAAAGATTAAATTGATGTTATTAAGGATTTTTTTTGAAATTTTAAAATAATGTGGACAATAGAGGAAAATGAGATTTGGCCATTATTTTTGTTCTCTACACTTAAAGTTTCATGTATTTAGGCTGACCAACCCATTGCATGGAGATCCACGTGTCTTTTGTGATCAAGGAGTTCTCTTCTTTTTTCAAGGATGTTCTCAACAATTTCCAAGCTAACATAAGTCATGATTTCACTAAAATGACTAATGAAAAGATCCTTACATCCTCTACCAAGGTGTTCATAAGCAAGGAGATTGTTCGATCACAATAGTGAGCCTTTGACTATAAGAAAAAGTGGGAGGATGTTTAAATGAGTCCTATGGATTTCTAAGCTATGTGGTCACCTTAGGATGTGTTAGAGATAGAATGAAATAAATGACATAAGATAATTTGTAAATCTTTAGGCATGCGTCCTTCAAAAGAAATGCTAAAATGGTGGATCAAAACCCATTGGAGTCTCAAATGACCTATTGGCATTAGACTAGGTGTAAAAGGTTTTTTTCACTACTATTTTCTCTTATATAGAAGATAACAAGGCCATTTTAAACTATATCTATACATTTTCAACTCTAATTGAATGTACAAGCCATCAAGCCATACTAGGTAGAGAGAGATTTTATCCATAAAGACTTTATCCATATAAGACTTATATAAAGAAGACTTCTTGAAAGCCCTTATTTTAGACTCTATTTCTTGTATTTGGTTTTTTGGACAAAGAATTTTTGACATGTATTGGAAAGACATTGATGTCGTATGTCAAATATACAGAGGCTGCCAAGCTAGGTAAGTACACTTTTCGTGCTTGCATTTTTGTTTAAATTAATTCCTCTAAATTCCTAATAGCTACTATAACAATCTCCTTTAAAGACAATGAATAGCTTAAAATCATAGATTATAAATACATTTTGTTTTTGATGCCACAAATTCCATGAGCATGAAAACTTATTTTGGGACCCTTCAAACAAAAATCCCAAATCAAGTTTGAATTTGAGGGCAAAGATGTAGAAAAAAATAGGTGTTTGATCATAGCCAGTTAGAACTTCAAGCAAAAAAAAGTATTACTTGGAAAATATTTAACGAGTTACTATGCGTTAATCCCCATACAAAGCCTCATATTAATCTCTAGATAGTGAGTTATATTTGTCCAAGGCTTCTTATTTCAACTTAAGGTGGATGAAGATCTGTTGACTTCTTTTTTATTTTTTAATTGATGGCCTAGATTGATTCTCAAGGGAATATGATCTGGATTTAAACAGGAATGCAACAAATTATAGATATAACCATAAACACCGAGATGCAACAAAAATAACACTTCATTTCATTAATAGAAAAATATCAAAGTATGCTTACAAACAGAATGGAAATATGACTAGCTTAGGCAATGGTAGCTTATCTCTGAGAATAGATGTGGTGGCTACATGCCTTTGAACTGAGTTACAATGAGGCTGAAGGGCCTTTTTATTATTGAACAATAAGAGAAAACCCTAAGCAACCAAAACCCTAACCCGAGGAGATGTAACACCAAGAGTTTATGGGCCCCGTTGGGGTTAGTTGGGCAGCCAAATTTCTTGGGGTCGTAACTTGGCCATATTATCTCTGTTTGATGCGTACGATACCTCGTTCAAAATATCTCTCCAAGGACTATAACTATCAAAGTGATTGCAATTGCAATCATTATTTTTCCCAAAAAACATCGTTTAGGGCCTCAAAATGGGTCCAGAAGTTCAGAACCCGAAAAACTTCCAAAAATAGTAAATTGTGCTATAATTAAGGAAACATATGAAACCGTCTAGGGGGTCTAGGTGGAATAGGTGGGTGGCCACCAATATCCACCTGGATCATTCCTCCCCCCTTAGGAAGCAATGATCCCCATTGCGTGCAGAGCCTCCATGAGATGAGGAAATTTCTGTTGAACCTGGTCCCTGGTGAGATGTTCTACAATCTTTGATGTGTCTAATAATGGTGGGAAGCATGGTCAAGGGAGGTCCATATTGAACAATCGGTGCAAGCCAAGGAATTGAGGAATGTTGTGCTCTAAAGCATTGTTTCCCATAACCTTGGTAATGGTGTAAGGACCAGATTGGAGTGGTCTGAGTTTCCAATGGGCTCTTGTAAGGCATCCTTTCTGCAAATGTAACCAAACTTTGTCGCCCACTTGAAACTTGTGTGGCACCCGATGTTGATCATGTCGTTTCTTGTACTTGGCATTTTCCACAATGGAGCGGCGATATATTGGTCATTGGGTA
The DNA here is from genome assembly GCA_031772625.1 of Pinus tabuliformis. Taxonomy (NCBI): domain Eukaryota; kingdom Viridiplantae; phylum Streptophyta; class Pinopsida; order Pinales; family Pinaceae; genus Pinus; species Pinus tabuliformis. The sequence continues at coordinate 1,253,757,527 of CM062820.1, read as the reverse complement.
GAGGTGCTCCAGGAGTCAGATCGAATGAATGCTTGACTTGACAGTGCAACGGTACCCTTGTGGGTGAGGAGAAGATGTCACTGTATTCTTTCATGACTGTATCCACCTACTTCTGCTGCATGGAGGAACCCTTCTCGGGGGCCATGGATGTGGCTACAATCTTCCCCTTACTTTGAGAGTGAACCAGAAAGAAAATAAATTTCCTAGTATGGGAGATGATCTTACTGTATTTCTTGGTAGAGATCAAAGAGGTGGTGGTAGGTGGGGCTACCTATGGTATCTTGAATAACGTATCACCCAAAGAAATAATCACAGAGTGAGGCATAGACTCATATACATCATTTTGTTTCCACAAGTATGATTGTCCTAATAATACATCACAAACGTCGAGAGGAGAAACATCACGCAATGCCTCATCTGTGAAGGGCTTGATGTTGTAGGGAAGGCGACATTGCTGGCTGACTTGGAGATATCGTCCTTGGTGAAGCCACCAGATGTTGTACAACTGCAGATGTGGTATAGTCAGTAGGCCCAGCCACTTCACGACCTCTACTGAAATGAGGTTATTTTGGCTACCACTGTCGACAATGAATTGCAGCGGCGAACCCTTCACCCACATTTGTGATTGGAAAAGACACTCCCTCTCCTCTGGATCATCAAGCTCATTCTTATGGAGCTTGGCAGTGGCAACAATGGTGTTGGGCTCCACATCAATAATCTGCTTCCCTTTATCATTCCTCTTTTTTGGTTCTGACTCATGGTCAAAACATGCATATGATTCTGAAGCCTTTAACTCAACCACCAATGACTGCTTGGTTCGACACTCACTTGTGTTGTGAGTAGGGCTCTTATGGAACTCACACCACTTTCCTGTGTCCTTATTTGAATTCGTGGTGGTGTTCTTTTCTTACATCTTCGATGGGTTGTCTTCGGTCACCCTGCCTTGGCTTTATCCTTTGTTCTTCAGATTCACAGATCCAAAGTCTAGCTTCTTTTGTTTAAACTTCTACTTGATCTTGATAGTGTATCAGTACGCCATACCAAGCGAGGAGATTTCCAAGAACTCCATCTCATCCTATATGTACCTGTGTAGGTATCTGTAATATTTGAGTACCAAATTCCATTATGAATCCTTGATACCCAAGTTTGTGCGAAGGGTATGAAAAATATTGGTAAACTCTAACACGTCTTGGTCCCTTCCTTGCCGTAGCATGGTCCACTTTATGTGTTTATCCTCATAGCTTCCGACAGGGTAGTACTAATCCTTGATGGCATCCCAGAATGAATTCCAAGTGGGTGCGGCTAAAGACAATGAGGTTGTACTTTCATCCTTCTGCTCGCAATAGGTTTCCCACTAGTCCTTGACGTGGGGAACGACTTTGAGAAGTGCAAACGTGATCTTTTCCCAGCTGGAAAAATCACGAACATAAAAATATCCTTCTAGAAAATTTAACCATTTATCTACAACATCCATATCTATCTGACCCTCAAATATGGGAATGTCAAAATTAACTTGTACCTTAAAGGGTGTCGCGTGAGTAGCTGTTGGAAGTAGATGTGTCGCCCCTGAGTAGCCGCTGAAGGTTCTGGGAAAAGTTTTCCATAATCATGTTCCTTTGTCGCTTGAGGGATTCTTCGAGCAATATTTTGATAGGATCTCCTACCCCCTCGTCTTTATTTTCATCCACCATGGGAGGCCGTCGAGATTTGTGAGGCTGGTTTTGCAAAGGTTCAACTAGATCGAGCCCTAACTCCTTATATCACAACCTTGTTGGGGACATGCAAATAAAAACAGAGAAAGAGTAGACCACTCTGATACCACTGATCTAGATTTAAATAGAATGCAACAAATTATAGATATAACCATAAACACTGAGATGCAACAGAAATAACACTTCATTTCATTAATAGAAACATATTGAAGTATGCTTACAAACAAAATGGAAATAAGACTAGCTCGGGCGATGGTAGCTTATCTCTGAGAAGTGATGTGGTGGCTACATTCCTCTAAACTGAGTTATAATGAGGCTCAAGGGCCTTTTTATTATTTAAGAATAAGAGAAAACCTTAAACAACCAAAACCCTAACCTGAGGAGATGTAACACCAAGAGTTTATGGGCCTCGTTGGAGTTAGTTGGGAAACCAACTTACCGGGATCGTAACTTGGTCATATTATCTCCATTTGACGCGTACGATATCTCGTTGGAAAGATATCTCTGAAGAATATTACTGTCAAAGCAATTGCAATTGCAATCATCATTTTGCCAAAAAAAACTTTGTTTAGGGCCTTAAAACGGCTCCAGAATTTCAGGACCCGAAAAACTGCCAAAAATAGTAAATTGTGCTACAATTAAGGAAACAGATGAAACTGACTTGGGGGTTTAGGTGGAATAGGTGGGTGGCCACCAATATCCACCTGGATCAGAATATGCTCAGCATATGCTTAGTCTTAATGCTTATCAATGACTGTAGTGCATTACAGAGTTTGTTAGGTTGCATTGAATTTTAATATATTTAAGAAATTAGATTTGTGCCACTTGGCTCCCTACTCACAAATTTCCTAGGGATTTGAGATTATTCCAATTCTAATAAGTTCGTATTCTAATTATATAGGGAAATTAATATATAACCAAATTTTGTTTAGAAAAATGGTCAATTTTACATTAAGATGTGTAATTCCTTTTTTTCTCAAATTCTATTAGATTTGTGCCACATGGCTCCTCACCCACCAGTTTCCTATGGATTTGAGATTATTCCAATTATAATAAGTTCATATTCTTATTAGATGGGGAAATGAATATATAAGAAAATTTTATTTCGCGAAATGGTCCATTTTACAATAAGATGTGTAATTCCTTTTTTTTCTCAAGTTAACGTTGACCCATAACCTTTTTATAGATGGTTAATCAGGTAAATGTGTACATGGATACTAGGAGATTGGTCACTAACAACTATAAGGAGTATCATGCTTCCTCTCTTAACCTCACTTAAGTGACAAGGTTGACACCTTAGCAAATGGATGAAAGAAGAGGAAGGGGATTGTGTTTAAATTGTGACAACAAGTAAAGTGAGCAGCATAAATGGGGTTAAAATAAACTATTCTAAATATATTGTGAAGATGAAGATGATCAAGTATTTGAGCCATCATAAAATCTAGAGCCAAAAGAGACTACTCCAATGATATCTTATCATGCATTTGCTAGCATTAGTACTCTACAAACCCTCAAGATAAAAGGACTTAACAATATGAAAAAGGGAATGTTGAGGTGTTTTATTCTTTGTAGGTAATCTTAGTCAATTGACTAGTTAAGCATGTCGACTAGAGATGAACTTCAATAGATTTAGTCAAGGACAATCAACTAGGGAAGGCAATCAACTGGGTGGTACAAATAGATTTGATGGGTTGGTTAGTTAATGTTCAAGTCGAAGACAAATTGATGGTCGATGATGATGTCAAGATCAATTACTTAGATTGAATTCAACATATCACAATAGTTAATCAATTGATGAAAGTTAATAATCGACTAAAAGCAGTCAAAATCATTGTGGTTGGGTACACACACATGGTCAACTTATACTAGTGATCTACTAATAGTTGAAGGATCAACTATAGTTAGAATTATGTCAAAAATGGTTAGGACTCCCAAAAATCCTGGGATCTTGGCCAATAGGATTCAACCATCTATAACTTATTCAAGAGCAACAAATTAGGGTTTTTTGTGCCTTTAAATACAACTGATGCAAGGTTGATGAAGAGTAATGAGAATTTCATAATTAGTTGAGATTGAGAAATCTAGGAGCATATTGGTTTTAGATGTGGACCAAGGTCGACATTCATTGTAACTTGGATAAGTAGTTGGTCAAGAATATAAGAGTCGTGAAGCTCAATAGTTGGTTGGTTTTCCCAGTTCAAGGTTTTCTGCGTAAAATATCTACGTACTATATGCATATTCCACCTGTAACTAATTAAGGAGCTACAAATTAGGGTTTTTTGTGCCCATAAATAGAGCATGATGTAAGGTTAATGAAGAGTAATGAGAATTTCATAATTGGTTGAGATCGAGCAATCTAGGAGCATATTGGTTTTAGGTGTGGACCAAGGTTAACATTCATTGTGATCTAGCTAAGTATATGGTCAAGAATATAAGAGTGGTGAAGCTCAAGGGTTAGATGGTTTTCCTTCAAGGTCTCCTGGGTAAAATCTCTACGTACTATTGAATATTTATGATGTGTCATTGTTAATATTTTGTTCTTTGAGTTCTCTCATGCACAATTAAGGTTTATGTTAAATTGAGCTTCTAGACTGGTTTATATGTTTGGTTGACTTTGCAATTGGACATAAAGACTGTTCAATATTATTAAATATCACTCAATACTTCCATAACTTTGTATCAAAACTATAAAATTTGGCACTTGACATTCAATATGTAATACTGTTAATTGATTTGAGTAGTTTCCATAACTTCATCAATTTCAAATTACCAAAACTTCTCAATTTATTTATATTTTTAACACCAAAATTTCAAATAACAATTCCAAATAAAAGTACCATAAAAAGTTCAAACAAATTTCATAATATTAATTTTCATTTTTATAAACATTATTCTCAACCATATAAATACATTATAGCATTAATTTTCAATTTGTAAATATTATTCTAGACATTATAAAATAAAAAATAACATTACTCTTCATTTTTACAAACATAATTATTTAAAATTATGATTTAACATCCTTCTTTAACATTATAAAATAAATTATAATGTTACATAATATACACCAAACAAATTTGATGAAAATAAGAAAAGGATTTAAAACCTTCAAATATGCTATAAAGGGAAATACGTAAAAGAACACACATCAACATTCATAAAACCAACCTATATTTATCTTAATTCTGGATCTACCAACACTGAGAGAGATCAAATCTCCTGAGATGCAAACCTCTTTACCATCCTATATTCATCTTAATTTTGGATCTACCAAGCACCAAGAGGGATCAAATCTCTTGAGAGATGCAAACCTCTTTTAGAGTGAAAAGAGATTTGATACCTTTGGGCGCTTGGTAGATCCAAAGTTAAGATGAATCTAGATTGGTTTAATTTGCCCCTTTAAATAAACTATATTCAACATGAATACCATGGGTTCTCATGGCATGATCAACACCGTGGAGTTATTTTTATTTTAATGTTTATTTTTATTATGTTTATTTTATGTATTTTGAGTCAAAATATTTATAGGACAAGACATTACAACATCTTTTCCATACTAGGTTGGAACAAAAATATATTTCCACAATAATTAAATAAAAATAACTATACTTCCACAACAATTAAATAAAAAATAGTTGACAAAGATACCATGACAACAATTAAACTAGTACAACCATGTTAAAAATATTAATGTTGCTGATATAACCAAGAAAACTATTGCAATAGGAAGAATGCCTTACTAATACACGCATTTACTTACAAAGATGCCATCTGTTCATAAGCTACTCCAAGGTTACAAAAATTTGGAATACCTTGGATGTCTCATTTGGGTTACAACTCCCGTTGTTGTCTGATATTCCAGAGTGTCTTGAATGGTGGAGTTCGTAGCATGGCACTAGGGGCTTCATTCCACCCATTGTTCTTTGGGAGATCTGGAGGTGGAGGAACAATATTATTTTCAATGAGTACCGTGAAAGCTGAGCAGTGGTGATGGAAAAAATTCAAAGCACAATCTCGGCTGAAATACATGCTGGTACATCCAATAAACTGCGCAAAAACCCCAAATCTGGCCGCAGATCTCCTTCCCTACGAGCTTTTTTGACGGAGCATCACAGTGTAGCAGTTGTGGATGTGGATTCATTATCCGATATTTGCTAGAGTTAACAGATCTGGTACACTAGGGGGCAGGAAAGGGCTCCAACACGAAGGCTGAGGCCATGGTATTATGGGGACTCCTCTAGTTCATACATTATCTGAATATTCCTACTATCCACATTTATGGGGACTCAAAGGTCATCATTGATTATGTCTGTGGGAATGCCAACATCAACAAATCCTCTCTTCAGTGTTGGCTACAACAGATCTCTACTCTCTGGAACCCTCTCCAATACTCCACCATACAGCAAGGACTTCAATGTAGAAGCGGACTGCCTCTCCAAAAAAGGCATCATGGAATATCTGGATGGACTCCACATAGAGATTAAGATGGATGAGACTTGGTTGGAGACCGAGATTATGCCTTTACCAAGATAACTACACCCGGACATACTCTTTTTTTATTGCGGAGTAACTACTCTGCATTACATCTTGCTCTTCATGTTTGTGAAAAAATACAGATGTATGCCTAACATATGCTACAATATGCTATGCTGATTTATCTAGATACAACAAACAACCTAGAATTAGCATAGAAAATCTTTTATGTATCCTGGTCTGGTTATAAGGTTCATTTTTATGCATGTTTGCTGATTAGCTTGGATATATAATTTTGATATGCTCCTATGAGATGCAGACTTTGAAACATATGTAATTTCTATACAAAATAAATATATCGCTTTTTTCATCTGAAAAAAAGAAGCAGCCAACTTCGTGTTTTTAGCACTATTTGCAACAGATCAGTTCTTAATCCTGCAGTGTTGTCAGCTATGCAAGGAATTCAGTCAAGGAACAGTAACATGAGCCAAGGTAAGATGATACAAGAATGCGAAGTAGACACTATTAGCTTGGCTTCCATGAGTATATTGGGATGTAATCAAGTTTTTCAGTATGGGTTAGTTTATTTTGAAGGAGGGATGCAGCTCCCTATCATAAACATGATATCATCTGTGTGTATAATGTGAATTATGGCATCCCACTTCCTGACATAATTTATGTTTTCGTATGTTAACTCATGCAGGCATTGTTGTACTCGTGTCATTTTTTAACCTGTTACTACTGTTCCTTTTTCAAAAACTTGGTACAAGTAAAGTTAGCTTCATGTTCTCACCCATAATGATTGCCTAGTTCGTGACCAACATCATGATAGGACAGTATAATATTGTGAAATATTATCCTGGAGCATTCAAGGCATTCAACCCATATTATATATACTGTTACTTTCATGAATATCACTAATAAGGATGGGTGATGCTTGGAGGTGTAGTCCTATGTATAACAGGTATTGATTGATGATATGTGTCTCATTTTATCATATAGTATACTTGGAACTGTTTTCTAACTCAATTGATAAATCCATACCAATGATTTTCTCAAACACAATTCATAACTTCATCCCAATTATTTATGCTAAAGCTATACAAATAGAAACACTAACATCAGTTCTTTGTTTTGACTGGATCCAGGTGTCGAGGCCATGTTTGCAGACTTGGGCCTTTTCAACAGGAAATCAATCCAGGTCCAAGCTATATGTCAAGGACAAAATTATTAGTATTTCATCATACCTGTGTGCTTCATCCTCCTTAAGTTTTAGTAACATAATGAGAAATTTGGGTTTTTTGTTGCAGCCTGCTTTCTGTGTGTTGGTTTACCCATCTCTACTTAACACATATACGAGACAAGCGGCTTATTTGATAAAAAACCTAGGGGACATAAGCTCTACATTTTACAAAGAAATACCACAGCCTGTGTATTGGTCAATGTTCATTGTTGCCACTTTAGCAGCCATTGTAGCCAGTAAAGCATTGATTACAACAACATTCTCAATCATAAAATAGTCCATGGCTCTTAGCTGCTTCCCTCGAGTGAAGATTGTGCATACCTCCCAAAATTACGAGGGTCAAATCTATTCACCTGAAGTTAACTATGTTCTCATGGTTATCTACATTGCAATTATCGTAGGATTCTGGGATGGAACACAAATTGGTAATGCACATGGTAAGAATATCCAAATTTATATCTGACAATAGAATTTGGTAGTTTTTATGGATTCTTTTGAGTTTCCAAGGATAATTTTAGGTATTTGGTGGTGCAGGGGTTGCAGTTGTTGGGGTTATGTTCATTACGATGTGCATAGTAACCTTGGTCATGCTTGTGGTTTCGAACATACATGTTTTGCTTATACTACCCTTCACTTTGTTTTTTTGCTATCTTTGAAGGCATTTATCTATCATCTGTATTGAATAAGTTTCCACAGGGAGGTTGGTGTCCCTTCCTAATTTTCTGACCATAATGTTCTCTTCGAACTATGGAAGGCAGAAAAAGTATAAATATTTAGCACAAAGAAAACTCAGCATAGAAGTTTTGAATGGATTGGTTATCCGAGTGAATTCACATGTACCAGGAACTTGTTTCTTCTGCAGTGACCTTATTTCTGGCTTACCACCGATTATTGAACATTATGAAAAGAATGTGGGGTCTCTGCATGAAGTTCTTGTCATTGTCATCATAAGAATGATTCCAGTCAAGACAATGCTTTTGTCGGAGAGATTTATGGTTGGAAAACTAGAGCCAAAGGGTGTATATAAATGTGTAGCCCAATATGGTTACAAAGATGCCCCAAACATTGAAGGATCTGAATTTATCAACCAGGTTGTTGAAAGCATAAAAGACTATCTCAAGCTCAGAGGAACTTATTCCTCCTCACATGACAGAAGTTATGCAAGCAGAAATACAGTGGCAGAAAGTAACTACTCTGTAGATGAGGAATTGCAGTAGCTTGAATTGGCAAAGAATACAAGGGTTGTGTATGTTCTAGGAAAAATCACATTGAAGACTAATAAGAGCACTGGTCCTTTTGAAGGATTACTGATTGACAAGCTCTACAGATTTCTCCAAAACAATTGCAGGTTTACTCTGTCTACCTACCATATACCACCTGCGCATTTACTTCAAGTCGGAATGGTGCAAGAAATTTGGAGTTCGTTCACACAAAACTATTAGAAGACAATGAAATCAGAAGCTTTTACTCATAATAAAGCTTTTAGGGCCGTAAAGTTCCTGATCACTGGAAAATAGGATATAATTTTGTACTATTGTTACTATTTTAATAGATTTAGAAGATTTCAAAATGCGAATTTCCGGTGAGATCAAAAGAAATGAGCATTGAGTTTTTTACCATCTCTGCAATAAATCATGCATCATTTAGAGTGAACTAGTACATACATGTTTTCTGACTCTGGTAGAATGGAAAAAAATGATAACAGTTCATTACTTTTTAGTTTCAATCCTTCTTTTACACTAAGGCTCTTATCTTTTGATGAAATGCACAGCCTGGTAAATTAAAATTTTCAAGAAATCCCAGGTAGAGTTTGTTAAGAGGGTATTTTAAATTCTAATAGTAACTCCTTTTTATCCTTTGTCCTCTGAAATTTGTACACTCTCGAGTTGTCTGGGGCTAAGTACCAGTTCATGTGTTACAGGCCCAAGCCACCAAACAACACTTTTCCCATGTTGGGTCCCTTCAAATTCTGAATCTAAGAAGCCCCATAGGAGCAACAAAATGAAAATGATACCTAGAAAATCACTCTTCTTGCCTAAGCCACCAATCCTAGCAAGGCTTAAGGAGGACCAACAATAACTATAAGGATCCCATGCTTCCACTATACTCTCTATTGCTTTACGATCCAATATTTTTCTCATCTTATCTTTCCATTTTGTTTTGAATGTGGAGTCTTTACAGCCTGCAATATAGTATGCTCTAAGCCCCTGTAGCAATATTCAAAATGTGGCTACATTTTCTTTACAGTATCTGTAGATGAGGGTATGCCCCCTTTGTCTGCTATGGTGGAGAGCTGGGCTTTTGATATGAGTACCTCATAAAACTCACCCTCATATGTCAGTTGCAGTGTCTTATTTGGGGACAAGAACACAAGTCCTTGAGCTGCGGTCATGGTTTTAATACCAATCCGCTTTTGACTTCTTCCTTGCTTGGTAGCAATTTACAGAAATCTCTATAACCCAACAACCAGTATGTTCGAAACCTGTTCGGATCAAACACTAATATATCAAGGGTTTTCAAATAGGCATCTTTGAAATTTTGGAAAAGAAATTGAAGCATTTGGCAAGTTTTGGCCTACTACTCATAAACATCAATCCGAAAAAGGGGTATGTGTTGTAGTATTTGTAAATGAGTAAACATTTAAAATTTAGTTTTATATGAAAAAAGATTTAGTATGCATAACGAAACATTAAATTAAAATAATAATAATAAAACAGTTTAATTCAATTTATTATATTAATTTTTCATTTTTATATTAACAAAATTATAAACAATTTTTTAGAAAGGAATCATATTATTAATGATTCATCTTCATAACCATCAAAATTTCATATTAAAATTTAATTAACATGTTTTAAATTTAATCTAAAACTTACTATAATGGATATATTGTACTCAAGAAAAAGGGGTTTGGTGCAGTGACCATTCCCATTCTACCCAGCTCGTAGAACAATGGAGTTGTGTTAGGACTTCATCTGTAATACTGGGTAATTGGGTCTCTCAGCTGACACATTTACTGTATATGATATGTGGCCTTTTTTTGGAGTTGTGTTAGGACTTGATCTATAATATTGGGTAATTGGGTCTCTCAGCTGACACATTTACATTTACTGTATATGATATGTGGCATTTTTTGGTCTGTGACAAGCAGGGGAAGATAGTATTCATATCGTATGTTCTCGGATGGGGTCTTTTTCAACTTATTTCATCGAAGCAATTTTGTTATTGGTAGGCACTTTAGGCCTTGCTACCATGGGCTTTGAATGGAAATGAGTGGGCAGAGGTTGTCAGTTAAGCTTGTGGTTGCTACTTTGTAGCATTATTTTTAATTATCTTTGACAAAAGTGTATCTTTATGATACATTTCAGCCATCATATACAATCAGAGGTATAGATTTTCGATGATATTTCAACTTGTTATTTCATGCTAGTTTCTCTTTCTTGGGCAATCTCAGTATTGTCAGAGGGGTTTAGTTGAAGATAGACAAATTGGCAATTTGATAGCTGTCACAAGTGTTTTTGCTAAGCAGGATTTGCTAAATAATGCAGATATAATTTGCATTGGTTGTCCTAAGCATGTTCTGTGCATATGTTCCTTATAAAGTTGTGGCTTGAACCATAATTTGCATTTCAAGCCTTTAAAAGCAAGCGTTACAGAACATGAATTGGGATATTAAAAACACATTCGAGGTTTTATCCAAAAGAAAGTTCATGACATCTCATATGAAGTTAGTAGTGAAAAATGTCACTTTAATAGAGTTTTGGCAAGTTAAGGAATTTGTGCATCCCTATATTTACGAAAATTTCACCGAGAGTTTGATTTCAGTGAGGAGTTTGATGGCATTCACTTGTATTTTTGGAAACCCCTAGTTGACAGAACCACGTAGTAGGAAAAGGACATTTAATTTTTACTCGCACGATGGTAAATCGAATTATACAACAAATAAAATCATATTTATAGTCAGTGGAATATTTTGTGACAGCTAGCAACCTTGTGTGCCCTCTTTAAAAGTGACAATTCATTCTTAAATATGTAACATATGGAAAAACAAAATCTCCAAATACAAAAAAACATGTTCACATAAACAACAACTGCTACATGAATAATGGATAACCTCTATATGACATTAACTATAACTCATTATCATCCACCCTTGCTTTCAAGAATGTCCATTCACATGTTGCTATTCTTCCACACACTACTATTACTTATCCATATTCAAAACACACATAACTAATAGTTTCAAGTGTAACTCAATATCATCCACCCTTGCTTTCAAAAATGTCCATTCACATGTCACTATTCTTCTACACACTATTATTTACAAAATATCTATATTCAGCATACACATAACTAACAATTTCAATTGCAACTCATTATCATCCACCCTTGCTTTCAACAATGCCCATTCACATGTCCCTATTCTTCCACACTCTATGCCTTATGGCGTTTCCTTTGCAACATCAGGTGAAAATGCTAGTACAACCATGTTAAAAATATTAATGTTGTTGATATAACCAAGAAAACTATTGCAATAGGAAGAATGCCTTACTAATGCACGCATTTACTTGATTAACCATGTATAAAAAGGTTATGGGTCAACTTTAACTTAAGAAAAAAAGGAATTATAAATTAATGTTATAATAATAATGAGGAATTTATCATGGAGGAACTTATTAGAATTATTCAATCCCTAGGAACACGAAGAATGCCTTACTAATGCACACGTTTACGTGATTAACCATGTATAAAAAGGTTATGGTTCAACTTTAATTTAAAAAAGAAGAATTATAAATGAATGTTATAAATAATAATGAGGAAGTTATCATGGAGAAACTTATTAGAATTATTCAATCCCTAGGAAATTGGTGGGTGGGGAGCCATGTGGCACAAATATAATTTTTTAAATTTCTTAAAAGTAATGGACCATTTTGCTAAATAAAATTTGATTATATATAAATGGTGTTATGAATAATAATGAGGAACTTATCACGGAGGAACTTATTAGAACTGAAATAATCTCAAATCCCTAGGAAATTGGTGGGCACCAGCCATGTGGCACGAATCTAATTTTTTTAATTTATTATAAGTCAATGCAACTTAATAAAGTCTTTAATACACTAAGACTAAACATTAAGACTAAGCATATGCTGAGCATATTCTATTGAGAATCGATCTAGATGTTCAATTAAAAAAAAAAATCAATAAATCCTCATTCACTTTAAATTGAAATAAAAAACATTAAACAATAAAAAAATAATTAAAAAACCCAATAAATAACCCAAAAAAACCATAAAAAAAAAAGTGTACCTTCCACTATATCTAAAACATGTTGCATCTTTGGGGATTGGATTCTTAGTTAACTTTTCAGTTGAATTATTTTTTAATAAAATTAGTTGGAGGGTTATTTAAATTTGAAATGGAAATTAATGTATTTTTTATTTAAAAATTAAAAATAAAAATATATTAAAAACTGGGCAAATTTGTGATGATAAGGACATAGATTTGAGATGTAAGAAAATAAATTTTAATAATAAGGAAATGAGTAAGTTTTTATAATCATTTTAATAATAAAGAGGGGTAACTTGAAATAAAGAAATATTTTTAATCTTAAACTGATTGTGTGCAAGTTATAAATACCTCTCAATCTCAAATTGTCATTTAAATTGAATAACATTTTTTTTTTTTTTTTAAGTTACTTGACTCATTGTCATTTAAATTGAATAACATTTTAAAAATAACATTTTTTTTAAGTTACTTGACTCCTTTAACATTGAAGTTAATTACGTAATTTAAGAGAACCAAATCATTTTTACAATCAATTTGTGAGGTTAGGAAAATGGTTTTTTTTTTTCATCCTCGATTTAAATTGAATAATATTTTTATTCTTTATAATTTTGAAGTTACCTAAATAATATTATTTTTTGAGGTTGGTTTTAATGGTTAAAAGATGATTTGCTTTTTCTAGATTTTTTTTGGCAAAGGAATATGCTGAGATGTTGTTATGAGGTTTTAATAGTATGTTTTTTGGGTGAATATTTAAATTTTTGCTTAGTTATATTGCTCTATCTGATTTGCAAATTATTAGATATAATTTTAATTGTATAAAAAGTTTTTTTCGAGTTAAATATGATATTAATATTGTTAAACCAATATAAACATTTTGAATTGGTATAAAAAAACTCAAATTTATAAATAATTAAAATTATACAAATTTAAAATAAAATTAATAATATAATTTTAACTATAAAATTATAAAGTTAAATTTAACTATAAAATTAGGGTGGTTTATAAATATATGACATTCCATGATCTATGGTATTTGTCTATAGTAATTGTTATTATGAAACTTGTTTAACCCTAAGGTATAGCTCAATTGGTTGAGTCCCCGTTGTTAAAATTTTTTTGCTATTGAGAGTTCACATGTTCAATTCTCTCGACACCCTTGGGGTTAGGTTTTGTTGTTGAGTCGATAGGAAGTGATCTTAGATCCATCTTAAGTCCAAACTTCACCCTCTAGGTGTTTGAAAATGAAACTAGACTAGTATCATAATAACAACTAAAACAATTATGATGAAGCCTATTTAACCCTAAGGTTTAGCTCAATTGGTCAAGTCCTTGTCGTTAGAGCAACTTTGTTATTGAGAGGTCACAGGTTCAATTCTCTTGACACTGTCAAGGTTCTGTGGACATCCCTTTGGGTGGATCTTCCTGGTACAATTATTCTGTGGACATAGTGGTCACCGATATTTGAGGTTTGTGAACCCCACAACAACAAAAATGATGAAGTCTATTCAAAAACATGACAAAATCGATTATAGAATGCGATATTTGAGTTTTGTGAACCCCACAACAACAAAAAAATAATAAAATCTATTTAAAAACATGACAAAATCCATTATAAAATACATTTGAGTTTTGTGAACCCCACAACAACAAAAAATAATAAAATCTATTTAAAAACATGACAAAATCCATTATAAAATACAAAAATACGAATTTATATCCATCATAATTCTAAACGTGATCCTTCTAAATGTTTAATAAATCAAAATTGAAAATGAAACTAAACTAATATCACAATAATTACTTAAAAAAAATTAATTCTAAACATCAATATAATTAGGCCGATAGGCCTTCCTATGCATCAACAATTGTCAACACTTTTAACCTGAACCATTTGATTAAGTTTGACACTTTCAACCGTTGATTTCAAGTTCACTGTTTTTTCCAAATATATAAGTTGCCTTCTTTTCACCTCCAGTTTTGCTGTGCATTGAACCTGGCCCTTTGATTTGCATCACTGCTTTTTCCAATTCTTTTGTGTCTTAAGATATTTTCACTGTGGAAGATATTTTCACTGCTTTTTCCTTGACAATTGTTGTTGCTGTTTTTGGCCAACACTGAGCTTCATCTACCATCACCTTACAAATTCTCATGAGAAACTTATATTCCTATACTTATCTTTTAACTGCATTTTCACCGGAACTTTCTCTGTTTTTCGTTAATAGCTGAGGCGTATTTGATCTTTGGTACTTGGTACACTTCTATACTTTCACTGCATGCTCATCGGAACTCTCTGTTTTTTGGTTCAAAGTTGAGGCCTATGTATCATAAAAGTATTTGATCTTTTTGCACTTGGTAGATTATCATACTTTCACTGCATTCTCACGGATCTTTCTGTCTTTTGGTTGAAAGGTCAGACTTATGTACCATTAAGATATTTGATTTTTTTACTTGGTACACTGTTATACCTTCTTGCAATTTTTTAGTTGGATGGTGAGGCTTATCTATAATATGTATATTTTATCCATTTTATACTCGAGTTTTTTGGTTGAACCAGGCTTACTGATCATAAAGATATTTTCTTTATTTTGTACTTGGTACATTTTTGCCTTTTATCTTTTTCTATGTTGGTGACACAGTCCAAATTGATCACTCTCACAGTTACTACAGTTCTCTTCTATTCTACCTGCATTCTTGTTTTGTTTTTTCGCTCGAACTAGGAATATTTTCCATTGTTTGTATTGTGCTTATGCCACTGAATTTGTAGTTGTAGTTTATAAATGCATATAAAGACACTTGCATACTTGATAATTTTTGCTTAATTATTTAAAAAAAAACGTGATACATATTGCAAGGCTTTTGTTCTCATTTTATGTTTTATCACTGAAATAAACATATTTGTTTTTTTTCTTTGTTTTCATGAACGATTTGTAAGATTTTGGCGCAAATATGAATATTGTACATAGTTTCGAATTTTAATAACTTTATTTCTTTCGGAGAGGGTTTTCAACTAGCATAAGGCTAAGCCTCACCTCGTAGAAATGTAACAGTTTTTGCCATGGTTTTCTTTGGTGAAGTTTATTTCTCGACTTAATCTTTATACTGAATAACTAGTACGTGCTGCAGGTTTTGTTCGGTTCAGAAGTTCTCTGGTTGTCGGTTCTTTAGCACATTTTGTTGGTCGAAAGATTGGTTTCCGAAAGAAGACGTGCTTTGTCTCAAATATTTGTGTTCCTGCTTCAGATTTTGCTTGGCTTTGTCCTTTTTCAAAGCTGGTTGTCCAATATTTCCAGCATTTGACTGCTGCTAGAGGTCCCTGAATAAGGTTAGTCGTGCTTAATTTTTTCCTGTAAAGCGTGTGTTTATTCTTTAACTAGTTTGCCTGCGTTTCATTTCCATTTTCGGTTTTGGCACAAGGATTTCCCATTTTTTTTTAAATCAATTATTGACAGTTATAAAATGCGTAAATGTCATAGTTTAAGTTTCATTCTTTAACTTGTTTGCCTGCGTTTCATTTCCATTTTCGGTTTTGGCACAAGGATTTCCCATGGTTCTTATGTGTGTACTATGTATTTTTTTTTTAAATCAATTATTGACAGTTATAAAATGCGTAAATGTCATAGTTTAAGTTTCATTCTTTAACTTGTTTGCCTGCGTTAGGTTGTCTTATAATACTCTTAGTGAGGACATATTGGTTCTTTCTCAGAGTTGAAAGAAAGAAAACAATAATCTCTGTACTGGTTATATATGTTTATAACGCTCCTATTCAGTACGCATAATGATTCTTGCTGAGACTTCAGATTGAAGATTAATAGGACCGTCGGTAGACCAAATGCAGACACTTTAACTTGTGAGTCAATATAATGTGAATATTGATTATTATAATAGAAATATATTTCATTTTTCTAATGATAAATTTGTTTTATAATATTTTGTTTTCAAAATTCAATGTGAAACTGTTGTCCAAGTAAAGTTGGTGATAAGACGATTACTAAATTCGTAATTTATCAGCAAGCTTTTGAACCACTACATTAGTTCTTTAGACCAGATGTGATACTTTCAAAAATATATAATTTCCAGCGGAATTCCGATATGATTCCTTTATATCAAGAAATAATTTATTTTGTTTTTTACATTAATTTGGTGTCTATTTTTACTGTTATATATAATTAGTATAATCAATTTTAACACTGAATTTATAAGATTTAATTTCTCTTCATGCTTTATGGACTTTTAATTATAATTAATATAATCCATTTTAATTATAGATTTATCAGATTTGATGATGCTTGATAAATACATAGTTAAAATGCACACACAGACATATACATTCTTTCATTTTCAATTATAGTTAGTATAAATCACTTTAACTATCTATTTATCAGATTTGATCTCTTTTCCTTCTCGATAAATACATAGTTAAAATGTACACAGGCACACATATATAGACTCCTTTATTGTTTAAATTGCATGTTTGAATAAATAAATGGTTTCAAAACCTTAAAATTCTTCTTCTGCATCTTAATTCTATAAAACATGAATTTGTAATTTTAACATGCCTTTGTTGGATTTTAGACATAATTGATTAAATAAAATATGTAAAAAAAGAAAAAAGACTAAAATATTAAATATTAAAATTACTTAAAAAAATTTATTGTTTTCTCAATTGCGTATATGTTATGTAGATAGATTTTTTAAATTATATACAAATAACATTAAAATATTTTATTTAATATAAATTTTCAGTATCTAATTTATCAACTACATTACACACATTATATTTTTTCTTTATTATTATATTTTATATTTCATGTATAACCTTATTAATTTGTTATTTTAAATATTTTTTAATTCTTACTTATTAATTTAATAATAAATATAAAATAAACCTTACTTTTTCTTTTATAAAAAATATATATATATATTTTCATATTCATTTACTTTTTTATTTAATATTAAAATATGTTATTATGATTAACATGAAAATGTTTTTTTACAATATAAATTGACATGAATATTTAAATAATTTATTAATCCTTTTATTAAATTATTTTTAAAAGTATAAAAAATAATTTTTTTTTCACATTTAAAAATAAAATATAAGAATTTTCAAATCTTAATTACTTTATCTTGCTTCAAAGCTAACATGCAATTATGTTATTTTACATGGACATTGAAATATATTATTTATAGTTGTGAAAAAACCATTTTTATCAAATATTTTTCAAACTACTTATAACATTACTAAAAAACTTATTAAATAATACTTTTAATTAAAACTAACTAAATGTATTAAATGATTTATAATTATTATAAATATATAAATTTATTTTTATTTATTACCATTAACATTATTTTTTATTTAGAAAATATGTTTATTTCAAAAAGATAAATATCAAATCAAATAGAAAAAAAATATGAATATCTTATGAATTATACTATATCTTTAAATCTATCTATATATAATTGGCCTTCACACACATTTCCTATGATATATAAAATTGACCTTCACACATTTCTTATAATTGATAGATATTTAATTAGTTCATTTTTTAAAATATTTTATGATGACATTTATTTTTATTTGATTATTATCTTAAATCTTTTGGGGGTATATTTAGTATTTCTATATTAAATTATTTTTACTTTAATATAATCATAAAAGTCTGTAAACTATACGCATCTTTTGTTATTTGAATGAGCATAAATGATGTATAGAATAGATCTTCAAACACATTTGCTATAATATATAAAATTGACTTTCACACACATTTCCTATAATTGATAAATATTTAATTAATTTATTCTTTTTGGATATTTTACCATGATATGATCTTTTGTTATTTGAATGAGCATAAATGATTTATAGAATAGATCTTCAAACACATTTGCTATAATATATAAAATTGACTTTCACACACATTTCCTATAATTGATAAATATTTAATTAATTTATTCTTTTTGGATATTTTACCATGATATGATCTTTATTTTTATTGATTATTAAGTTAACGTCACAATCGTTAACTTGTGCAGGAATCATCTTGAAGCCGGTCAGGAGGAGTTCTTCTTACCGCACAAAGATCCCCAAGTGAATCTAGAAAGAACCAAAGGTGATCCTTTCTATACTGCTTGTCAATATATGTCAAATAGATGAACATGTGTGTAACAGGTACCTCTTTTCAGATAACCTTACGGTTTGTAAATGCTTTAGTTTTTCTCTCATAAAAGAAATTCTTTTTGAAAGAAAAGCCGATAAATGGTATATCTCCTCCTGTCGAAATAGTTGTAGGTTTCTTTGTTTTGTTTAAATAGTTGTTAGGGAATGTTGAGAAAATGAACTTTCAGTTGTGCGTTAGTGACCCATTTCCATGTTTTTCAAGTGACTTTGTGGACCAAAAGGGGGGGGGGGGGGGGACTTGTCCCAAGGGCTAAATTAGGATATACAACATTATTATGCTAACAAATTTGATGTATTAAAATTTATTTTTCAAGAAAATGCTTTAGTTTTTCTCTCATAAAAGAATTTTTTTTTGAAAGAAAAGCTTATAAATTGTATAGCTCCTTCTGTCGAAATAGTTGTAGGCTGCTTTGTTTTGATTCAATAGTTGTTAGGGAATATTGAGAAAATGAACTTTCGGCTATGCAAAGTGTTGCCTGACTTTATATGCACTGATGAATACATGAATATTTGAAATAATACATGTGTAGAATAAGACTTGTTTGCATAAGAAATTGATTTTTTTTTTTAAATCATTGTTCTGCACGGTTTAATGAGTCGAGAGTCTCATCATATTCATACGTCAATACCCTCTCCAAAGACAAATAAGAAAGCACACTAAAATTTACACTAAAATCAATCAGATACTCTTTCTTAGAGCAAACCAACATTAGATATATTAGGACCTTGGGATAAGATAGTGAGTCAACTACCCAAGGTTGCAAATCAAACTAGTGTCGTTAAAGAGTGAAAAATCCTTCTGCACTCATATTACCAGGACCACTCCACTCACAACGGAGCAAAATACGAGACAACATTGGATTGTAATTGAAGGTAGCCCGCCTTCTTTTACAGCTCCTTTGGGCATTCTGTGTAACGGGGGTCCCTTCGAGGATTTCGGAGCTGAGTCGGGGACTCAGGTATCCTGCCCACACAGCGTGCTGTCTACGACTATGTCCCCCCTGGTAATGTCTGTGATTTGAGGTATCTCTAGTGGCCAATACTTCTAGGTACTTACCTAAGGTGACTGGGACGGGTTGTCTTGGTACCTCAAACAGACGGACCTACTTTGTCTTCATTTTTTGGGAGGGTGCTCGTCTTCACGAGAGTACTTGGCCCCTCAATCTGAGGTTCGGGCGAAGCTCAAAAGTAACCGTAACTGTACATTTGGCCATCCTTCTCTGTTACTCATTGAGAGACTGGGTTTCATCTCCAGTAATTGGTGTTTATCAGACAAGATAATTTCACTTTGTTTGCTGATTATCATTTTTAGTGTATTTTTTCTTTTTTAGTACTCGAGTGCTATCATTTTTTAAGACTTAAAGAATATCACCTTAAAATTTATCTGATAAAATATACCATTCATTGTGACTACATCCGTCCCTCACCATCAATCTAGATGGTTGTTAGGACTTCCTCCACTCACTGTGGAGAATTTGCCGAGATCCACTGACTCGAATTCTTCATCCTCGAGGAATCATTCTCCTAAATTGTACACGGGATCTATGTGGACAACCAACAATTTGTTTATTTGATTCAGCAACGGCTCTGATTCAAATCTTATCAGAATTGATGGAAGCAATAGGTGTTACTATTGAAAAAACAGATGAGTCCAAATTAATATCACATGGATCTTTTGATGCATTAGTACTTCTACCTAAGGTAACCATCACTGACCACACCTACAAGGTCATCTTATCTTTAACAGTGTTGTGAATGACAATTTACTCTCAAACCTTCTGCCCTTATTATTGTTTCACCATCAAAAGTTAGCCTTGCTAGCTTACTTCCCTCATTCACATCACATTATTCTTTACATGACTTTTGTGCTGTGGTAATTTGATGATTTACAGGTACTATTATCACAGAAATAGAATCCCTCTATTAATATTATGGAGCCAGCATTGACTACAAATTCCATTCCTCTGCTGTTGAATGGTTCCACTGATATTCAACCACTGCTCCAGATAATCGATATTGGTTCTGTTACATCATTAAAAAAAACATCCTCGCACTTTTTCATTACTATATCTGATGGAACACATCAACACAAGACTTTGCTACCATCAACATATAGCCAACAAGTTGCATCTGAAGACATTCAAATTGGCTCAATAATTCTGCTTAAAAAAGCCGCTTGCACGGTGCTTCAAAACTCCTCGTAAGGCCCAAATTTTGAATTTACCCTTTTCTATTTTTTTGTCTTCTATACGCTTCCTGCATTACACAAAAAAATAAAAAAATCTTCATTAATTCATTTCTCATTTGTTTACATAAGGTCCATCCGAGTGGTTGAGCTTGAAGTTGTGATGCGCTCAGCAGCATTGACGAAGGACTCATCGACACTGCTACATGCTAAGGCAGGTACATCCCAAGTTAGCTCTTCATCAACAGAAGATACCTTGCCCTCTATAGTAACTCCACCAATTACTGCAACAACTACAACAACTCCATTCACGGCACTCAATCCTGCTCGAAAATATTGGTCAATCCAAGGTAGAGCATCTGCAAAAACATCATTGAAGACTTACAACAATGTGCGAGGATCAGGAAAAGTTTTTGGGTTTGACCTTATCAATCGTGATAGGGAAGAGATCCATCTTTCTGCATTTGCTGAATTGGCTGAATCTCTTTACAGTCTAATTCAAATTGAGCAGCTATACATTGTTTCAAATGGCACAATTAAAGAAGCAAATCCAAACTACAACCACCTCAAGAACAAATGGGAAATTTACTTGTTTGCTGCTTCCACTATCAATCCATGTCCCATAGATGATCCAACGTTTCCTTACCAGAGCTTTCACTTCAATACTATTGCTGAAATAAAAAGTGCAAGTCCAAATACGAATGTGGATGTCATTGGTGTTGTTACTTCCACCTCACCTGCATCAACAATTCGACGAAAAGACGGAAGTGAGACATTAAGGAGAACACTAATCTTAAAAGACAAGTCAGGTTTTAGCATTGATGTAACATTATGGGGAGACCATTGTGACTCTATAGGACAAAACCTTGCTGAATTATACTCTTTCCACAACCCACCAATCCTTGCAATCAAAGGAGGTCGTGTATCTGAATTTAATGGCACCACAATAGGGACGATATCAACAAGCACTCTCATCATAAATCCACAAGTTGAAGAAACTCATCAACTACATGCATGGTTCCGTGAAATAGGTTATAGTTCTTCTTCTCCATCTTTGAGTAGAAACTATGGTGTTGCTTCGAAACATGCCCTACCACGAAAGACGTTTCATGAAATTGTTGGCATGAAAACCTCCGCTAAAGCAATATGGGTTTCACTTCGTGCAACAATAACTGCTCTTCACATGGACGATTTCTACTTTCTAGCATGTCCATTAGATTTCAATGGAAAACAATGCATGAAGAAGGTTGTGGAGCATTCTAATAATCTTTGGCATTGTACAAAATGTAACGGCGACTTCCCAGAATGTGACTACCGTTACAAACTTAAAATTGAGCTACATGACCACACCGGGCATCTGCAGAATGTCACAGCATTCAATGATGCAGGAAACGAGCTCATGGGCATCACGGCAAAAGACCTGTTCCTTCTTTCTATTGAACCAGCTGATCTGCAGGAAATTTGTGGCCGAATTTCAGGACATCGCTTCCTGCTAACACTTTCCATTAAAGAAGATTACTTCAATGGTGTTCAACGCTTACAGCCAATACTGATAAATTCAGAAGAAATTCAATATGCCTCTGCATGCAAAGAAGCCCTCAATGACATTCAAGCAATGTCCACTTCAAAACGACTTGTTGTTCGCCGCCTTTGAAAAGTTTTTTTGGGTCTCTTCAAACACTACTATTTTTACATAAACAAACATTTTTGCACAACTCATTGTTTCATATTGTTGTAAATTACACCCATGTTATTGTGATGCACACTGTCGCTGCAAATACTCTCTTCCAGTTATTCCAAAATATGTATGTTTACCACTTTTCATTTTACATAATATAGATATCAACATTTGTAAAGACTTACTAAATTTTCCCGTTCGTTGTTTACATGTCTATACATTGATCTCTTGCTTGCTAATCTATTCATGCTATCGTTCAAACTTGAAAAAAAAGAAGAAGGAAGCAAAATCTTGGTTATCTTGCTCCTCTCCTCTCAATAATAGATGCCATTATAACATATGATTTTATAGTACTCCTAATTGCATGTTTTTCCTTCTACCTAATCTACCTACATTCACTGTTGTTCAAATAAGAAAAAAAATTTCTAGAAATTGTAATACATTCTCCAAACATGCAATACTTGTTTATGAAAACTAACACAATTTTTTTGTACTTGTTTAGATATGCCAAAAAACAATCAAAATGTGGACAAACACGAGCGGCAACGTCTTCTTTATGCACAGCAAAAGGATACAATAAATGCACGGCGACGACTACTTTATAAAAACCGCAACAACCCTACTACTTCCTCTACATCCCTCCCCACCTCAAATGCTCTCCCAACTATACAAACCAACCCATCTCACCTTCATCAAATCCAATATAACCCTCCCCTTAATGAAGAACACCGTCGCTTTCGAGAAAGGATTGATGAACTTTCTAGCATGCACGTTTGCACAATATGTAAAGAAGCATACCCAGGAATGAAAACAAAGCTTTTACACGGTAGACTTTCTTGTTTTCGTTGTGCATCATCTAAATCTACCAATCGTTTTTCTGAACTAAACAACATGAACCCTGGTGAACAACCCTATGTCCTTCAACAGTTAACACAAGTTGAAGAAATGCTCATTGCACGTGTAAACCCCATTCTACAAGTCACTCATGCTCGTGGTGGTTAATACAAATATAGTGGCCATACAATTAGCTTCCCTCAAGACATCACCACTATTGCCAAATACTTACCCAGAATGATTTCTGACTTAGACATCCTCATTGTGAAAAGGCAAAATCCATCTGAAAAGGCTTATGAATTCTTCGTTTGCAAATCACGTGTCCTTGCAGCACTTGAATACAAAACAAAAAATGACCCTTACTACTGTGATGTTCAATTCAATTCATCTGCTATTTTTGCACTACCGGATCACCCTACTGATATTTCTTCTCTTCTCCATAATGTAACCACCTCCTCTTTTGAACCCCATCAAACCAATATTGGTTCTACTTATGATACTGATGTCATGCTACCTCCATTAGAAATCCAACCCTCTTCTTTCGTTCCAATACTCCCAAATTCAAGTACTGAGCTTGAGCACATTTATAATTATTTTCACTTGACCCATTCAAATTCAACAAGCTCTATCGATTGCCCTCCTATATCTTTAACAGCTATGAATGAATACAACACCATAGGCCTCTTTGCCATGGCATTCCCCACACTCTTCCCTACAGGCATTGCCATGATCATGCAACCAAGAGTTACAAAAGTTGAGATGCATGAATATGCTTTACACTTGCTGCACTACCATGATAACCGATTTGGCCAACACCCAAGATTCCGCTACTATCTTTATAACATTCTAATGCGCCATCGTAGCCAAACTACTGCTAGTGTTTTTGTGAAAAAGTACATTGAGAACAACTTGCCAACAACGGTTTCAGACCTACGACAATGTCTTCATGACTCTCCAGATTCAAGATTGCCAGAGCAAATAATGCGATTCGGTTCAGCCATACGAGGAACACGATCTTTCTGGAACAGACGTCGATCTGAGCTAACTGACATGATCACGCAAATAGGAAGTCCTACATTCTTTTTCACTCTCAGTGCAGCTGATACTAAATGGCATGACTTGCACATGATCATGCCTCCCAGTGTTCCTTCCAATTCAGTCAACCACTTCCAATGGAAAATCCAAAATATAATTAAGAACCCACATCTAACAGCCCAATATATGCATTGCAGATTTACAATTTTTCTCGAAGAAATCCTGCAAAAAGGCCTCCATGCAGTAGACTATTGGTGCAGGTATTTTTTAATATCCATTTTCTTCTACATTAATTTTCTACATTTGATATATATGTTTTACCGAGATTTTACCTTCATATTATATCCAGGTACGAATGGCAACATAGAGGATCCACACACATTCATGGCTTCCTCTGGCTGCAAAATGCACCAAACATGGACACAATTGACTGGAACAATGCATTAGAAATTGCTAATGCACAGAAATATTTTGACCACTACGTAACTGCCTGGAATCCACGTCAAGCAGAACACCGAAATATTCCGCTTCAGCAATCAACAATTCATAACCCATGTCTTCTTGACACAGCATCAATATTCACATCCAATCAGTTTGAAGACTATACAGAGCTTGTCAACTGCATTCAACGTCATACAAAGTGTCATGAGTCTTCTTGTCTTCGCAAGAAAGACAATGTACTTAGCTGCCGGTATGGAGTACCATGGGAGTTGAAGTCCACATCTTCACTTTCCATTGATGATAAAGGTCATAAAACCTATGTCCCTGCACGCAATGATGAAAGATTGAATATTCACAATGTCGATCTACTCTCTATTTGGAGAGCAAATGTTGATTGCCAACCAGTCCTTTCTCGCCATGCTGTGTTAAAATATATTTCAAAGTATGCAGCAAAATCAGAAACAAGATCTGAAAGCTACCGTCAAATGCTATCACGGCTATCACAAAGTGCCATTCCAGAAGCACCTACTATTGCTGTTATCCGAAAACTCCTTACAGAAACCATTGCAGATAGAGACATTGGAGCACAAGAAATATGCCATATGTTACAAAAGCTACCTCTTTCTCTCAGCAGCCGTACATTTCGGTCTTTGAATGTTAACAAGTCTGTTTTCAAACGCGTTTCACAAGATATTGAGAACCCTTGTTTGACACCAAACTTTATCCTTGCATACATGAACAGGCCTGTCTCCTTGGAATCACTGCCCCTCCTTGAAGCTTCACGCTCATGGTCATATTCTTCCCAGCGAAAAAAAAAACCAATGGAAACACATATTCCCACCAATGATTGTACATGTTTTGCCCCGTTACAATGCCATTCCTTCCTCTGATGATCCTTCTTATGCCACTTTTTGCTGGAGTGAATTACTATTGTATTTCCCCTTCCGAACACTCCCCAATGATATTGGTTCAACTGATGCAGAAATTATTGCACATTGGGAACAAAAAAAGGGTACATATACACCATGGCATGTCCATCGAGAAATTGAAAACCCACAAACCCCACATACTGAAGATCAAACTACCCCCGACATCCCTCCTGATTCCATGCAGATGAACGAATGGCAAATCCTCTCTCAGCTGCACCCAGGTTACAATATTTCAATTGATGACCTTGACATGATTGGCTACCGCGACTTTGATGCCAACCACAATTGGTCACATAATACTATCCCTCCCCACTTGCAAGAAACTGCCATAAATTTCGTTGATTTCAACCGCTCAATGATTCAAAGTGAACATCATTCTTTTTGCAACCTTCCCCAAGATCACACATTATCTCCTACCCAGAACATAGCCTTCACCACTATTTTTTCACACTTTAAAACCCCTTCGCCAAAACCCCCACGCAAAATCATCATACAAGGAACAGCTGGGACAGGAAAATCCCATTTGATTAAATGTTTGCACCATGCATTTGTGGAAAACTCACCAGCAAACAAAAACCCTTTGTTGTTACTTGCACCAACAGGTGTTGCAGCTTTCAACATAAATGCCCTCACAATTCACTCTGCCCTTCGTATCCCTATCCAAACAATGCATCCTCTTGAAGGCCAACCACTCCTACAACTGCAAGAGAAACTCCGTCATGTAGAGTACATTCTCATTGATGAAATGAGCTTCATTGGTCCAAAAATGCTTACTCGCATTGATGATCGTCTAAGAGAGGCATTCCCTCTTCACCGAAATGCACCATTTGGTAATCGCTCAATTATCCTTGTCGGAGATTTAGGCCAGCTACCACCTGTAAAAGACATTCCTTTATATGCTGGGACATCGCGTGGCACTGCACTTTGGCGCAGCTTCGACATATTCATAACACTTTCAACCGTTTTTCGTCAACAAGGAGCTAGCCCGTCCCAGGTTGCTTTCCGGCAAATACTCACAAATCTCAGAAATGGAATATCTACACTTGAAGATTGGCAACACCTAATGTCAAGAACAAGTTCGTCTCTTACACATGAAGAGCAACGCACATTTGAAGAATCCATGCACCTATATGCAATAAATAACTCAGTTGTTTTGCATAATAAGAAAATGCTTAAAAAATTGAACATCCCAGTAGCGATTTGCTCTGCAGAACAACAAAGTCAGAGAACTCCTACTACAACGGAAGATGAGCATTTGCCTGCAAAAGTGCTCTTATGCAATGAACAAAAAGTTATGCTCACTAGCAACTTATGGGTACATGCAGGCCTCGTCAATGGTGCACTTGGAAAGGTCATCTCAATATTTTATTCTATTGGTTCAAAGCCCCCAGAATTACCATCCTTCGTGGTTGTCGACTTTATACAATACAAAGGAACACCATGGGACATTTCACACCCAACATATGTACCCATTTCTCCCATCACAAGGGTTCACGCCGTCAGATACCACTTCAAATGGCATGGGCTTTAATGATACACAAGTCACAAGGAATGACATTAGACAAAGCAACAATAGACATCGGCTCCAAAGAATGACAAGGGCTAACGTTCACTACAATTTCAAGAGTGCGTTCATTGGCAGACATTCAAATCAATCCAGCATTCCCATTCTCGCACATTGTAGAAATGCACAAGAATCCATATCTTAAGCGTAGACAACAAGAGGAATCATTGCTTGCATCAAAATCTATGCAGGATAATATACTCTAGCCAATCGTACAACCTGTTTTCCAGAATTACCCACATGGTAAACACCACTTGCTGCAATAACCAAATTTCACATACATTTGCTTTCTATTACATTTAACCTCATATGATTTTATATTATCTTGAAATCATTTATTTTATTTCAAATATTCAAACATAATATTTCCTGCCAAGAACAGCAAGGTCTAGCATTCGCTGTAAATTAGAAATTTCTTTAAAAAATCATTTATTTTACTTTAGCGCTTTAAAAAACATGCTTTTGTCAAACACATCCATTGTCACTTACAATATTTTATTTTTTGATGGAAACAGGTATGCATACAGGCTATTTATGATTTTTGTATGAGTATTGCCAACAAATTTAGCATCCTGCCCCAGCAAACATTGCCCCATCATGCCTATATGATTACCTGCTCATTGTCAATTACATCTATATGTAATAAAATGCTCTTATTGTACATATGTTTAGAAGCCAACTAATACTTTCATTGTATATATGTTTAGTTCTTAGCTACCAAACATGTCTCTATGTGTAGACCATATGTAAAATTTCAAAAAAAAATGCAAAGCATTTAACTATCTCCTGTATACTTAGTTCTGATAAACGCATAATACATGTAAAATATTTAGATGTATTCAAGTGTTATAAGTCTACTATGTTCCACCAAACATGATGCATAGTTATGGAGTGTCATAAGCTTTTTTGTACCTACAATCTTAATAAAAAAAACTCAGTTTACATAGATTTTGGGTTTCTAGTGTGGTTTCTATTGTTCATGGAATGCTAGATGTTATGCTACTCACGTTAAGTTATCTTTGTTTCTCTTTTCAAAAAAGTTATATAGGAATATGTTTACCTTACATGGGCTTCTGCAATGCCATTTATAGAGTGGTTAGTTGTTTGTTTTTAAAATGTAATACATTTACATGAAATTTTCTAATTCTCTTCTTTTCTGTTTCAGTCATGTCAACATCTTTAAATACATGTGATTGAATAGAAAGTCTTGTGGTTCTCTTTAAGTATTTCTGCTTTGACATGCTGCTTTGTTCTCTTTTTCACTTCCAGTATAAATATCTTACATTCCCAGTCTCTACTGTCTCCTATATCTTTTACTCTATTTCATATTTAATAAACTGTACAATATCAATAGCAGCGAAGAAAGTGGCCCGAGCTTTTCTAAAAATTCAACAATTCCAACTTCATAAATCTATTGGCCTCTCTTTGTACCTTTTGGTACAATTGCTAGTTTAATTTACTCTAATGATTTTTCGATAATCGTCTTTAGATAATATTAAGAATTTTTTTCATGACCACTTACATTTATTTTCAACTCTCCCTTGTGCCTTACTACGTAAAGCAAGATAGGAGAAATATTACAAAAATAGGGTGACATCTCACCCCAAAAAAAAGCAACGTCCCTTGCACCGCCTTTTACTTTAAAGTACGAAAACCTTAGGTTTCTCACTTTTTTGTCATCATGAGATCATTGTTAAAAAGAATATAGTTACGTGGACATTGTTGTACTCATATATTTTATAATTGTTTATTTGTTTGTAGTTGTTTTTGGGTAATATCTATATATTAATATTTGCATTAAAATGGTGTTAAGACATTTCAATAGAAGTGTAGATGAATGTAGAGTGATTGAGAGGTAGCATTGCAAGAAAGAAGGATGTGGACGTGGAAGGCATGAGGAATCGGGGGGCTAAAGTATTGGTAAAGTAGAGCTTTCCAAGTGGGTAAAAGTGCATTATAGAATATGCATTATATCATATTTCTATCACCGAACTCGTAGCTAATCTAAAAGGAATATTCGAGGAGACATCACTGTGATATTCTACCATCTTCTCTGAATAACATTTTGGAGATTATAATGAGAAGTTGTTTGGATGGGGAGAAAAAAAGAAATTAAGAAACACTCATTTCATGGGGTGCTCAAAAGCCTAAATGAAATGAATTAGTGCCCTTCTCTCCTGCAATTTAAGGAATCCCTGAGTATTTTTATCATGCTGTGATTTTGGATGGGCAACAAGTGGATTATGTGCTCCCATTATTGTTTCAAAGTTTAGAAAATGAAGCTTGGAGGACTAGATAGGTTGAAAAGTACAACAATTTGTTTTCAAACAAAACATGGAAATTTTGAAAACTTGATGCCTATTGGAATTTGGGAGCATGCGGAATAAATATTTCCTCAAGGATGAAGTTGTAGATTATGTACTTCATATTACATGTATCAATGATTTCATACCTTCTTTTCCAATAGTTTTTTTGTTTCAGAAGTATGAAGAACTATAATGTACAAGAACACAACGGTGAACATAGTTCTCTTCACTTTGGAACCCTTTTCAAGCGGAGATCAATTTCACTATAATGCACAAGGATACACAAAATACAAAATTTGAGCATCATGAAATTGCTTTTGATTATGACCTAGTGTTTCTAGTGGGTTACCAAAATGACTTAATGAAGGTAATGTTTGTTGAAAAAATAAAAAGACAGTTGAAAAAACACTTGACCTTCTACTTCAGCTCTCAAACAAAATTTGCAATAGAATTAATCTCACCATCTGAATTTTCCTTAGTGTAAGACTTTCTTTTCATCTTCTATTCATTGTAAATAGAAAATTACAAAAAACCCATTGCATTCTCCCACAATGATATTTACAACAACATTATTTTTGTGCATTTCCTCTTCTTATTTAGCGCTTCCCATTCTCACATTTACAACGACCTCCTTCTGGTAAGTATTTTTGGTGTGGGTCAACCATACAATAACCTTACATTCAACTTCATTAGTATTTTTACTTCTGGAAAGACATGAAATAGAGGAAACGAGAACCAAACAAGTAATGAGTTTGAGAGAGGCCCCATGTGAGTAAAGTGTGAGAGGAGTGACTGACGAAGAGGATAGGCTTTGAGCACGGTGAGAGAAAGTCTCTAATATCCATCTGTTGCAGATGCTAGGAGGAGTGAGGTTTTGATGGCAGTGAGGAGCAAAGAGAGTGAGGAAGAGCACACAATGAGAGTGTGAGAAGGGGTGAGACTCCATAGTTCATTCTACCATCCAATCACGTCACTCGCGAACACTGACGCAACGGTATCTACCAGTAACCAATGTCGGCAAGCGACATGAAAGTTGTGCTTGGTATTCCTTAGGATGTCGACACTGAGGGGTTACAGGATTATATGAGCAAGTTTGGAGAACTGGATGATGTGATTTTTATGCAAGATCGTGCAACTGGTCGTTCTTGCGGATTTGGTTATGCCACATTTTATTCAGTTGAAGATGCTATGAAAGCACTTGACAATGAACATGTTCTAAATGGTCGTACATTTGAAGTAAAGGTGGCTACACCCAAGGAGGAGACGAAGGCTCCTTCAAAGAATATTACTCAGATACTTGTGGCTAGAATTCCTCCTTCTGTTACAAAGGATGCATTCCAAAAATATTTTGAAGAATATGGGAACATTGAAGATTTATATATGCCCAAGGAAAAAGGCTAAAAAAACATCGTGGAATTGGGTTTTTCACTTTTGAAAACTATTGGCTTAGGTTGGGCTAACCCAGGTTCGATTCTTTACTGCACACCAAAAAAGCCCTCAATCAGTGGCCCTTTCAGCAATGACCTGCAAGCAAGTCACAGTCTCACCCGAAGTGACTATGGGAGGTTGCAGAACCATGTTTCTATAGCCTTGAGGGATACTACGATGTGGTAATGTGGTATTTTCTTATGTTTTAACACTTATAAACTACTTCACATTCATGAACTACTTCACACTTATATATTACTTCGTAGAATTACATTCATCACTTAAAAATATCATAAACATCCATAAATTTCACAATACTAAAATAAAGTGCAGATAATAAGAAAATCAACACATGAAGACACATATTTTACCATGGTTCATCCCAATGTGGGACTACATCCACAAGAACCATTGCTTATAATAGAGAATTTTGTACAACAAATAGTTCTTCACCTGCACACACAATTGCAGGTTGTCTGCGCACTAAGCTGCAAACCCAGGCCTCCGTGCACTTAGTTGTAGAGCCTTGCCCCTTTCTCCGAAGTATAGATCACAAAAATACAACCATAAACATAGATCTGGATCCAATTGATTCACGTCTTCCTTATTTATTATTCATCCCTATATATACTATTACATTGAGGGATTATATCACTATATTACCATGGACCCAATACCATGGTTTCCAAAATACAAGGGACTATGGTCCAAAACCATTCAACTTTTACAATATTATATAAGTTTGCAGAAAGGGAGAGGCTTCGATGCGAAGCTCCTATACTGTGCAGTGAGTTTGTTGTGTGGTCCTTGTTTTGCTCCATTTCTCTACTGCGCGGTCCACTTCACATTTCGCGACATCCTTTCTACTGCGCACTCTACCCACAAAAATCAGATTCCTTACCCAAAATTTGGCCAAGTTGGGCTATGCCCAACAGGCCCCCAACGCTCACATGTGACTTGTCCCGAGTCACTCAGCTTCTTTGCCTCTAATCTTGTTTGCAATGTTGTTGTATGTCTTGTTGAATTGTTGCAGAATCTCTGCCAGCTGCTTTTCCTTGTTGCACACTTCTTCTAATAATGCTTCTGTGACATGTTCTACAACCTTCTTTGCCAATTTTGTCTCCCTTTGTTGAAGCTGCTGAAGCTTCTCATCCACTGCTTGTGATAGTTGGAGGGCCTCATCCTGCCAAGGCTGAGTCCTTTCTATCAAACTTTGCTCCTCCTTCTTCAACTCTTCAATTTTCTTTTGTAGCTCCTTTGACTCATTAATTTTTGTGAGCCTCTGCGAGATTGGAAAAGTCTTCACAGTTGCCCAACTCTCCTCCAATTGATGCTTCTTTTGCTACATTTCCTCCTGCAGTTTCTAAACATTTGGATCTTCCTACAGCGAAGTCCAAATTTTCATGCTCTCATCCAACAATTTTCCATAGTCTACCAATGTTGCAGAGATGCTGGCCATCCCAGTCTTTAAGTCAATCTCCCTCTAGTCTCTTACCTCCTATGGCATAGTTGGCTACAACTTCATTTTCATTTCACTAATCTGTATCTCATACTTGAATTGCACTGCGAAAATTTTATCCTTATGCTCCTTGACTGCAAGGCCGAGCTTCATGACCTTGTCTCCTGCTGGCTCTTCTTTGTAGACATCAAGGTCTGGAATTCCCTTACATGTTGTTTCCACTGCGTCCTTGAGCTTCTGATACTCTTTTGCTATCTTCTCTTTTTCTTGTATTGTCTGCTCAAGATTTTGGCACAGCGCAACCCACTCCTTTTCCACCTGTATATTAAGCTGCGATGTTTGTTGTTCCCTTAGCTTTAGTTCTTCTATAATTTCCTCGTGCAGCTTGTGTAGTCTTGGCAGCAACACTATTGCGATGTTCATGTTGATATGCATCCACTCCTTGGCCTACTGCTAGATTTATGCTGATTCAAATTGTAGAGCCCTTGTAGGTATTTGTGTCAGCCTTGCTGCAAGGGTAGGCTCTATCAGCCTTCCTTCTATAACCCTTTCCTCTATTTTTGCAGGTTGTCTAACTGATAATGCCAAAATATTTAACTCTGCAATCCTCTCCTGCACACCTATGATAAGCTTTCCATAGCAATCTTCCACCCTATTCCAAGATTCCATTATTATCTCCTGAACCTTGTCTCTAATTTGATCCAGGTCACCCTTAGTGAGAACCATTGGTGTGATTTCTTTTGTTTTATCTACCTTATGCTTATTTATGCTCTTAATGGTAGCTTCACCTTGGATCTTTCTTTTCTCCATGACAATTTTCTTTGTTTCTGCCTTTTCTATCTCCTTAGTCATATCCTTGCCTCCTTGAGGGTCCTCCTCATGGTGTTCTTCTTCATGGTGTTATTATTCATGGTGTTCTTCTTCCTCTTCCTCTTCCTCTAATTCCTGCTCCTTATCTTTTCCACTGGCTTCGCCATGCTGCGAAGTGTCCAACTCTTCTTCTTTTGTCGCACTGTCTCTTGCTTCCTCTAGTGGAGTCATCCATTATGTGGGCCATGTATGTACTAATTCTACCAGATCATCCTCTTTGACCATATATGGAAATGCATGCCATTTCTTCTTTGTGTCTCTGTGCGCCTGTATGTACAATTTATGAAAATCTACCTTGAACCTCGCCACAGTACTGTACTATTTGTGCAAAATCAGCGAAAGGCACGGATGTTGGTTTACTAACATGTGTAGATCCATTTAATATAATATGAAAAATATTCTATTCTCCTATGCTCACAATGCTTGAGTGGTATGCCACAACGAAGCATACCTCACGACCTCACATACATCTGAAGGCACCGAAGGGAACTGTGTATCCTCCAGCTCTTTCCACGCTAAAATAACAATGATCAAGATTAACTAGGCATAGTGGAAAGATGTACCTTTCTCCTAGATCTCGCGGCATTCGTCTAGGAATTCCTTGCATAAGTATCCAACCTAGTTATACTGAACTCCATTTGCGCACTACATGACTAAAGACACCACCGATGCAAGAAATTCATTTACGTGACACTTCCTCATAATCTTTCTGGCCAAAATGTGTGCTGCACAGCGGACTTCTTGGTTGCCAGTCGAGTTTATGTCATAGCCCCTTTTTCCTTTGATCAACTCATACTTCTTCTTCATATTGTCCGCCAAAGTGTGATCCTGATCCTTTCCCATGAACTCCTTCGTAGGGTTCTTCCCTTGGTATGGTAATCTTGTGATCCTCCAGATCAACATTTGGTCTATGGGGATCTTATTCCCCATCCATAGGTGTCCATCATGTATTAATACCAACAATTGTCACACACACGCTGTGTTTGCTAAACTTCTACCGAAGTGCGACACATTCAACATATTGAGCAGTCCTAACTGCACCAACCCATTCGCCCACTGTTGTGGTTCTAATATTGTCACTCTGCTCTCTGGGTAGTGAACCTACTTCAAGTACTAGTCTAGTGTGAATTGAGGGTACTTATTCCGGTCATTAAAATCATAATATGTAAATTTGAGCTGCAGAATTTTCCCTAAAATCTCTCCTGAAAATGACACAACTTCTGGAAATAGTGGTGTAAATGTCCCATACTTTGTGTATTTGGAATCCTTTATTGGTTTAGCACTTGGCTTCCTTAGCGAGATTTATGAGGGGAAAGGTGAGATGAAAACTATGCCACCTTCCTCCACTTGTATTTCCTCCACTTCTTCTTTACCAATATTGACCTGCTCATGTTATTTATGAGGTTTCAAAGGTTTGGCAAGCTTCTTGTCTTGTTTTTTCTTGGTTCTTTCTTCCTTGGTGATTTCCATTGTTTCTGTGGCGATGGTGCTGCTACTGTGGGTGTTTCAACTGCTGGTGCGGACATATCAACGACTTCCATGACTCCAGAAAATCCCTTCTCATGAAAATTTTACACAATCTCCTCCCAATATCGCTCAAACGACATACACAATGAAGTCTCCTGTAACTTCTTCACACTATTAATCACTCGAGCTCTTGATTCAACAAATTTCTTAATCTGAGTGAGAGTCAACTATTTATAACAATTATAGCCTTCAAACCTCATCATTAGATTTGATTTTGTCCCGATTTTGTTCATATTTTGTCATTAAATGCATATCTATTATTAAATGCTGCCTATATGTCGTCTTAAAAGCAACTTCACACATGTCTTTTCCCTTTTAACGGTCATATTTCTACTTTCTCGATGAACTACAACACATTCCCTATTGTAGCATACCTTTGTCTTATGCTGTGGCTTCCTGCGAACTTTGACATATTCCCGACTGTAGCGAAGTACTTTCTTCGTTGAAGCTCTTTCTGCAACGTAGTTTATTGTCCAATGCCCACTTTCAACTACATGTAACACTAATACTTTCCTTCTTTCTTCTTTAGGGAGAAGCTATAGGGGCAGGGTTGTCCCTATACAACTTCAACCTACTACCATTTACTTTTCCCTAAATTAATTCTCCATTTAACTTCACTAACTGCACTGTGCCTCCATTAGTAATATACTTAATAACATATGGGCCTAACCAGTGTGTTTTGAATTTACATGGAAATTTCAAAAACTTACTGTCATAGAGGAGAACGAGGTCTCCTACCTGAAACTTCTTTTGCTTAATGTGTCTTTCATGCCAAACCTTTTCTCTCGCTTTTTGTACTTGTTGATGAAATCCTGCTATAAACTTGTCTTCTTCCAAAGCAAGTAACTATGACATCCTTTCTTCCATTATGTTGGGGTCTTCCATATTTGTAAAGTCTACAATTCTTAGGTTAGGAACAATGTATTCCATGGGCATCACAACTTCTTACCCATAAACCAACCTAAAGCGTGTATGACCTGTCAACTTTTTGCATGTAGCCATATAAGCCCATAATACTACTTGAATCATAAGATCCAGTCATCCCTCTTTACATTACATACCTTGGTTAGTGCATTCTCCAAAATTTTATTGAATGCTTCCATAGTTCCATTTTCTTGAGGATGAAAAGGAGTGCTCTTTTGGTGGTAAACTTGAAATTCCTCAGTGAATGCTCCAGTGGTCTTATTCAAGAAATGTGACCCTTGGTCACTTATCAATATCTCTAGACACCCAAATCTGGACAATATGTATTCAAAGATAACCTTTGCAACAATTTCTATGCTGCAATCCTTCACTGGTTGTGCTTTGGCCCACCTTGTCAAAAAATCAGTTGCAGTAATTATATACCTTGCACTAGTCCTTTTTCCTAGTGGATTGATAGGTCCAACAAAATCAATAGCCCATTTATCAAAATGCTTTAATGTTACTTGTGGCACTAGTGGCATTTCATCTCTTCCTAAAGTTTTTCATGTTCTTTAGCAGACATCACAAGCTCGATAGTAATCCTTTGCATCTTTGTGTAGTGTAGGCCACCTTAATCCTGGTCTTAAAATTTTTTGTGCAGTAGCTTTCCCTGCATAATGTCCACCAGCTGCACCACTATGAGCTTTTGTTAAAATTATTTGTCTTTTGTGCTCAGGAACATACCTGCGTAGTATTTCATCTGGTCCCATCTTATACAAATGTCCTACTATTAGTGAAAAATTTGTTGCCTTAACCACCAATTATTTCTTCTGCTACGTATTCTGAAGGAGCCATCCCTTTGGTTAAGAACTGAATAATATTAACGAAGTGATCATCAACTATTCTGATTGCAAACAGCTACGCAATAGGAATATTATCCTCTATATTTGTTGGTTCTTCTCCTATTTCCAATCTTGACAAATGATCAGGTCCAACATTTAGTTTTCCTGGATTAACAACAACTTCAAAGTCATATTCTTGAAATAATAATAGCCATTTGCAAATTTTGCCTCCTAAAACAGGCTTATTGACCAAATACTTTAGTGCAAAGTGATCTATGAACATCTAGAAATGTGATCACAATAAATAATCTCTAAAATTCTGTAAAGCATATACCATAGTCAGTCCTTTCCTTTCTGTAGTTGTATAGTTCTTCTCTACTTTAGATAGTTTCCTACTTGTAAAAGCTATAGGATGATCGATTTCTCCTACACCAGGTTGTGCCGATACCACTCCTAAAGCTATGCATGAAGCATCCACATGAACATGAAATTCCTTATTCCAATATGGGAATACCAGTATTGGAGTAATTACCATATTTTATTTTAGTGTGTCGAGGCTCTTTTGACATTCTTCATTCCATGGGAATGTTACATCTTTCTTCAACAATTTTTCCATAGGCATAGAGATCTATGCATATCCTTTGATAAATTTTCTGTAATATCTTATATGTCCCAATGTGGTGCGAAGCTGTCTCACTGTCTTTCGTGGAGGTAAATTCACAATAATAACAATCTTTGCAGTATCCACCACCAATCCTTTCTTGCAAACAATATATCCCAGCAATATACCAAAAGGTACACAAAATATGCACCTTTTGATATTTAGAGAAATCTTATACTACCTGCATGTGTTGAGCATCGGTCTTAAGCTCGCCACATGTTTCTTCAATGACCCAAATACTATACAATCATCAAAGTATAATTCTAAAAACATTTGAATATATTCTTTGAAAGATGTAACCACCACTCTTGAAAATATTGCAGGGGCATTCTTTAGTCCAAAAAGCATCATTGTATACTAATATGAACCCCATTTTGTAGCGAAGGTGGTCTTATGTCAATCCTCTGGTGCAATTCTAATATGATGGTATCATGAAATTCCATCTATAAATGAATAGGCTTCCTGACCTCCTACATTGTTGAATACTTCATCAGTGAAACGAGTAGGGAATGGGTCATGTAGACATGCATTATTTAACTTCCTTAGGTCAACACAAATCCTGATTTCTCCTTGTGTTTTTTTTCGTGTACCACCATAGGACTTACCCACTTTGATTCTTCCACAGGTTCACTGATTCCAGCTGCTATCACTTTGTCAAGTTCTCTCTTCATTTTTTCTTTGTATTTTGGATTAGTTTATAAGGCCTTTGCTTAACTGGCTTCACATAAGGCTTTAGAGGAATATTCATAACTCCTATATGTACTACTATGCCCTTCGTATCTAAAAACTTAGTGGGAAATAACTTCTAGTATTCATGCAAAATATCTGTCACTTTTCTAACTGTTTCTTCATCCCAATAATCTCCTATCATTGTAAACTTTAGCTCCTCTTCTGATCCTATATTAACCTTCTTTTTATTCAATGGATTTTTTATATCTGACATTTCTAACTCAGGTCCATTCACTTCATGATAGCCTTCAAATTCTTCTATGTCAATATTGCAAGGGTCTTCATCTTCTTCTATAGTGATGTTGTAGCATTTCATCTCAGGCTGCCAAGTGAGTGGAATTTCATTTTAAAAAATCTTCTTTTTAACTATTTGAAGGGCCGAATCTATATATGGATAATAATATTCAAAACTAAATTTCAATATAAACCCATCAACCATCTCTTCTCGGTTCACAGTACCATGTCGAAGTTTTGTTTCCAGATACCAGTTTTGAGGAATTGTCTCCAATGTATGGAGGAACTTATGCACCCATTCTTCCCATGGAATCTCCTTCCATGTTGTCGTGCAAAGCTAGATGTTCTCTCTAGGATCAACTTGACCATCATATTTATCTACTAACTCTGTTTCTACCTGACCAAACCTTATCCATATCAACCTTCGACATTCTTTCCAATTTCCTATATTCTTCTTATGTGTACCCCACCATCTAGCATGAGTCGCTCTTAGGGCTATATCCAAAGATGAAAATATTTGAAACTCTGGTACCTATTCTTCATATTCTTCAAGAAGAGTATTTATATCACCCAAACCATCATAAAAAGGTAGGTCACATACCCCAACTGTCATACATCGAATTGCTTTAGTAACTCTTGCACATCGCCTCGTAGATACTTCATGTAACCTGTTTTTTCAATTTTCCAATTCTTCTTTTGAATCTAAAGCACACGAGTTGTCATGCTCCCAGCTCAAATTTCCTTCAATAGGGTTAACACAGTCTTGTTATTTTGTTGTCATCTAATAGATGTTATCTATATCAGCTGTGTTGTACTCCTCTTTAACTGATTCAGTATACCTTGCTCCTTCTGATGGATCCAAGGGAACAATCACTCTCATATTGTTGCTTTCAAATATCATTTTCCTCTTTTTTAAGTTGATTATAGCCATGTTGGAAAATTCCCAATCCAATCCAAGTAATGTAGGATAGGGGTTACTATCATCCACAACTTCTATCACTTCAAAATTAGTGGTAGTACACACCCCTTCAATGTCCACTGTAATGTTTGATAATCTTCCTATAGGAACAATCTTTTGTTGATTCACCATTCTTAGCTGGATAGGTGACCACTACAACTTCAGTTTACCCATTAACTCCCATGTTTGTTTTGTTAGGATGTTAGCTTCAGATCCCAGATCTAAAATAACATGGTTCATGTCATATTCTCCTATTTTTGCATTAATCCTCATTTCCTTTCCACTTCTCTTCTGTCTATGTCACTCCATGGTACTTCTTTAGATTCACAGGAATTTATCAATTCCTGAAGTCCTTCTACAACTATTTGATCTCACAACAATTTCATACAAGTTTGAAGAAAAGATTTTAAAGTATCTACTTTATATGATGCATCCTATTCCTATATTGTCAGAGCTTGGCCTTATGTCGAAGATGATACACCGCAACTATTCTTGTGATTCTGTTGTGTGCTAGATGTCGAAGTTTCTGCATCCATAAAGCTTCGCTTCACTTCCATAAAGACTTATTTTCCCTTTTGAATATCAAACACAGAGGATTTTTCAGTAGTCTTTCTAACCCATGCATGCTCAGTTTCTTTCTTTCCATCTTCTTTATCATTTCCAGTTGCTACTCCACTTCTCGTAACAATACTTATGTGAGGTTCATCAATTCTTCTTTTAGCAGTCATCATCTGAATGTTTTGTGTCAATTGATGGTTCCTTTTTTCTTGCATATTTGCTATAAGTATAGGACAATATTCAATTACATGATCAAAATCTTTGCAATACTTACATGTCGTGGTAGGATTCTGACAATCTCTTGAAAAATGACCTGCTTGGCTACAATTATAGTAGATAATTTGTCCTCATCCTCAACCAGACCCGCCACATCAACAACACCTCGACCTCGGCCTTGATAACCACCTCGACCACTGTGTTGTCCATGTTCTTTAGATTTCATTATATAGGCATAAATATTGTGTTCCATCATCAATTCACAAGCTTGAAAATTGTTCTCATCATACCCTATTGATTTGCAAAATTTGCAATATAAGTTTCTTGGAGTCTGGACATACTTATGCAATAAGTAGAAATCTTCTGAGTGATGTTCACCTCTAGTTTTACATATCTCACACCATAGGCTAGATCTAATGTTCAAAGGGTTTGGTCCTCCAATAGCCATGTATTTTATGAAGAGAGGGCATTGCTCTTTAGAATGGCCTTTTTATTTACACTTTGTACACCACACTTCGTCTCTTACTTCCTTACTTTTCTTCATATCTTGCATCTGCAGAGTCAAATTTTCTAGTTGGCTCTAGATCTGCTGCATACCTACATTGGTATCCCCTATAGGCAAAGCTTCTAATTTCATTGCAAGTTATAAAGCTTTCGCTTGAGTTTCTCTCTTTGATTGTGACAAAGGAAATCTTATATGTGGAATTAACGGAGCTATAAACCATTTTTTATGTTGACGTGGAGCTATTTCGAAGCTCACATGATCCAATAATATCTTGAATCTTTGGTCAAATTCCCAAACATACTCAATAGGTTTTTGTTTTATTTATTTTAATTCTATGATACCCTACAACTTAGACTTCAAATTCTTAAATTATTTTACCAGTGTTGTTTTAATGTCTGCAAATGATCTGATCTGATTGCTCGAATACTTCAAGTACCACGTCAACACTCTATATTGGAATGTCATGACAAGCTACATTTTCTTTATATTTTTGTCATGGACCTGCTTTTTTGTCCATATTGCTTCACATAAGAACTAGAACTACTCTGGATCTTCTGATCTAGTCCCTTTAAAGATAGGTAGCTTAATATCATCGACCATAGTTCTTCTCAGAGGGGGAGGGGGATTCGTAAGGGGAGGGGAGTGAGGGGTAGGGGGCCAGGGAAACCCGAAATCACCCTAATTACTACGTGATTCTAGCTTCGGCAAAATTTCAGGCTGGAAGGGTGAATGCTATGAAGTTACTTCAGGGTTCTCAGGGTGGTTTTCTTCACTTCCAGACTAACTTAAAAGAGGGCTATAGTCAGTTTCTATAAAATTCTTTGGATCTTGGCCATGAAATCTCTTCCTAGTGTCTAATATATATCTTTTTCCACTTCATGTTGTTCTAGTTTCTTCTTTAGATCTTCTCCCAAACATAAGCAACTAATAATCTGACTGCACTCATAAAGTTCCCTTTTCACACAAAATCATCTTAATCCAAAGTTTTAAAGATCTCAAGAACTTACCTCGTGGTCCTTTGAAAAAATTTCATTTTGCTTCACTATAGGACACACTCAAGTCTACTGCGAACTCAGTAATGAATCCTTCCAAGATGCCATCGATCCAAAAATCAACATCTATTGAGATCCTATTGTCGGTTTTCTTGAGTCGCTGTATTAGTTCAGGAGTCAATTCCTTAGGTTCGTCTCCTTTAAAACAATCCTTTCTCTCGATCGACCTTGATATGCACTCATATATCTCCACATGGAATGAACCAAAGAAGATTTCGTATTGATCTTCCAAAATATACTTCTCCAACCACCTTTCATTTGACGGATGAGAGCTTCTATTTTCTTGTTCTACAAATTCTTGTTCCTTTTGTTCTACCCAATCTTGAATTTATTTCTTCGATGGATGCCAATAAACATAACTCTCAAACAGATCCTCATCCCAAAAATGGAACCATTTGTTGTCTTAGGTTGGGCTGACCCAGGTTCGATTCTTTATGGTGCACCAACAAAACCCTCAATCATTGTCCCTTTCGGCAACGACGTGCAAGCAAGTTGCAGTCTCACCCAAAGTGACTATGGGAGGTTGCAGAACTAGGTTTCTACAGCCTTGAGGGATACTACGATGTGGTAATGTTGTATTTTCTTATTCTTTAACACTTATAAAATACTTCGCACTTATATATTACTTCGCAACACTACATTCATCACTTAAACATATCATAAACATCCATAAACTTCACAGTACTGAAATAAAGTGCAGATAATAATAAAATCAACACATGAAGACACATATTTTATTGTGGTTCATCCCAATGTCCACACACTCAATTGTGTAGCCTTTCCCCTTTCTCTGAAGTACAAATCACAAAAATACAACCATAAACAAAGATCTGGATCCAATTGATTCATGCCTTCCTTATTTATTATTCATCCCTATATATACTATTACATTGAGGGATTACATCGCTACATTACCATGGACCCAATACCATGGTTTCCAAAATACAATGGACTATAGTCCAAAATAATTCAGGTTTTACGATATATATGCTTTTACAAAAAGGGAGGGGCTTCACTGTGAATCCCCTATACTGCGCGGTGAGTTTTTTGTGCGGTCCTCATTGTGCTCCACTACTCTACTGCATGGTCCACTTCACACTCTGTGACATCCTTTCTACTGCACACTCTACCCACAACATTTAGATTCCTTGCCCAAATTCTGGTCAAGTTGGGTTATGCCCGACAAAAAATCAGAACCTCTAGACGAGTTGATGTCAGAAACGCATAAGTTGGGTGGAGCTACTATTGCAGTGTATCGAGCAACACCAAAGGAGGAACCAACAAAGCAATGGGAAAAACTAGTTTCCAGTGGGTATGGTGCATATTTCATATACCAATGCTGCGACCCGGTATGGGTCATTGAGCTCTGCTACACTATATAACCATCCAAGCTCAGGATTCAAAGATGATCATCCATCAGAAATAGGAAGTGGCTATAGCAGTGGAAACTCATGGCCTCTACATGGAACTAGTGGTGTGATTGGAGGGTCCTCCTATGGCATGGCTGATCATGGTGCAGGGTATGGTTCAAGAGGTTTTTCTGGCCTACCACCATGAGGCATGGGCAAGAAGATTTTTATTGGAAGGCTTTTACAGGAGGCAACAGTTGGACATCTTCATCGATATTTCAATAATTTTAGCACTATTGTAGATGTTTATGTGCCAAAGGATTTAAGGAGGTCAGGACACAGAGGCTTTGGTTTTGTGACATTTGCTGAGGATGGAGTAGAAGATCATGTGGAATGAAGGTCACATGAAATTATTGGCCAGTAGGTGTCTTGGAATCGTTGTTCTGTATTTGGAGAATAACCATCTTCATCATCTGAAATTTCCTGGAGAATTAGTCTTTGGCAATGTTGAATGCCTTCAGATGTTCGTGGAGGGTTTGGTGAAGGGGAAGCGTAAAATTTAAGATAACTTCCATGATCAGAAAAGGGATGGGATTCCAATATCGGCCTTCTAGTGGAAGCACTTGGATGCTTGCACACACCCTCAAAATAAAAGGCTTCACCATTGTCCATGGCCCCGGAGATAT
The DNA here is from genome assembly GCA_031772625.1 of Pinus tabuliformis. Lineage (NCBI taxonomy): Eukaryota > Viridiplantae > Streptophyta > Pinopsida > Pinales > Pinaceae > Pinus > Pinus tabuliformis. The sequence goes on along the minus strand of CM062820.1, from coordinate 1,253,713,683 downwards.
GACGACATTGACGAGAATTTGTGGCTCTGGGAAAAAGTGATAGAGAGAGTTGAATGGGGTGACACTATTGAGATTATGGACAATTGTTGAGGATGAAAAATATCAACAGTGTCACTAACAAGAACCTCACAATAAAATTCCTATCAACATAATTATATCACATCGCATCATAGTTGATAGATAGTTGTGACTGTTGGTAATCTTTGCTTTGGGATATCATATTAAAGTTGATACTTGCTATTTATTTGTTATTTTTATAATTTTAATTCTTATTATGCCTTTTTAAATAATTTTTAACATTTTTATGTTGATAATTTATATGGTTAATGTAAAAATAAATTTATTTAGTTTTATAAATTTTATGATCTATGTGTTAATAATTTATATTCTTCATGTTAATAACTCATATGACCTTTTATGATCTCTTTGGTCCTCATACTAAAAATTATATTGGACTTCATGTTAATGATTTTTACAAGGGGAAGTCTAATTGTTCTATGCTTTTACTTTTTCCTCATAATTTGGACATGCAATTCTTGGTGATATCGATATTTTTCATTATTTGAATGCATAAACAAAATCAAAGCTCTAAAAAACCTCGGGGCACTCAGTGTACAAATAATTTAACAATTCAAATTTGTGATTCCACTAATATTTTGTTGGATTTCATGTAGAAATCCTCAGAAATATGCTCATTAAGGGAAAATAAAATAGAATGTTGAGATGGTGATCCTTTAGAACCCTTGGGATCCATGTGTTAATATCCATATGGTCCCTATGTTAATAACACATTCAACCCATGTAACCTAGTTAGTCCTTTCATAGATAGCCCCTATAACTCAAGTAGAATTCTTTTGGTTCATGTGCTATTAACATCTATGATGCCTCTAATCTCTATGAACCTCAAGTCAATAAACCCTATAATCCTTGTAACTACTATGGTCTATCTATCAACAACCCTTATGGACCATATATTAATAGCCCTCATTAGCCTTATGGTCCCTATATTAATAGCTTTTATAATCCTAATCACCCATATGGTCTCTAAGCTCATAGCCCTTATTAAACCTTTGATCCTCATACAAATGATATTATATGTATGTTAATAAGCTTCATAGTTCTTATAACACCATGGGCCCATACTAATATCCCTTATGAATTTGATATTCCTTACAAAACTTCTATTAATAAACATTATGAATATCCTTAAAAAATTTATAAGCTTTATGCCTTTAATAAATATATTCCATGTACCAATAACTTTATAAGACTTCATATCCTTGTAGTAACAATCCTTACCATATATATTCCACATGCTAACAACCTATAATACTAAAAGGTATTGTCTATCTCTTCTACATTTTGGGGTTGTTTCTTGGAATCTCGCGAACAATTTTTGGTCAAATCCTATTTTTTCGTTGCTTAAAATTCATTTTTGAATGCATAAATAGATTCAACGCCCTGAAAATCCATGGGGCACTTGAATTGTGTAGAGTTCACAGATCAAACATGTGATTCCAACAAATTCATATCATATTTCAGGCCAATTTGACCAAAAAATATGCCTAACAAAATTCCAAAACATAAAACAATTAAACTAGGGCATACTAAGATATTAATATAACACTAGTTAAAATGCTATATATAATGTAGCTTTATGTTAAAGCACAATAAAATAGTACCCATATATTAATGAGGTGTGAATACTCAAAGCATGTCAGGAATGCATAAATTTAGTGGTATGTTATTTATTGATGGTTGGGATATCAACTCTGTTTTCACCACATTTGTAAAAGGTACATAGAAATCCATGATACCATAATGTTAAGGGATCATTACACTATCTTTTATTATTCCCTTGGGAAATCTCACAATAGAAGAATATTTATGGAAGAAATCTCAAGCTTGAACATTGTTTAGACAAATATCAAAGAAATACCAACATATTAATCTCATTCTTAAATTCAGAAGGAAACATATAACAAGATCATGAAATCCTCAAGAAAGAGCTTATTATTGTTTGATAATCCATCCAAGGCCTATAAAAAGGTCCAATATATAAAAGGTGACAAGTTGAGAACATCCCAGAGAAGGGTGGCATAAATTCAACTTTGATGGAATCCTGGAAATAAAATATGGATTAGCAGGAGTAAGGATATCTTTAGAATACATGAGAATAATATAGAATGGATATTGAGAAGATTCCTAGACATATAAGCTAAAGGAGTAACCATAATTATTCTTATATCATTATATAAATGCATCAATATTGTTATACCATTGAGTTTAGAAAAAAATAAGTATTGAAGAAACTTAAACATTATTATAAACCAATGTTTTGTTAAGGATTTAGTAGAAATTTTAAAATAGGATGGAGAATAAGGGAAAACGATCTCTAATGATTAGGTCATTTGCTCACATTTAGGGTTTCATTTGTCTTATGTTAGCCAACCCATTGCATGGGGAGGCACCATGTACTTGATGATTGAGGGGGTTTGTCCCCCTCGCTCTCTCTCCAAGGATGTTCTCAATAGTTCTCAAGTTGACACGGGTCACAATTTTGCTAAAATTTCAAAAGGTAAGATCATTACAACCTCTGCCAATGTGCCAGTAAGAAAGGAGCCTATCCATGGGGGCTTCACTCAATGAACCTCTGGCATAGCATGTGTGTTCATGGCATACTAAACAATACCCTTAATTTGACTACATATTGTAAAATACATCTAAAAATCACATTATTTAATCCCCTACCAATACGAACCCAATACACTTCCCAATTTAAAAATCCACTACTGTCACTAGACATTGTAGGTATCAATTTTTTCATTAACTTTGAGCTCCATTTTTATTCCTACCAATATAAAAACATTTTAACACCTATTATATGCTCAATATATTATGTCAATTTTTCCTCAATATTTATCCCCCAATATGAATGCACATGGTATTGTATCTCTCCCCCAATGAAGCCCCCAAGAGCATGTCTGGCCACAATAGTTAGACTTGAAATTCAAGAAAAATGTGGGAGGATGTCTAAACTACTCACATGTCATTACAAGCTAAGTATTCACCTTGGGACATGTTGGAGGAAGAATCCAATACATGATATGACATGATATAATTTGCAAATTTTTAGGGATGTGACCCTCAACAACAATGCTAAAATGGTAGGTTGATGTTGAAAGGAGTCGTCAACATCACACAAGGTGCAACATTTTTTTTCACTACAATTTTATCTTGTGTAAAAGATAGAGAGGACATTTTTGAAGTAGGCTTGTACTTTTTCTAATTTAATTGAATATACATTCTGTGTTAGGTGGAGGGTTTGATCCATACAAGGAATATTTCTCAACATACACTATCTATATAAGACTCTACTACTTTCTACTGGATTTCTAGGACAAGGAAACTTTGACATGCATTGGCAATAAATTAGGTCATGTGTCAAATCTTCAAAGGATACAAGGCTAGGTAGGTGCACTTCTCATGCTCACAATTTTGTTCATGTCAATGTTTCCCAAGCCCTTCTAGCTACTACAAAAATATCCTTCAAACATAATGAATGGCCACAAACCCTCAACTATGAACACGCCCCTTTCTGATTCCACAAATGCCCTGAACATGGCCACTTATTTTAGGAATGTACCTTCAACCAACAATCCAAAGACAATAGTGAAGGTGAGGACAAATATGTAGAAGGCTTCACTCTTATTATGTTGATGTCTAGAACTGACTAATCCAACATTAGGGAGATCACCTAGTCAAATCCTCAATTATACCTTTATTCGTTTAGGATGGTGATTCTGACTGGTATGTGGGCCCAGTTTCCATTGAATGAAGTGCTCCTCGAAAGGAGACTTTCTAATATGATTACTTAAATCTAAATGCAACCTCAACTAATATGCAAATGATAGAAAGATATATCATATTGCTAACCTAAGACTAACTCTTCTAACCTACCTTGATTGAGAGAGAACAATGCAAATTTTAACCAAGAGCAAGGTAAAAGGACTAGAATTGAATCTATGATTAAGATGAGTCAACAAATCATAGGAATAGTTCATATTACTCATAAAAATTGAACACATATGTGCATATGTAGTTAAATGAATAAGTAGTTACCAAAATAAATAAAAAACACATGCTTAGATTCAAATATTAATAAATGAATTCAAGATTAAGATGAATTATTGTATCAGAAGTAGTTCATATGATGCAAAAGCGATGGGGTCAAAAATAAGCATGTAATTGACTACATAAATAGTTATAAGTAAGGACATACAAGTCTACTTGAATTCATGATTTAATTATGATCTAAATTTGACCAACCATGAAAAGGTAATTCTTCATTGATTTTAAGCAAACATAAGTTGACATTAAATTAAAAATAATGCTAAAATCATACAATAAACACTTATTTGGAACAAGAAAAACAAGTCAAAATTGAAAGGCATCCTTCATTCATAGCCAAATCTGAGCAGCAAAAGTCATATTGATTACAAAATAGATTTTTTAAGGCTTTACACCAGTTTTTTAACTTTGACAACAGTGCACAAAACTTGAATATGGCTTCAAGCCTTAGGGTATAATATTTTTCAAGGATCAACTATGATAACATAAGTTTCCCCCTTGCTTAATATCTCCCCTCTGATATGGTCCTGCAAGTTCACAATTTCCTCCAATAATTGACTCCACAACAATGTAAGTCTTCTCTGTAATTCAAAATGGAACCTTGCCCATTCTTCATTCCGTATACCTATTTAAAAAATAATACAATTTAATTCTCCCCTTATGACATGTTGAACAAATAAAATTAAAAAAGGAACTACAAACTTATTGTGATATTTTTCCTTGAGTTGGAGGATTTCATCTAAAGCTTGCGATTCCAATCTTGAATCCTGAGAAACCATTTGGTAGTTGCCTTAAAAAAGAAATAGACTTCTTCTGGTCTTGAGCCTTCAATTTTGTTGCAAAAATATCCACAAAAATTATCATTAAAAACCATATTAAAACTAGAAGTTATTATTAAAAATAAGATCTAAAAAACATTCAAATCTAATTATTCAAAGAAAACCAAATTCCTGTAAATTAGAAACAAATTCCTAAATCAAGGCCAAATTGTTTTATGTTGTCTCATGCTTCATTTACTATTGCATTTCTAACTATTAGACAACATTTCAATGATATTCAAAGAACAAAACGTTTTTCCATACATTTTCATTTCTAAAAATAAATTTAGTGGTATCAATTTGGTGCAATTTCGTGGCCCTTTTTAGATCAATTTTCAAGCATTTAAATTGCATATTTGACCATATAATCATTCCCAGATTATTCTCCTCGATTTTAGCTTTCGAATGAGCACTCTTGAGCCTAATTTGGTGCCCTGGAACTTGAGATATGGCCTTTAGAATTCGTGACTCAACAATCGTTCATCAATTTCATGGATGAATGAGGGCCATTGAATTAAAAAGTATTAGTTACCATGAAGTCTAGGTTATGGTATTATCGAGTTATGTTCTTGTTGGAGGCATGCTAACAACGATAATTCCCTTATTGAGGTTGCATTTTATTCTTGAATGATCATGTTGGCATGAAGGATTCAATTTAGTTGCAATAATAGTACTGAGCAATGTTCGAGATCAATAAGGGCTTCTCAAAGCCACAAAATTCTCCAATACCTTTGAGCTTGAGTTTGTAGAGTAGTGGGTCCATAATTGGTTTGAATAAGGCCTATTCAATTCGTAAAAGGAATTCTAAAATATTCATTAAACATAGAGGAAGTCTTGGATTTAGTTAATCACAAACGAGTCCTTGCTTAATTTTTTTAATCACAGGGCCTAACTAGCTAATTAAGAGTTAATATGGGATTTGTGCTAATATCGTGTCACGTTTAATTTTGGCAGGAACCTCCATTGTGCCCCGACATTGTGATGTGATGACATGTTGACATGGAGATAGGGTGGAGGTGATTACTGTGGGGCCACAAAAATTTCATATAACATAATTTTGTTTCTTTACACGAAGGATCATTCTATCAATTAATGAGGGCCATGCCTTCTATTTGGCGTTGAGCTTTGTTGTGCCCTTCCTAGGTTTGGTTATGATGGCATAAGTGCTGGACCCAACATCACAGGATCTCCCCGGTATGAAGTCCCAACTAGACCTCACACCATTTGGTGTGGGAGTCCCATCCGGTACGGTGGCCTGGTTGCCATTATCTTAAAGATTTTCCTCAACTCTTGCTTGTCCGCACAGGTGAGTGGTATGCTTTGTCTTGCGAGAAGTGAGGTTCCCGTGCCTGGAGATTGTAAGTGTATCTTGTGTCAATGGTTCTTTCACTATCGAGGGAGAGGGTGAGGGTGAGTTGCAGGTCGATTGGAAGTAGTCCCAATGATGCTAGGAACACACAACACAATAGGACGTACATAGCTTCCAGTGGAGTAGTCCACACGGATGTGACAGTCACAACACACAAGGGAAGATAACACGTAAAACTCAGTGGATTAGTCCACACGAGTGCAATGGTTTTTTATAGAAATTTTTATGTGAAAGGTCTGTCTGATGTCTAGGAGAGTAGTCTACACAGGCGAGACAACGTTAACAACATATACAACAAATTTCCATTAATAGATTATGTATTACAACAAGTGAAATAGTTCAAATGTAAAACACATTTTAGAGAAACATGCATCAAAAGTGTTAAATATTAGTCTTACAATAGTTACAATACATGTGTGAAAACGTGTTGGCCTGTTAGCAGCCTTCTGAATTAAGCGAAAGTTCCAAGACACATTGTTACACCATACATCACTAACCCTGCGTGAGGGGCATTGGAGCCACTGCTTACTCCTCCAAGGAAAGATTAGAGACTCTCTTGGCTATGTGGGAGGAGCTGAGGTGAAAAGTCCCTTGCATGTAAAAATGAGGGGGTATTTATAGCCAAGGGTGAAACTCACCCTTGTGGCTGTTCGACTACCCTCATGGTTGTTTGACTTCCATGAATTTTTGACTTTACATGACTCTTTTTACAACAAGTGGGTCTCTTGGACTTCCACATTAAATTACATTTATTTGACAACATGGCCCACAGTGGAGATGTGGACAACATGACTCATGACATGAATCGACATGATAATGGTGGTAGATTCGTGTTGTTGCTGGAGTGCATGTCGAGCTACAATGCTACTAGGTGATGGATGTCTTCATGGTGTGTCACAGCTTCACCTTTGCATGGAAAAGTGTGCGGAGTCTTCGATGGTTGTTGGTTCGCTTGATGTTTCTTTTGCACATTTCTCCTTGCTTGTATGTTGGAAGGCTTGACAGGTTCATCTGTTCGTGAAAGGTGCATGTTCGTCCGTTCGTGAGCACATATTGCATGTTTTCGCATCCATCTATCTACAAACACATCTTTGCATGATCATCTATTCACAATCACATCTCTTCACATGTATCATTCATTCATCCATTGGTGAACATGTCCTTCTACATGTGCTCCCTTCGTTCATCCCATTCGTCGTTGCGCCATGTTTGTTAGTGTACCTATACCTGCAGTCACTCATGATGAGACGACATCAAATCTAAAAATCTCCTAGTATACCATGACACATGATCATTTCGGATGCAGGTGACCAGGAGAGGCAACAAGGTTGCGAGGCAAGATGATGGCTCCAGGCACTACTGATGAAAACTGCGCAAGAGTCACTAGGTGATGAAGATGGGAAATCCAAGTCGACAGTGACTGTCCACGAGGTCTGGCTCAGTTGGAAGGAAAAACTACACAAATTTTGGGAGGGACAATCCGGGCTGCAGGAAGGCAAGGTAGACAAAATCTGCGCATTTTCTAGAACGAGCAGGCAGCAAGGGCTTGACAGCAAAATTTGTGCAATTTTCTGGAGGAACATGCCAGTCTGCATGGAGGATTAGCAGGCAAAAATTACGTAGTTTTTTGGAGGAACTGGCCGGGAGCCTGGAAACCAAAACTACACAATTCCTGGAGGGAATTGGTAGCTAGATTCTGGGTCATTGGCAGCAGAAACTGTGCAATTCCCAAGGGGAATTGGCAGTCAGTTGCTAGGAGCTTGGCAGTAGAAACTGTGCAATTCTTGGAGGGAACTATCAGTCTGCTGTTGGGAGTTGCTGGCGAGAGAAACTACATTGAGAATGGGAGGCCAGCCTGCTGATCATCTCTACACAATTTCTGAGCTAAGCGAACTGCTGAGAAGCAGAAGGCTTGCTCATGAAAACTATGTAATTTCCTAGATGAGCAGCTGGTCGATTGTCAGGAGGACTGACTGAGAAAACTGCACAATTTTCTGAGGCAGATAGGGACGGGCACTGGGTGTTTGTTCAGCCTGTCTGCACAATTTCCTCAGTCAGCAGAGAAGGCAAGGTCAGCAGCCTCTGCGCAATTTTTGAGGGGAGTCAATCCCAAGGTGGCTATTGGGTCCAACTCTTCAGATGGCCAGCATGAAGGTTGAATGAAATGCTTGCAAGTAGCGTAGCTTGAAAAGACTTGCTTGGTGCTTCTGCGCCATTCTGGGTGACAGTCGATTGAGTCGATGGCGGGGTGATGGTCTGGCTATCAGAGGGGAGTTTGGTCATTAGAACTTCAGCAAAATGACTAAGTGTGTGAATGAGTGAAAGATGCAAATGTGATCTTACAAACACACACCCTCATGACTTGACAACGAGATGACTCAAACCAACCAGACACACATGTTCAACATGACTGACCGACGGTGCAAACGAAAAGTGCAACACTCAACTGTGATGACACTTGTGCGACAATGAATGTGACTTCGTGTGTGAGTGCGAAAGATGTTTTCATAGCGAACATAACATGTACACACAAAGTGAAGACCTTGAGCATGACCAGAACATGGTCACAAGCAAGACATTGACATCACATGCAAAAGCTTGGGTGGAATGAACAAGCAAGGTGGGTGTGAAGGCTCACATGAGCTCACGAAGTGAACCCAAGTGTATGCAACCATCAAGTGAAACTCTCAAGGGAGGCTCCGAATTTGGGTGCAGGCCAAAATTTTGGAGGGTGGTTGTAGCCGCTACAACATGTGGCAACACACTGGTAGAACTCTAGCTTCTCTATTTTGGTTCATTGATAGCACAAGGCCTTGGTCTTTTGGGGAGTATTGAAACAATGTGCAGGTTACTTCGACTTTCCCACTTACCCTATGGACATACATGGTTCACCTTTTCCAACTCAGTCAAACACAATCAAAAGTTCAACTTGATTGTAGTGTTTCGAATCTGGGAAGAGTAGTTTAGCTCGTGAGTTGAATATTTTCATAGTATAAGTTTTCATCTCTGGTGTTGCTCCACTGCCAGCAGGCCTAGACAGTACCCCAATGGAGTCAAGCAGGAACACATGCATTGTTCCACTGCCAGCGAGCTTGGTCAGTACCCCGGTGGAGTTGCTTGCTTCACCTCTTTGCGCAAGAAGCCTTTCTCTTCTTTCGCCTTTGTATTTTTCAAGAGCACTATGCACAGGAACAGAAGAGGTTGTTCCTTCAAAGAAGCATGTGAGACCTCTGACATAGGTTTTCTCATTTATATTTTCCCCTTCTCCGTTTCTACTAGTTGGATGAGCTTGAGCACATAGAGTAGAAGGCTAAGGAAGACAAGGGGATTCCTAGTGTGGACATAGGTTCATGGTTGGACCAAAACTTCCCTTGCAGGTGGTTCATATTTTCCTTCAATACTTCATCAGCCGAAGGTTTTAACCAAGCACAGAGAAGACAAACACAAGACTAGCCAAGTGTTGCAGTGTCACAAGTCTCTTCAAATTTCAGCCACATACTCTATTCAAAAGCCAGAACATAGTAGTTGGAAGCACTTATTTCTAGAAACCAAAATAGTAATACACCAAGCAAAGAAAACAAACGTAAACAAAAATAGTAAGCAAAGCACAAGCAGAAGTAAAAGCAAAAGTAAAGCAAGTAAGAAAGCACACAAGCAAGAAAACAAACAAACATGCAAAGCAAGAAGGCAAACAAGCATGCAAGCAAGCAAACTAAAAGCAAACACTACTCCTACTCCTAAGCTAATGGTGCATGGGCCTAATCGCATGAAGTGATATTTCTAATGTAGCCACTGGCACATTGGTTGACCCATGTTGGTGAAGGATTGGTCCGTGAGCAACCTAGTTGTGAGAACCAGCAAATGTGAAAGATACAACAATGAAAACAGACACGCGCAAGCTTACAAGCGTCCATAGAACAAAAATGAGTGAAAGCACATGTCATGCACTCTATGGACTTGCCATAGTGTTGTGCTACACTATGTGCAGATTTTGAGTATATGCATTCCCTTTACCGTGATATGCAAGCAAACGTGAGAAAGGTAGACCACTTACGCTGTGCAAGTGTGCTTGCTGTGTACGATTCCTCCAATGCATGAGAGATGGGATCGTGTAGTTCGAGTGGAGGAAGTAAAATCTGAGTGTTAGATTGATCTGGAGTGCATACATATGAGTAATGAGGAGCCTTGAGTGTTTGAACAATTTCCTAATTAGAAGTAAAATCAACCTTAGGATAGCGAGGGCCTGACATAACCATCAACTCGGGCTAAAGTGCCTCGACAATTTGTGGGGTTTCGACTTCGTTGACAGATGGATCTTCGTAGACCAGTGGCTTAGGCAGATTAACAACGAGTGAATTAACATCGTGATCGGATGATGAGGTGAAGAGATCACGACAACCAAGATCAGAAAATTTAGGATGTTGGTCGGCACCCTCATGGTTTGATGAATCACACAGAGGGGTAAATGAGAAGGAAGCGTTTTCACCCGCTGCATTTCTGGAAAGAGAAGATGAAAGATCAAGTGGATTTTTAAAGAATGATTGGTCCTCTTCATTGTTGGATGATGGGCTAACATATGGTGTGTCCTACGAAAGATCAACAATGGGTGCATCCATGGACGGAGATACACATGAAAAATTAGGGATGGCAACATCAACAAGGATTCCAGGAAAAAATGAAGGAGGTACGGATAGACATGGATGGTCCCCTGCTGCCAGTAGATGTTTAAGCTTCCTGTCATGCTCTTCATGAATGCATGCACATGTTGGTTGTGCAACACCAACTCCGTCGATAGATCGATCCTTGTTCAAAACAAGTGTAGAGTCTAGAATGAAAGAACACAAGACTGTGTCATCATCGACTACCCTCATGACTATTTGAGATCCATGGCTTTTCAACTTTACATGACCCTTTGTACAACAAGTGGGTCTCTTGGACTTCCACGTTACATTACATTGATTTGACAATATGGCCCACAGTGGAGATGTTGACAACATGACTCATGGCATGAATCGACATGACAATTCTAGTAAATTTGTGTTGCTGATGGAGTGCATGTCGAGCTGCAGTGTTGTTGGGTGATGGATGTCTTCATCGTGTGTCACAACTTCACCTCTACATGGCAAAGTGCATGGAGTCTTCGATGTTCGTTGGTCGTGTCGATCCTCTTTTGGTCTTTTTTTTTTTAATTTGGAGCCGAAACTTCCAGCTCTAGAAGCTTCATAATGGGAGTTTGGTAAATGGTTAGGCCGGATGGAGTTGAGGAGGTCAGATTGGGCTCCTTTCCCCTATTAGGATGGAACTCTCTTAAGATATAAGACCTTCTCCCATGAGAAGAGGAACCATCTCCCATCCATTCAAGCTATATAAGCCTCCACTTTTCCAAAGCATAGGCTAGGGTTGGTGTGTGTGTTCTAGTGCTAATTAAGTTTTTTTTGGAGTGATCAGCAAGTTATTCATGGTTGTAGCTCTCTAGTTGTGTGTGAGGGAGAAGTGTGAATTTGGTTTAATGTGAAGACTAAAGGGAAGAGCCTTAAAACTATCATTGTTGAGGCTACTTGGAATGCTAACGAAAGTGTGTGGGAACCTGGTTTTGTCAGAGGAGAACAACAATGTCAAGACGCCGGTTGTAATCTCTTCTTGATTTAATACATATGCAACTATCGATTGATTTCCTACATAATGTGTCATCTCACATTTTTATGGCTTAATGCTTCTTAACTTTTTAAGTAGGTTGAATTAAAATTTGTCTATTATCACGATTGTTGTTTGTTGTTGTTTACTTGTTTTAGGTGTTCGAAGAAGGAAATGGGAGATAGTTGGACGAAGCAAGCAAGGTCATCACCAAAAGGGATAAGCATACTAAGAGGTAGGCCTTCTTAATTGGTTCTAACCTAAGGAAATCTTCCATAGAATGTCTTGTTTGTGGCTAGACCCGCTATCGGACTAGAGGAATTGTTTCTGTCCGCACTTAGAATTATACTTTACCACAAATTGGTGACTCCACTGGGGAAACCAATCCTTTTGTTTGCTTGCTTGAAATTTCATGGTTTTGTGTGAACTTTCCTAGTTTCACCATTTCCCTTTAGTTGTGTCTTCTTTGCTTTGTTTATTGCTCTGGTTCTGAAGTTCACAGTAGCAAGTCTGGTCTCAGCCATTGAATTTTTTTATTTTTTCTTTGTATCCTCGCTCAGTGCACTTATTTCTCTAACAGTCGCACCAATCAGTGTGATATGCTTAGAAATAGTCGCGCTGACCCCCTTCTAGAGCTTGTTGTCAGTTAGGCAGTCATGTTGATGCCTATAGGTGAAGATTAGGGTTTGTTATCACTCAGAAATTTCTCTAGAAGTTATTAGAAGAAAGAAAATGACCGAGGTAACCACAAACCAACTTTGGAGCATAGGTTATAGCCAACCTAGACTTAGAGAGGGCTCTCTCTATATGATTTATCTTTGTTTGCTTTGATTTCAGGCTAGGTTTTTTTTTTTTTTTTTTTTCACGTGTGGTTCATGGATACCCGTGGTCACTAGGTAGCCGCTATGTCCACGGTTCAACACTGAGTGGACCCCACCCAAAGGGGATCAACACCCTCAGCCTATTTACTGACCTGACCCCAAGAGCTTTCGGGAATTAACCCTTTGAACTCCCGATTGGCGAGGCACTAATTTGATTGAGCTAACTGTTGGGGCTTGGATTTCAGGCTAGTTATAAATGTTCTGGGGGTTTTTTATTTATATTCAAGATTGGATGGTGGGATCCTTGAAACAGATGGATAGAATGATGTCTTTAGACCATTGTCTTATGGAGTCAACAGAAGGGCAATAGAACTGGATCAACTCACTAAAGGGAATGTTCAAAGGGCAAGTTAGCAGAGTAAAGTGCAGGTCTTTGGAACAGGGGGGTGAAATGGTTTTAATTAGGGTGAGAGAGAAATTAAGGATTCTCAGACCAAGATATGAACGAGGAATAGAGGGTAATCGAAAGCAAAGGGCAATTAAGAATCATTTGATTTGGATTAGCAAGAAACAACCTAAACTAAGGAGTAATTAAGAATTCCTTAACTTAGATATCAGTTGAAAAAAATTATATGCATAACTATTAAAACAGAGTGTAATTAAACAATTTCTGAGATATTGTTCCAGTTATAGCATTCAGATTCAGAAATGCATTAAATATTGTGGAAAAACTTTAAGAAAGATAATGATAACATATGAAAATACTTGTCTGTACTTCGCTCAACACATGAATCCTGTGAAATATCTTGTCTTTATTCATCAATCCAGCTTGCTAGCTCAATCAGTGATACAATAGCTTTACAATCTTTTGATCAAAATTCTATAGAAATGTCTAAGAATCCACACCTACATACTTCGAATTGTGAAGTATTTATACAAAAATTATTACAAAATATCTCAAACTGACTTGAGATTTAATCTAGGAAATGAAAATGTCTTCTTGCAAGAAGATAGAGACATCTATTGAACTGCTTCATGATGTCCCATTTATTGTGGTATTGCTGGCCTTTATGGTTTGGTTTTTAGCCCTTTATGTTGCTTTGTTGTTTGATCTTTCACGTTGGAGGCTTCATTTACTTTTGGCTTTCATCTAATGCACTTTGACACTGATACTCTTTGACTATGCTAACCTATCTTCATCTTTTCACCTAGGTGTTTTACTTTTACTGTATACTAACCTTCTTATTGCATATTTATCACAGTAATTCAGTCAATTTCTCCCATGTCTTAGCATCATGTAATTGGATCTTCAGCATCCTTCTGTATATTTCATTTGCCTCAATGTACTTGGAAAAAGTAGGCTTACTGATGAACAAGCGCTTTACCTCATGCTGGAGGTAAAACAAGTTTTAAAATGTTTGATAAAGAGTTTGCCTGTTGGCAATGCCTTGATTGAGGATGTACTGACCTGTTCCTTTGCTAGCTCTCTGATTTTGTTGTTATAATCCTGCTGTGTCATGAGATTGTCATTTATTACTAAGGGACTGGGCAACCCTTTTTCTCTCAAAATTTGAAATTTAGCCATAAATCTATCAACGGCTACCTGCATATTTTGAAACTTGTCCTCCAAGTTTAACATCAAGTTTCTCTTGGAAAGTACCTTCCTCTCTTCCAAAATTGTTTCAATTTTGTCCTCTATTTCCAATTCCTAAAGCTCATACTTGTTTTTACTGTTTAGGAATTGGATGATTCTGTTGGCATCTTCGAGCATCTCTCCTAATTCTTCTTTCACCTTTTGGATGGCTTATGTAGCCATCTTTATTAGATCTATCTGTTCAAAAATCACCTGAATAGATGGCCAAATATCATTGACAGAGTCAATGATATTGGCCCATAGAAGTTCCTTAGTTTGACCAAGAGGTTCTTTTAGTGTTAGGTCCTTTTCCATGGATTTTATTCTTTCAGTCATTCTGGAAACCTTTTGCACTTCTTCTTTGTGCAAGATTTTGGCAAGCTTGTAATGAATTTCCAAGCTTGCCACCTTTTCTTTCAGCTTATTCATTTCTATAGCCTATATGGACATTTCTTCCATAGCTCTAACCAATTTTGTTGCTTCTTCACTTGATGTACATGTTGCTGATGTAGATTGTGTTGACACCTATTCTGCTGTGGCCATAGGAGCTGTGGGAGCCAATGAGGCCGCCAATGTAGAAGGAACAACTATTGAGACTGTTGGGATGACATTTACAGATGTAGTGGCAATATCACTTTGCTTCAATTGAATTAAAGTGTCCAATTCCTTCTCTGTTTCCCTTAACTGATCATTTAATTTTAGGACTAAGTCCATCAATTATTCATGCTTGGTTTGGTTTTCCAAGACTTCCTGTGTCTGGGGATGCTGCAGTTGAGGTATCTTAAATCGCTTTTTAAGTGCTGCAATGTCATCGTTATTCTTCTTTATCAGTGGTTCAGTGGCTTTAATGTCTTTGGGATCATGTCCCAATTCAATCACTAAGTATTCCAAAGACTTGATTCTGGTACCCTTGGCCTGTGAGGAGGCCTTCTCTAACTGATATTGAACTGAGATATTGGTCAATGAATTCTGCAATTGATGGGAAATTATGGCTTTCCCTGTAAGGGTGGAGTAAATCATTTCTCCAGCCTATTTGTGAAACTTAATTTGGTCAATGGGATGAATGTCCCTTGCCAATACCTAAAAATCAATCTTTTTGTAATCCATTGATGTCCTTGGTGGTTGCACAATTGGCTTTATAAAAGACATTTGCATCTTTCCTTCCTTGATGTCAAAAGCTGACATAAACCTAGTTTGGTTTGTAGGTGTAAGCTTGAGATACTGAGCATAAGACTGTGCCTTCAATTTCTCATTTCTCATTTTAATTTCTTTATACATGTCCTTTTTATCCTTATCTCTATCAACAGGTCTACTAAATGAGGAGACCTCTACACTTAGATACCTTTCCAACATCTGAGTTTGTGAGGTGGGTGGTTCCTATGTTTCTCCAAATGGAGCTATGCCTTTGCTCATGTCAAACTCAATATTAGTTATTTCTGTTAAGCCTTCAGTGTCTTCCTATTTTGAAACAGGATTAAGCTTGGGCCTTTTGCTCTAGCTACTTTCATACTGCCCATTGGATGCATCCATGCCTGAGGTGGAGGACTTCCTATCAGCATAGTCATGACTGGATGGACAAAAGAGTCAATGAAATTTGAATAGGTGTAAGGAGATGAATACTTGTGAAAAAGTGGTGTCCAAAAGATAACAGATCTGGGCTGGCCTTTGGTATCCAGCTTCTGGAGGGTGAACGGAAATCTGTCTGACTGATAATATAAAAACATGATGTATAGTACAGATGAGTATTTGAATACTCTCTCATTGTGCATCCTAGTAAACTATTCATGCATTCTTTTAGTTATGAATTGGGCATAATCATACACAGTAGCAGGAGGCTTTCCTAGGGTGTAAATGGACATGAAGGCTAGGATAAGCTCATCAATAAATTCATCAGTGGTGCAGCCTAGAATACATGATATCATGGTTATGATTTGTTTGCCCCTTTCAGAGAACATGGCAGAAACATATGGAGGGGCAATTTTAGGAATGTAATGCTCTTATACAATGAATGTTTGAAACAATTGAGCCAGTCTAGAGGGACTCAACTTGGTGTACTGGTATAACAGATCCCCAATGGAGAGTGGGGTTAGGTTTGGACCTGGTTAGAGTTGTAGCATCTCATTGATTGATTCAACTGTGATAGTAAACAAAATTTCTGGTTAGGGGACATTACAGCTCTCTGGCTAGGAATGTAATAGGCATGGCACATATGGACAATTTCAGGAAAAATATGTACTTAGGGAAATTGGTGTTTGGGAAAATTGGATTCCCAAAGACCAATGTCATCAGAATGGTTCAGGTATCTGTATTTACTCAAATAATGAATTTTGAGCAGGACCTCATATGCACTTGTGTCTTTGACTTGAAAGTCCTTGTCTGCCAGGGGGAGGTGGTCTAGGTCCAAATGAGGAGTAGTGATAGGTCTGACATCCATGGCGACAGGGGCAAAGATAATTAAGTTTGTGGATTTGAATTTGACTTTCACAGGTGTATGCAAAGGTTTTCTGATGGAAACTAGAAACTTTCAGATGGGGTTGGGCAGAGACTTTTAATTTTAAAGCAATTTCAATTAATTTTATTTAATTAAAACACTTCACAGGCTAAAAATTTTCAAATTTGAAAGGGCGAGTGGTAATTCATGGTGAAATACCTAGAATTAGGTGGATTATCTTCAAATTTGGATTTCATGGCAATTGCAGAAGTTCGAATGGCTCTGGTATGGATTGAGAGGTTGATTGGGGTCTCTAGAGCTTCTTCAGGAGTGAATTTGGAGTTAAATTGGTGAATTCAGCATTTGCAGGAATCACACTGCTTCGCAGAGGTTCACAAAGAAAACGAGCGAAAAAGGCAAAAAAGTGCTTCTCGGCCCTTTTATGGAGCAACGATCATTTTTTGGCAAGTAATTTATGAATGAACAGTGGGCAGTTTATCGGGCTGAGTGGGGAGGCAGTTTCCCAAGCCATCACACTGCTTTCGTGGAGGAAGTGGTATTTCGGAGGGGTCACTCGATCTACTCCAGCGCTCGACACATAGTAGTCAGGGGGCCGGGGAAAACCACCTTATCTGGTGGGTAAACGTCGGTCATTGGGTATAGTCGATATGGCTGTGGACCATCAGATGAGGGAGATGGCGATTGGACGACAGTCAGGTGAGGGAGGTGTGCGGGTGATAAGAGCATGGGCTTTGGGGGGGGGCCAAGGCTTTAAACTTTGGTGGTTTGGGATTAATTAACACTTAATCATGGATATAATCAATCAGGCGGGGTTTAATGATGGGATTTATCTGTTTTGTTGGGATATGGGGTAAATGGTATAGTTTATATTAAAACTAAGAGTTGGGAAAATTATTTAGGGGATTTAATTAGTATACGGGAAAAGGTATATCAGGGATTTATATAATAAAGTTAAAAATTAATATGAAATGAATGTGCGAAGTGAACTTTACCACTAAGCATAAATGAAACATTTGTGTGTTTTAATCACATAAATTGGATACTTAGGATAAAACACTTTTGTGGATTTTTTGAATGAAATAGAATTTAACATGGGGGGTTTTTACTTTTCCTAGGCAAATGAAGTTTAACCTTAGGAAAAGGGATTTTATTAGGGTAGTGAGGGGGAAATGAATTTCATGAAGGGGATTCTAACACTTGATGTCCTTAAGTCATTAAGCCACAGGTCTAGTCCCACCAAAAGTCAGAGAAATGCTTTGAGCCTCTTTGACTTGGAGGATTTAAAGTACTAGAACAGACTTGTGGATAAGAAATTAGTAAGGGGAAAAATGAATGAGGGGGAGTTAATCACATTAACTTGTAAACCTTTATTTTTGCTTCCATAATTGATCATACATATATAAATATGTGTCTAAGCATGATGCATGTGTTTTGATCCAATCAACTTTATACTTCAGCAACCTTTCTTCTACTTACCCATTACTTACCCTGCCATTTTTTCTTCATTTATTTGGGTGCATTTAGGCTAGCAAACCCTTATCATCCACTTTTCTTTTGAAAAGTAATCTATCTAATTCTAACCTTATATCATCCAAAGGCTTAGATTAAACTTATGAGCTCCTTTTATTCTCTCTACCTATCTAATGATCCACTAAGATTAAACTGTTTGGTCATATTTTATTCTCTAACTATAAACATAAAATTCAAAGCATGATATAATCAAGATTAAACAGTTTGATTACCATGGATTGTGGCATGAATAACAAGCTGCACACAATCATTATTATGCATATAAGTAAATAGTAGTGGCATCTAGACTTGCACACTTTCATAGTCTCTTTTTTTTTTTGGGGTTCATATATTTTCATTTTTTGACCTTCTCTTATTCTTTTTGTCCTTTGATATTTCTTTTAGGACATACCCTCTTTACATTTTTTAATTTTTAATATGGAAAACATTTGCAAAAAGAAAAGGCATGTACAATATTCCAAGGCTTAACCTTAATCATTCAAAATTATGACTCCTATTGGTATAGGAACCTAACAATGGCTCCACTTGGGGATGGCATTTTCTAGTGAAATGTCAAGAACTCTAAAGATCAGTAGCCCTTTGAATTGTTGTTGATGTTACCTTGAAAAGTGTCCTTCTGCGAATCTGAATTATTGATATTTATGATAGTAAAGCTTTTAAAGCTTAGGGCCTTATCCTCGGGCTTCAACTTCAAAGATCACCATCCAATCCAAACTAGACTTTGTAAATAAAGTATGTACAAATGGGAAGTTAAAATTAGTAACTTGGTTCAAAGTAATGTTCTAGCATTTGACTATTCACTAGCCCCTGTACCATTAATTTCTCTAAAGAAGAAAGCATTATTTCCTTTGTAAGCATAAATGACATAGGGACCTTTCCATAGGAAATCAAATTTCCCATGTTTACCTTTGTATTCTCTCCTTGAATCCCACTTAAGCACTTTGTCACCAATGTAGAAATCTTCAGCCTTGGTTCTATTATCAAAAATCTTTTTAATCTTTTGCTGCACAACTTGGGACCTGACATAGACCTCTTCTCTAGTTCGTTGTAGATGAATAGTTTGGTTGATTCTTCTTTGGATACTCTGGTTCAACCTGTAATTCTTGAAGTATCTTCACTACTGGTACTCCCAAAGAGGATGGAAAGAAAACTTCCATCCCATAAACTAGTTGATAGGGAGAAGCACCAATTGATTTCTTAGTAGTCAATTTGTCTGCCCATAAGGCATTGACTAGCTTTTTATTCCAAGTTTTCTTATTGTCTTCTAGTAACCTCTTGATGATGTTTACTAGGCTTTTGTTTGAGGATTCTTCGAGTCCATTACCTTGAGGGTAATAGCCTGTGGAATGGCCAAGGGTGATATGGTATTTATTGTAGAAATCTATCATTCTTTTGTATTTAAAGGTTGCTGCATTATCAGTAATGAGCTTAGTTGGACATACAAATCCTGATAGAATATTGGTTTCAAGGAAGGTTATGATAACAGTATCTATGGCTTGCCTTAAAGGTATGGTCTCTATCCATTTTGTGAAGTAGTCTGTGGCTGTGAGGATCCATTTGTGCTGGGTAGAGGAGGGTGGGTGAATTTCACCAATTAAGTCTAAACCCCATTATTGAAAAGGTATTTCTGCAAAGATTGGCTTGAGGGGTAAAGGTAAGAGCTTTTTATTCCCCTAAAAAAATTGGCATTTGTGACAGGAGGTCACATATTTTTTGACATCAACAAACAAGGTAGGCCAATAGAAACCAACTTTAAGGATTTTATCTGCAGTGGTCTTCTAGTAAAGGTGTCCTCCACAGTCACCTGCATGAAATTCTTCAAATATCTTGTCAGCCTCATTTTTAATAAGAAATTGAGAAGAATACCTTCATGATCTCTCCAAAACAGAGCATTGTCTAATATACAAAATTTCAAGGATTTCATCTTTAAAAACCTGCTTTTAGTCCTAGATAATTTAGGAGGAGCTTGTAAATTCAGTAAAACACAAATAATATCGGCATACCAAGGTGATTCAGTAAAGGCTTGGCTAATTCGTAGAGTCGCCATCTCCTCTTCATTATGTATTGCTGCAATAAATTTTATATCCAAGGCTTGACAGTTTGATTTATCCATGAGTTTGGCTAAACCCTAGCCCTTGATTAACTTAATAAGTTTGATTTCTATATCATACTCTAAAATAGTAGCAATCCACTTTCCCCTTTTTCCCTCAGGACCATCTTGAGTTAGGATGTCTTTAACTACTGAATTAGGAAAGTAGGCTACTATAGGGGAATATAAGATGTATACCCTAAAGTCCTTAATGGATTTGACTAAAGCCAAGGCTTGTTTTTCCATTATATTATATTTCAAAGTGGCATCTATCAAGGCTTTGCTGAAGAAAGAAATGGGTTGTTCATAGCCTTAGTCATTTTTCTGCAATAGAACTGTAGCAATTGTGTGCTCAAAAGCAAAGGAAAACAAGATGAAATCTCTGTCAAATTTAGGACTGATTAACACAGGTGTTTTAGTCAAGGCTAGTTTAATGTCTTCAAAGGATTTTTTAGCCTCAATGGTCCATTTTATGGTGGAGTCCTTTTTCAGCATGTTGTTTAGTGATCTAATTAACTCTGCCAGATTAGATATAAATCTTCTAAGAAAATTAATTTTTCCTAAGAAAGCTTGTAACTCTTTAATGTTCCTAGGGTGTCTTATTTGCAGGATGGCTTCTATTCTAGTGGGGTCTATTCTTATACCATATTCTGAAATTATGCGACCTAACAAATTTCCTTCTTCTAAACCAAACAAGGACTTTTTGGGGTTTAAGGAGATTCCACATTTCCTGCATTTAATAAAAACTTGCCTTAGATGATCCAAATGTTGATTGTCGTATTTTGAAAATACAGTAATATCAACTAGATATATCACAAGGAAATCATGAATTTCTTTTGCAAAGGCTATATCCATAGCCCTCTGGAAAGTGGCTCCTGCATTCATTAGCCAAAAGGCATTTTCACATACATAAATGTGCCCCAAGGAGTAGTAAAGGAAATTTTGGGTTGGTCATCTGGATGAACCGAGATTTGATTGTAACCAGAAAACCCATCCAACAATAAGATTCTGGTTGATCCAACTACTCTCTGTAAAACGTGGTCCATTTTGGGGAGAGGGTAATTGTCTTTTAGTGACACTTTGTTGAGGTTTCTGAGATCCACATAGAGTCTGATCTCACTAGTTTTCTTTCTAGTTGGCACCAAGTTTGAGACCCAATCAGAAAATCTGATTGGTTCAATTATTTTGGCATCATACATCTTCTGAATTTCTTTTTCAATTGCAGGTAATAAGACAGGATTAATCCTTCTAAGTTTTTGTTTGAAAGGTTTTTGATTTTATTTAATAGGAATTGTGTGCTAGATGATGTTGGTGTCATAGGATTTGAGGTCCTCATAAGTCCAAGAAAAAACATCCTGAAGTTCTTTCAACAACTCAATGTATTTCAATTTTTCAGTTGGGGGTAATTATTTTGAAATTTTGATCAGTTTAGGATTTTCATCGGTGCCTATATTACATTCCTCTATATCAGACCTTGAAGGTTACATTTTAGATTTCCTAGGAACATCATTTGAATCAAATAAATCTTCTAGAGGGGTTAATCCCTTTGGTAAGAAATTATCCTTGAGATTAATTACTTCGGCTTCTTCACTGATTATTTCATCAACCTCAATTTTCTCTAAGTTATCTACATCTAATTTGGTAAATTTATTTGGGTTGAGTCTATCTATTTCATCACCTTCTATCTCATTTATTTCTATCTCATCCTTAGTGTCAGTATCTATTGATGTATCAGTATCTATATTGTTATTACTAAACTCTTCCTCTGAGGCTAAAAAGTTATTTATCTGTTTATCATCAGAAAATATTTGCCAATTCTTCAAATTGTCTGGAATTGCAGGTCTATGCCTAACTTTAGTAGTGTACTGATGGTTGGGTTGGAAGGGAAATTTGCAGGTGTTGGTAAACATTGCTAAACTATGGATTTGCATGTTATGTTTTCTAGGAATTACTGCAAGCTTTGATTCTAGGAAAGCGTTAAGTATTTCTACGATAGTTCCCCTATAACAACTTAATCTAGGGTCCTTTGTCATATATACACCATCAATCTATTTTATAATTAGTTCAGAGTCTCCCATGACAGAAAATCTTTTAGCTCCTAGATTTCTAACTAACTTAAGACCTAAAATTAATGCTTCATACTCAGCCATATTATTGGTACATTTAAAATTCAATCTATATGCATGGCCTTCTAAGTAATTATGTTCCAAATTATATATCCACACTCTTGCTCCTTCTCCTAACCTATCTAATGATCCATCAAATTCTAAATGCCATAATATCTCATGATCTATATTTACACTTTCTGGTGCAACAATTTTTTCGTCATTTATAGCAATTTGACCGTCTTGTTCATTGAATAGTTCTATAGTCTAGTCTATTTCATTTTGTGTAGAAATTGCATTTTCTTTTGGTTCTGTATTAACATTGTTTGAATTTCTTCTTGTGTTTGATCAATATTATACAGGATAAAAGAATTGATATCTGAGTGTATGGAGTAGATGGGAAAGTTTTGAAGCTGATCCTGGCTACTTACCATATATTTCATTAAGGTTTCTTGATATAGTTTCTTAGGTTGTCCAAAAACAGAGATTGTTGCATACGACATATCTAGTTGCAAGGATCCCTGAAGTTTGGCTCCCCATGATCTGGATAACAGCGTACCATACTTTGGTGGGATGTCAGCAACTACAATATCCATAGGGATGCTTTTGGCAGGATATTGGACTAAAGTAACACACAGGTCTTTAATCAATCCTAGACACTGTACCTGACTGGAGTCAAATGAGAATAAGTCTTTATAAGGCCTT
The DNA here is from genome assembly GCA_031772625.1 of Pinus tabuliformis. Taxonomy (NCBI): domain Eukaryota; kingdom Viridiplantae; phylum Streptophyta; class Pinopsida; order Pinales; family Pinaceae; genus Pinus; species Pinus tabuliformis. The sequence continues at coordinate 1,253,690,396 of CM062820.1, read as the reverse complement.
GTAATGTCAAGGTTTAATTTCTCCATCAATGATTTGGGCATTAAGTTGTGAGGGGCCCCAGAATCCAACATTTCATTGTGTAGAATTTTGTCATGGATACTAAGGCTAATGTAAAAAGGTGGAACTCCTCCTTCTAATGGTTTTCCATTAACATCTGGACCAAATATGAGTTCTGGTTGGTCATCAAAAAAGTTGACTGAATCCTCATTTTCAACAATGTTTAAGGTATAGGTTATCTATGATTTATAAGTTTCATTCTTGATTAGTTATGTTAAAGGAACTTAAATCTTTAGCTTTGCTATCTCTGCTCCCAAATTGAATGGGAGAGAGACTTTTTCTGTTTGAATGTTTTGAACTTTTGCGGCAGGGACTTGAGTAGGCTTGAAATCTTTAGCTTTGCTATCTCTGCTCCCAAATTGAATGGGAGAGAGACTTTTTCTGTTCGAATGTTTTGAAATTTTGCAGCAGGGACTTGAGTAGGCTTGAAATATTTAGCTTTTCTATCTCTGCTCCCAAATTGAATGGGAGAGAGACTTTTTCTGTTTGAATGTTTTGAACTTTTGCGGCAGGGACTTGAGTAGGCTTGTCTTCTTTTCCTTTATTGGGGACCTCCTTATGTGGATTTTCAAATTTAATGTTTTGAGCTTTGTCCAGTGGTTCCTTAGGTGGAATTAAAGTGGATGGTTGATCAGCAGAAGGTTGATCAGAGGTTATGTCTACAATTGTTGGGCTAGAAGGCTTTGGGTTTTCCCTAGGGAGAATTTGGAGGATTTTTGAAACATGGGCTTCTTTAATTTTCTTGGGTTGATTTTGTACTATTTTCTTAGTTTGGTCAGGGACATAAACATTCTTTTTGCTTCTAGGTTATACTATTTATGAACTTCAAAAATGGTAGAATCACATCCCTGTTTGTAATCAAATGATTCCCTAGATTGTATATGTAATTGTTGCAGCATATACAGTTCCTGCTCATCTTGGGTTATAAAAACAGTGTCCTCATCATTTATTCCCATTAGGTTAATTTGTGTATCTTTTTTTGGATCTTCTGGATGGGATGTCCTTGCATAATTCTCTTGAAAAGGAGGCCTAATGTTCCGATCTAGTCCATTTTTCCCAGTGTTTTGGTTTTTTTCTAAAATTTTGGTTTCTAACTAGAGGTGCTTGTTGGTTATCCCATTGATGTTTCCTTTCTATGTTCTCTATTCTATCCATTAGTCTTTCCATACTTTTGGCTAAACTATATATTTTAATGTCAGATTGTGCAGTTTCATCCTTTGCAGTTCCTCTCCTTTCATTTCTAACTCTAGCCCTTTTAGCTAACAAATTAGCTTCTACACTAATTGCTACACTTTGCATTTCTTCTAATGTTGGGGGCTTTCTTTCCCTAAGTTGGTGTGCTGTATCTGTGTCAAAACCATCAGGGAACTTTATTAATGCTAAGTCAGGTAGGGGTCTAAGGTTAACTACGATTGCGTTATATATATTATTGAATCTAGTGCAGTAATCTTGAACAGTTTCATTAGGCCCCCTTCTAATATTCTCATATTTTGAAAGGATTTGTAAGGGATTCTTTTTCTTTTCCCATCTATCGATAAATAATGTTTGGAAATTTTCTAGGTCTGCAATATGGTTGGCAGGAAAGGCTTTGAACCACTTCTTGACATCACCAGTCAAAGTTTAGGCAAAGAGTCTCATCTAGACATCTGCTTCATCTATTTCATGCAATTAAAAAAAGTTAGACATCTTGTTTACATGCTGTTGGGCAGTGTAATGACCAGTAGCATCAAACAAAAAATATTACTCTGATAATATGCAGGCATATCATGAAGTTGGGCAGGTAAAATGAGAGGAGAATATCTGTTTGCCATTGCTATGAGTTGGGAGAGGCTGAGATGTCGGGTTGAGGTACTTGGAGATGTTGCAGCAGTCGATGAAGAACCAAGACTAGTAGATGATGAATGAGTAATGATAGGTTGGTGAGTGATCCAAATTGGATCCATAGAAGACTGTCAAAGAACCATGATTGTATCAGGTCGAACAAATCTCTAAAGAATTCTAGAATAGCGATCAAAGACACCCTAAACCAGTGGCAATGGTAGCCAACGTGGAACAATGAGGACCTCGGTCAAAGCGCGCTGACCAAGGCTCATGGAGACTGCACGGGAGGCCAAAGTAGCCCCTGGGAGCCCCGGATCAAGAAACAGGGGTGGTTTTTTATGCACGATTCATCACTGGGCGAACAGGGCCATAATCGAAAAAGCTCGAGCACTCGGTTGCATGGGGGAACCGTAGGATTGTGAGCGGAAAAGGAAAAGCGCTAAACATACAAGGCAGGACCCGTGCTCTAGAAACCGGTGGTTTTGATCGGGGTTCCCTTAAATGGTAAGAGGTCTTGGACGAGAGCGGAGTGATTCCATACATCGATTGACTTGTGGTAGGTGGAGGTGAGAGAAAATTGTGTTGATCAGGCGCTATCGGTCGACCAAGTCAACCGCGCAAAACGTGCATACGACATCAGATCTGGAGGGCCCAGATTGGATGGCTGAGATAGCGCTCGATGGGAAGAAGCGGAATCGATAGGGAATTAAGATGCATTTTAAAGGGATTTGAAATCCGTTTGATTGCCACGATGGAGGAAGAAAGTATCGGTGACGTAACTAAAGAAATGAACCGACGAAGCATGCTGGCGTCATTTAGAGGAGGACAAGTGGCCACTCCTTGAGTGTTAATGATGACACCGAACAGGGAACTCCAAGCGCAGTTGTAGAAGGTGAAGAGACAGAGGCGGAAGAGGAACTAAACAGGCATAGGGATCGAATGGCTAAAGCCATGAACAGAGACAGTTGGAATAAGTGAAGGAATTCAAAGTCCAGGAGATGAAGAGAGACAGAGAAAGGAACCAAAATCCTGAGAGGAGGACAGAACACAAAGAACAGTAAAGTAGAGCAGAGGAGACAGAGGGCCGAGCTAATCAGCAGTAGCATCGAGCACTAGAGAACTTGAAGATTCAAGCCTTCCCATAGAGGAATCTGTCCAAATTGAGCATCACATTTGGCTCTTTCCACTATAGACCAAAAGGTCACAGAGCTGGTAGGAAGAAGAAGAGTTTGTGTACTCTAGTGGATTGGGGAATCTAAGAAACCACCCTGCCAAGAAAATCTACTTCAAGTGAACTCACATTGAGTCCCTGTATTGTAATTTCTCTGCTTAAAGACACAATAAAGCAAGGCCACCATTGAAAGCTGGATGGGAGACGTAGCCCTGGAGAATAGGGTGAAGTTATTAAAACTATTTGTGCCTTTGTGTTTGCTTACTGTATTTCTTTGACGTCTTTCCCTTTTATTGTCTATGTATTGGCAATCTGATTGATCCGTTGCTTCAATAACACAAAACACACACCAGCACATGAGTCTGTAATACCTTAGTTTAATCAATCTTCAACTGATGTCACTCATAGGGTGAATATCAGATCAAGTGGTATCAGAGCTTTAGGCTGTAAGGTTAGACAAGCTTGTGTTGGTTTAGCTGTGAATGCTCACAAGATCAAAGCTCAAATTAGGAGAAGGAGAGTTGGTGGAAACTAATCCTAAAATTTGGAGAGTTTATTCTCGAAAGACAATGTCAGAAGAAGGTTCTGTAGGGCCAGACCCTCAATTCATAGAGAGTTTCCTAGCTATAAAGTATATGGTTGAAGAAATGTACAGAGACTTTAGAAAGCAAAAGGTGGAAGAGACATCAAGCTCTAAGCAAGAGAAATAAGAAGATAAGTCTCACTTCCATGACAACTCCAAAGGAAAGGGGAAAGAGGGAAGCTTTCTCACACCTCCTAATAGCCCTGTGCATAATAAGAAAGCATCTTTGATTAATCTAGATGTTAATTTTGATTTGCCTATATATGATGGAGAGCTAAATGCTGAAAAGTTGGACAATTGGATTAGACAAATTGATGTGTATTGCAGGGTACAGAACATCAACTCATCCAAGAGTAAGATTTAGCTGGCAAGCCTACGCCTAGGAGGCACTACCTTGGTTTGGTGGGAAGGCAGAACCCAAGCTGGTATGAAAAGACATGGTAAGACCATCTCTGTCTGGAGTGACTTTGTTTCTGCAATCAAAAAGCAGTTCTATCCATTGGCCTACATGCAACAAGCTATGATGAGTTGGAAAACTCTTCGGTAGTTGAAAGGGAAAAGTGTGCAAGGGTATACTCAAGAATTCAAAAAGAGAGCATTGTGTTGGGTATCTCATTAGACTCACCAGAGACTCTTTTGAAGTACATTGGTGGTCTACACAGCTACATGAGGCATACCATCCTCATGTTTAATCCCACTAGTATAGATGAGGTATTTGTACAAGCTACTCATCTAGTGGCTAGAGGAAATAATGGCAATCCAGAAGTTGGGGGACCATCCCAACCCACTGTAAGCAAGAGGAAGGAGAAAAGAAAACAAAAGTGGAAAGCAAGGAAGGCTAACATTTCATAGAAAGCCAAAGCTTCATGCACTCACTGTAAAAAGGAGGGGCATGATGATGAGCATTGTTGGATTCCGAATCCAGAGTTGAGACCTAAGAAGTCTAAGGGCAAGAAGAAGAAGACTATTGCAACAATTCAAAAAGATTTGGGGTCAGACTCGGGAGATGAAACAAATATAGCAGCCACAGGTATAAAAGGTAATAATTCTGAAGCATCTACTAGTAATTCTGCTCAATCTGTTATTGATGAAAAAAATGAGAGAAAAAGACATGAGCTTTTCCATATTCGAGTTATTTCCAAAAATCAAAAGATTGATACATTGTTTGATAGTGGCTCACAAGTAAATTTGATTTCTGAAGCAATTGTAAAGAAATTGGGATTAGCAACTACACCTCACAAGAAACCATACCCATTAGGATGGTTGAATTATAAAACACAACTACAAGTGACTAGACAGTGCAAACTCAAGTTTTCTTTTGGGTCAACATTTGTAGATGAGGTTGAGTTAGACATAATTCCTTTGGATATATGTGGAATTGTTTTAGGAAGTCCTTACTTGTATGAAAGAAAGGCTATTTTCTATAGAGCTAAGAACAATTATCTACTTGTTAAAGATGGAATCAAATATTTTGTAAGAGCTCATAAGCTCAAGAATAATTACACTCTCATAAACTCAAGACAGATGAAAAGAATGATTCATTCATGCAGACAATTCTTACTAATGGTTGTAAAGGAAAAGAAACTTGATAAAACCAATACATTTGAGGGCTGTAATGCTGAACAACAAGCTGATATAGAAAAGGTTGTTTCATAATATGATGTCTTGTTTCAGGAACCTAAAGGTCTGCCACCCAAAAAGGGAATAGTACATGATATTATTTTGTAGCAAGATGTTCCTTTGCCTAACATTGGGATGTACAGGCTGTCTGCTTTATAGAATGCTAAAATCAAGAAGCAGGTGCAGGAGTTGCTCGAGAAGGGCTTCATCGGGCCTAACACATCACCATGTGGGTCACCAATCGTTTTGGTGAGAAAGAAATATGGCTCACGGAGAATGTGCATTGATTACCAAGCACTGAATAAGATAACAATAAAAAATCGTTATCCCCTTCCTCGCATGGATAATCTTTTAGATCATTTAAAAGAAGCTGTTTATTTCACCAAGGATTTGCACAGTGGATACCATTAGGTCAAAGTTGTAGAGCAAGATGCATGGAAGAATGCTTTCAAAACAAAGCAGGGATTGTATGAATGGCTGGTTATGCCTTTTGGCTTGACCAATGCTCCTGCTACTTTCATGAGATTAATGAATGATGTACTCAGACCTTTTCTTGATGATTTTGTTATTGTGTATCTGGATGACATTTTGATTTTTAGTAAAACGTGGGAAGAACATTTAAAGCATGTTAAGAAAACATTAGATGTTTTGAAAAGAGAAAAACTTTATGTTAAACTCTCAAAATGTGAATTTGGCAAAACATCTCTAAACTACTTGGGTCATATAGTAGGGGGAGGTGAATTGAAAATAGATCCCTCTAAAGTGGCAGTCATTGTGAACTGGCCTAAACCTAGGTCTGCTACAGAAGTGAGAAGCTTCTTAGGAGCAGTACAATATTGGAGGAAGTTCATTTCTAACTTCTCCTCGATTGCAACTCCCTTACATGCTTTAACATGATTGAATAAGGTGTTTCAGTGGGGATACAAACATCAAAAAGCCTTCGACACCTTGAAAGAGAAAATTAGTACAACACCTGTACTAGCACTACCAGATTTAAAAGACCATTTGAGATCCAAACTGATGCCAGTGACTATGCCATGGGAGCAGTGTTGACACAACATGACAAACCCATATGTTATCATTTTGAGACTTTTAATCTTGCAGTAGTTAACTATCCTACATATGATAAAGAATTGTATGCATTAGTTCAGAGTGTGAAAAAGTGGAAACATTACTTAATGGGAAAAGAGACAGTAATACATACTGATCATCAGCCACTTCAATATCTACACTCCCAAACTAAGTTGCAACAATCAAGACATTACAGATGGATGGGGTTTCTACAACAATTTCATTTAGTCATCAGATATAAAAAGGGCATACATAACAAGGTTGCATACATGTTATCTAGACCCATTATAAATGCATCTACCATACTTAAGCATAATTCTGTGCTACATGAAAGCTACATAGAACAATATGCTCAGGATATGGACTTTAAAGATGTATATGCAACTTTGAGTCAAGGCAAAAGAGTAGAAGAATTGGACTATCATGTAAAGGACCGACTCTTATATCATTGTGGGAAACTCTGCATTCCACAAACTGAGAGAGTAAAGATAATTAGGGAAGCACACACTTCTCTGATATCAGGTCACTTTGGGGTAAGTAAAACTGCAAAGATTCTGCTATTGGCCGAAAATGAATGAGACAGTTCTAGATATGTAAGAGGGTGTGCCATGTGTGCTAAAAGCAAGCCCAGCAACAGAAAACTAGGCTTGTACACTCCATTCCCAGTTCCTTCTCACCCTTGTGAAAGTGTTTCCATGGATTTTGTTGGAGGACTTCCTAAATCTAGGAAAGGTCATGATTATTTATAGGTTGTTGTGGATAGGTTCAACAAAATGTGTATTTTGATACCTTGTAGTAAACAGATTACAGCTGAATAGACTGCAAAATTGTTCTTTGAACATGTATGGGTTCATTTTGGATTACCCACTTCCATTGTATCTGATCGAGACACCCGATTTGTGGGGAAGTCTTGGTCTCGTTTGTGGGAACTGATGGACACCAAACTGAAGAAAAGCACAGCTTTTCATTCACAAACAGATGGCCAGACAGAAGTAGTAAACATGACAGTGATCTAGTTATTGAGAGGATATTGCAATAAACATCCTAAGCTTTTAGATGAACACTTGTGTTATGTGCAACATGCTTACAATAGAGCCAAACAATCTTCTACATAGAGATCTCCTTTTGAGACCTGTTTTGGTTTCACACCAAGGTCTCCTTTGGATTTTGTCTTTGGTAAAGATACCATGGTTGATGGACACAGTGATGTGGACAAGGCAACTACGTTCATTGAACAGATCCAGGAGATCCACCAGGCAGTACAGGAACAACTGGAAAAGAGCCAGACCAAGTACAAGGCTAGGCATGATAATCATCAGATGGAGCATAGTTTTCAAGTTGGAGACCAAGCCTGGCTATATATCAGCAAGCACAGGATGCAAGGTGAAGGTAAAAAGCTAAAGCCTATCAGGTATGGACCTTCTAGGATACTTGAGAAGATTGGTGAAAATTCTTTTCGCCTTGATTTACTAGCTTACATGCACATCTACTCAGTCGTAGATGCAGAATGCTTGAGATTGTTTAAACCTTCAATGATTGAAGACCCTGAAGAGAAAATTCAATTGCCTTCTATTAATGACTTGCTAGCTGAATATCTTAACGAGTTGCAGGAAGACACAGTGCTGGACAGGAAGGTGAGGACGATGCGTAGGGGAGATGTTGAGTACCTTAGAATTGGGCTCAAAGGTTCAAAGCCGAGCAGTGAAAAATGGATTGAGATTGGACAAGTGAAGAAATAGTATCCTCACTTAGTTGATGCTTGAAAACCAACTTTTGGTGGTCCAAAAGCTTTTTCAGTGGGAAGACTATGATTCGAATTGGATCCATAGAAGACTGTCAAAGAACCATGATTGTATCAGGTCGATCAAATCTCTAAATAATTCCATAACAACGATCAAAGACACCCTGAACCAGTGGCAATGGTAGCCAACGTGGAACAATGAGGACCTCGGTCAAAGCGCGCTGACAGAGGCCCATGGAGATCACATGGGAGCCCAAAGTAGCCCTTGGGAGCCCTAGATAGGGAAACAGGGGTGGTTTTTGATGCGCGATTAGCGCTAATCGTGCATCGCTGGGCGAACAGGGCCATAATGGCAAAAGCCCGAGCACTCGGTTGCGTGGGGAACTGGAGGACCGCGGGCGGAAAAGGAAAAGCGCTAAACGTACAAGGCAGGACCCACGCTCTAGAAATTGGCGGTCTTGATTGGGGCGCCCTTAAATGGTAAGAGGTTTTGGACAAGAGCAGAGTGATTCCATACACCTATCGACCCATGGTAGGCGGAGGTGAGAGAAAAACGCCGTTGATCGCGCACTATCGGTCGAGCAAGTCAACCGCATGAAACGTGCGTATGGCATCAGATCTGGAGGGCCCAGATCGGACGACTAAGATCGTGCCTGATGGGAAGAAGTGGAATCGACAAGGAATTAAGCCGCGTTTTAAAGGGATTTGAAATTCGTTTCACTGCCACGGTGGAGGAAGAATGCATCCACAATGTAACTAAAGAAATGAACCAACGAAGCATGCTGGCGCCATTTAGAGGAGGACAAGTGGCCACTCCCTGAGTGTTCATGATGACGCCAAATCGGGAACTCCAAGCGCAGCTACAGAAGGTGAAGAGACATAGGCAGAAGAGGAACTGAACAGGCATAGGGATCGAATGGCTAAAGCCATGAACAAAGACAGTTGGAATAAGCGAAGGAAGTCGAAGTCCAAGAGACGAAGAGAGACAATCAAAATCCCAAGAGGAGGATAGAACACAGAGAACACTAAAGTAGAGCAGAGGAGACATAGGGTTGAGCTGATCAGCAGTAGCATCAAGCACCAGAGAGCTTGAAGATTCAAGCCTTCCCATAGAGGAATCTATCTGGACTAAGCATCACATTTGGCTCTTTCCACTGTAGACCAGAAGGTCACAAAGCTGGTAGGAAGAAGAAGAGTCTGTGTACTCCAGTGGCTTGGGGAATCCAAGAAACCACCCTGCCAAGAAAATCAGTTTCAAGAGAACTCACATTGAGTCCCTGTATTGTAATTTCTCTTCTTAAAGACACAATAAAACTAGGCCACCACTGTAATCTGGACTGGAGACGTAGCCCTGGAGAATAGGGCGAACTCCTTATTAAAACTATTTGTGTCTCTGTGATTGCTTACTGTATTTCTCTGTTGTCTTTCCCTTTTATTGTCTGTGTATTGGCAATCTGATCGATCCATTGCTTTAGTAACACAGAACACACACCAACACATGAGTCTGTAATACCTTAGTTTAATAAATCTTCAACAAATGTCACTCATAGGGAGAATATCAGATCATTGAGGGAGTGTAGGTATAAATGGTGGTGAAGAATGGACTTCAGAAGGTATTATTATTGAAGTTGAGGGGAACAATGGTGAATTCAAGTAATGGATAATTGTTCAGAAAGCTTAGGGGTAGTGGTAGTATTAATGGATGATTGTGGAGTTTTCAGAATGTATTCATCAATTGATTTTTTGGCCTATTGAACTTCAAGGTCTGTAATAAAATCAGGATCTAGAACAATTTTATCGATTGCATTTTCAGATTTTGTCCTAAATAATGAAAGATCGAATGGTACATCAAAGGGAAGTTCTTCTAAAAATAACCACTCATTAGGACAAGAATTAGCTTTAACTAATGGTATTTGGCTAACCGAACTTTCTTCTTTTTATATTTTCTTGAAATCAGGTTGGGATTATCAACTACTGGGGCAGGGTTTGGATCTGGATTAGCCCTACTAAAACAAGTCTTCTTAGAAGCTATAATTTCAAAAATTTTAATTGCTTTTGTGCAATTTTTAAAAATAACTTCTAACAAATGACTTTAAGAGGTCAGAATGTAGATTTAGAATTTTATTAAAGCTTTATTAGGACTGAGGATTTGTTGATCCCCAGTATGGTCGCCACTATGTTATCACTCAGAAATTTCTCTAGAAGTTATTAGAAGAAAGAAAATGACCGAGGTAACCACAAACCAACTTTGGAGCATAGGCTCTAGCCAACCTAGACTCAGAGAGGGCTCTCTCTATATGATTTAGCTTTGTTTGCTTGGATTTCAGGATAGTTATAAATGTTCTGGGGTTTTTTTTATTTATATTCAAGATTGGATGGTGGGATCCTTGAAACAAATGGATAGAATTATGTCTTTAGACCATTGGGCTATGGAGTCAATAGAAGGGCAACAGAACTGGATCAACTCACTAAAGGGAATGTTCAAAGGGAAAGCTAGCAAAGTAAAGTGTAGATCTTTGGAACAGGGGGGTGAAATTGTTTTAAATATGGTGAGAGTGAAATTAATGATTCTCAAACCGAGATATGAACGAGGAATAGAGGGTAATCGAAAGCAAAAGGCAATTAAGAATCCTTTGATCTAGATTAACAAAAAACAACCTAAACTAAGGAGCGATTAAGAATTCCTTATCTTAGATATCAGTTGAAAACACTATATGCATAACTATTAAAACAAAGTGTAATTAAACAAGTTCTAAGATATTGTTCTAGTTATAGCATTCAGATTCAGAAATACATTAAATATTGTGGAAAAACTTTAAGAAAGGTAACAATAACATAAGAAAATACTTGTCTGCACTTTGCTCAACACATGAATCATGTGAAATATCTTATCTTTATTCACACTTCGCTCAACACAAGAATCCTGTGAAATATCTTGTCTTTATTCACCAATCCAGCTTGCTGGCTCAATCAATGATACAATAGCTTTACAGTCTTTTGATCAAAATTCTATAGAAATGTCTAAGAATCCACACCTACATACTTCGAATTGTGAAGTATTTATACAAAAATTATTACAAAATATCTCAAAATGACTTGAAATTTAATCTAGGAAATGAAAATATCTTCTTGCAAGAAGATAGAGACAACTATTGAACTACTTCATGCTGTCCCATTTATTGTGGTACTGCTAGCCTTTATGGTTTGGTTTTTAGCCCTTTGTGCTGCTTTGCTGTTTGATCTTTCATGCTAGAGGCTTCATTTACTTTTAGCTTTCATCTGGTACACTTTGACACTGATACTCTTTGACTCTGCTGACTTGTCTTCATCTTTTCACCTGGTTGTTTTACTTTTACTTTATATTAACGTTCTTACTGCATATTTCTCATAATAAATCTGTCAATTTCTCCCATGTCTTAGCATCAGGTAATTGCATCTTCAACATCCTTCTATATATTTCATCTGCCTCAGTGTACTTGGAAAAAGTAGGCTTATTGATGAACAAGTGTTTTACCTCATGCTGGAGGTAAAACAAGTTTTCAAATGTTTGATAAAGTACTTTGCCTGTTGGCAATGCCTTGATTGATGATGTACCGACCTGTTCCTTTGCTAGCTCTCTGATTTCGCTGTTATAATTCATGAGCTTGTCATTTATTACTAAGGGATTGGCTAACCCTTTTTCTGTCAAAATTTAAAGTTTAGCCATAAATCTATCAACGGCTGCCTGCATATTTTGACACTTGTCCTCCAAGTTTAACATCAAGCTTCTTTTGGAAAGGACCTTGCTCACTTCCAAAATTGTTTCAGCTCTGTCCTCTATTTCCAATTCCTGAAGCTCATACTTGTTTTTACTATTTAGGAATTGGATGATTCTGGTGGCATCTTCGGGCATCTCTCCTAATTCTTCTTTTACCTTTTGGATGGCTTTTGTAGCCATCTTTATTAGATCTATCTGTTCAAAAATCACCTGAATAGATGGCCAAATATCATTAACAGAGTCAATGATATTGGCCCATAGCAGTTCCTTAGCTTGTCCAAGAGGTTCTTTTAGTGTTAGGTCCTTTTCCATGGTTTTTATTCTTTTAGTCATTCCAACAGCCTTTTGCACTTCTTCCTTGTGCATGATTTTGGCAAGCTTGCAATTATTTTCCAAGCTTGTCACCTTTTCTTTCAGATTATTCATTTCTATAGCTTGTATGGACATTTCTTCCATAGCTCTAACCAATTTTGTTGCTTCTTCACCTGATGTACCTGTTGTTGATGTAGATTGTGTTGAAACCTGTTCTGTTGTGGCCATAGGAGCTGTGGGAGCCAATGAGGCTACCAATGTAGAAGGAACAACTGTTGAGACTGTTGGGATGACATTTACAGATGTAGTGGAAATATCACTTTGCTTCAATTGAATTAAAGTGTCCAATTCCTTCTCTGTTTCCCTTAACTGATCATTTAATTTTAGGACTAAGTCCATCAATTCTTCATGTCTGGTTTGGTTTTCCAAGACTTCCTGTGTCTGGGGATGCTACAACTGAGGTATCTTCAATTGCTTTTTAAGTGCTGCAATGTCATCATTCTTCTTCTTTATCAGTTGTTCAGTGGCTTTAATGTCTTTGGGATCATGTCCCAATTCAATCACTAAATCTTCCAAAGACTTGATTCTGGTATCCTTGGCCTATGAGGAGGCCTTCTCTAACTGATATTGAGTTGAGATATTGGTTAATGAATTCTGCCATTGATGGGAATCTATGGCTTTACCTATAAGGGTGGAGTAAATCATTTCTCCATCCTGTTTGTGAAACTCAATTTGGTCAATGGGATGAATATCCCTTGCCAATACCTCAAAATCAATCTTTTTGTAATCAGTTGATGTCCTTGGTGGTTGCACAGTTGGCTTTATGAAAGAGATTTGCATCTTTCTTTCCTTGATGTCAAAAGCTGACATCAACCTAGTTTGGTTTGTAGGTGTAAGCTTGAGATACTGAGCATAAGACTGTGCCTTCAGTTTCTCATTTCTCAATTTAATTTCTTTATACCTATCCTTTATATCCTTATCTCTATTAGCAGGTCTACTAAATGAGGATACCTCTACACTTAGCTACCTTTCCAACATCTGAGTCTGTGAGGTGGGTGGTTCCTATGTTTCTGCAAATGGAGCTATGCCTTTGCTCATGTCAAAATCAGTATTAGTTATTTTTGTTGAGCCTTCTATCTCTTCTTGTTCTGAAACAGGATTGAGCTTGGGCCTTTTTCTCTGGCTACCTTCATACTGCACATTGGATGTGTCCATGCCTGAGGTGGAGGACTTCTTGTCAACATAGTCATGATTGGATGGACAAAAGAGTCAATGAAATTTGAATGGATGTAAGGAGATGAATACTTGTGAAAAAGTGGTGTCCAAAAGATAACAAATTTGGGTTGGCCTTTGGTATCCAACTTCTGGAGGGTGAATGGAAATCTATCTGATTGATAATATAAAACATGTGGTATAATACAGATGAGTATTTGAATACTCTCTCATTGTGCATCCTAGTAAACTGATCATGCATTCTTTCATCTATGAACTGGGCATAATCATACATAGTGGCAAGAGGCTTTCCTGGGGTGTAAATGGACATGAAGGCCAGGATAAGTTCATCAATAAATTCATCAGTGGAGCAGCCTAGAATACATGATATCATGGTTATGATTTGTTTGCCTCTTTTAGAGAACATGGCAGAAACATATGGAGGGGAAATTTTGGGAATGTGTTGCTATTCTACAATGAATGTTTGAAACAATTGAGCCAGTCTAGAGGGACTCAAATTGGTGTAATGGTCTAACAGATCCCCAATGGAGAGTGGGGTCAGGTTTGGACCTGGTTGGAGTTGTAGCATCTCATTGATTGATTCAGCTGTGATAGTAAACAAAACTTTCTGGTCAGGGGACATTACAACTCTCTGGCTGGGAATGTAACATGCATGGCACATATGGACAATTTCAGGAAAAATATGTACTTGGGGAAATTGGTATTTGGGCAAACTGGATTCCCAAAGACCAATGTCATCAGAATGGTTCAGGTATCTGTCTTTACTCAAACAATGAAGTTTGAGCAGGACCTTATATGCACTTGTGTCTTTGATTTGAAAGTCCCTATCTGCCAGGGGGAGGTGGTCTAAGTCCAAATGATGAGTAGTGATAGGTCTGACATCCATGGCGACAAGGGCAGCCATAATTCAGTTCTTGTGGATTTGAATTTGACATTCACAAGTGTATTCAGAGGTTTTTTTTATGGAAAATGGAAGCTTTCAGAAGGGTTTGGGCAGAAACTTTTGATTTTAAAGAAATTTCAATTAATTTTACTTCATTAAAACATTTCACAGGCTGAACGTTTTCAAATTTGAAAGGGTGGGTGGTAATTCATGGTGAAATACCTGGAATTGGGTGGATTATCTTCAAATTTGGATTTCACGATAGCTGCAGAAGTTCGAATGGCTCTAGTACGGATTGAGAGGTTGATTGGGGTCTCTGCAGCTTCTTCAGGAGTGAATTTGGAGTTAAATTGGTGAATTTAGCGTTTGCAGGAATCACACTGGTTCGCAGAGGTTCACAAAGAAAAATGAGCGAAAAAGGCGAAAAATGGCTTCTTGGCCCTTTTATGGAGCAACGGTCATTTTTTGGTAGGTAATTTATGAATGAACAGTGGGCGTTCATCGGGTTGAGTGGGGAGGCAGTTTCCCAAGCCATCGCACTGCTTTTGTGGAGGAAGTGGTATTTTGGAGGGGTCACCTGATCTACTCCAACGCTCGACATGTAGCAGTCGGAGGGCAAGGGAAAACCACCTTATTGGGCGGGTAAAGGTCAGTCGTCGGGTACGGTCGATATGGCTGTGGACCGTCGGATGAGGCAGATGGTGATCAGACGGCAGTCGGGCGAGGGAGGTGTGCAGGTGATAAGAGCATGGGCTTCGGGGGGGCAGGGCTCTAACCTTCGGCGGTTTAGGATTAATTAACACTTAATCACGGATTTAATCAATCAGGTGTGGTTTAATGATGGGATTTATCTGTTTTGTTGGAATATGGGGTAAATAGTATAATTTATATTAAAACTAAGGGTTGGGATATTTATTTAAGGGATTTAATTAATATACGGGAAAAGGTATATCGGGGATTTATATAATAAAGTTAAAAATTAATATGAAATGAATGTGCGGAGTGAACTTTACCACTAAGCATAAATGAAAAATTTGCGTGTTTTAATCACATACATTTGATACTTAGATTAAAACACTTTTGTGGGTTTTTTGAATGAAATAGAATTTAACATGGGGGGTTTTTACTTTTCCTAGGTAAATGAAGTTTTACCTTAGGAAAAGGGGTTTTATTAGGGTAGTGAGGGGGAAATGAACTTCATGAAAGGGATTCTAACACTTAATGTCCTTAAGTCATTAAGCCAAGAGTCCAGTCCCACCAAAAGTCAGAGAAATGCTCTAAGCCTCTTTGACTTGGAGGATTTAAAGTACTAGAACATACTTGTGGATAGGAAATTAGTACGTAAGGGGAAAAATGAATGAGGGGGAGTTAATCACATTAACTTGCAAACTTTTGTTTTTGCTTCCATAATTGATCATACATATAGAAATATATGTCTAACCCTGGTGCATGTGTTTTGATCCAATCAACTTTATACTTCAGCAACCTTTCTTCTACTTACCCATTACTTACCCTACCATTTTTTCTTCATTTATTTGGGTGAATTTAGGCTAGCAAACCCTTATCATCCATTTTTCTTTTGAAAAGTAATCTATCTAATTCTAACCTTATATCATCCAAGGGCTTAGATTAAACTGATGAGCTCCTTTTATTTTCTCTACCTATCTAATGATCTACCAAGATTAAACTATTTGGTTAGATTTTATACTCTAACTATAAACATAAAATTCAAAGCATGATATAATCAAGATTAAATAGTTTGATTACCATGGATTATTGCATGAATAACAAGCTGCACACAATCATTATTATGCATAATAGTAAATAGTAGTGGCATTTAGACTTGCACACTTTCATGGTCTCTTTTTGTTTTTGGGGCTCATATATTTTTATTTTTGACCTTCTCTTATTCTTTTTGTGCTTTGATATTTCTTTTAGGGCATACCCTCTTTACATTTTTTAATTTTTAGTATAGAAAATATTTTCAAAAAGCAAAGGTATGTACAATATTCCAAGGCTTAACCTTAGTCATTCAAAATTATGACTCATATTGGTATAGGAACCTAACAGTGGATCCACTTGGGGATGACATTTTCTAGTGAAATGTCAAGAACTCTAAAGATCAGTGGCCCTTTGAATTGTTGTTGATGTTACGTTGAAAAGTATCTTTTTGCGAATCTGCATTATTGATATTTATGATAGTAAATCTTTTAAAGCTTAGGGCCCCTCTGCCTGCTCGTCGCCCGTGGTGGCGCGGCCCTGGGCGGAGGGTCTGCTGCAGGCCCTCCACCCACGGTTGTGCCACCACGGGCAGCGAGTGAGTGGAGGGGCCACGAGTTCTTTTTTTTTTTATAAATAAAAAAAATACGTTAAAAAAAATAAGATTTTTTAAATAATTTTTAATCTTTTTTTTTTAAATAAATTTTTAAATTTTAAATATATATATATATATATATATATATAAAATAAAAAGGAAATTTGTTTAAAAAAAAATTAAAATTTTTTAATAATTTTTTTATGGTTTATGAGATTTTATATATATATATATATATATATATATATATATATATATAAAGTAATCAACATTTTAATCTTAATTTTAGTAGTTTTAATTTTTATTTAATTTTTGTTAATTTTCTATTTTTTTTTTTTTTTTTTAAATCTAGTTTGTTTTTAATTTTAATTTTTTGTTTTTTGTTTTTTGTTAATGTTTTTTAGATTTTTCTATTTTTACGTACTTAATTTTTGTTGTTGTTGTTCTTTTTTTTTGCCACTTTTTTTTTTATGGTTTATAAGATATATATATATATATATATATATATATATTTTTTCCATTTTTTTTAAATATGTTTTTTTTACTATTTATTTGTTTATATTTTTTTTTTTCTTTTGGTAGTTTTCTTATCGTTAATTTTGTTTTTTTTTTTTCATTTTTATGATTTTTTTTTTTTTTTTTTACTTTTTTTCTTTTGTGTTTTTTCATTGTTTTAATTTTTTATTTTATTTTATGTTTTCATTATTATTAATTTTTTTTAATGTTTTTCGGGGTCATGATAAAATAATTTACATCATTATTTCGAAATGTAGAAATTTGACCCTTGAAAAAAAAGTGTTATCTCAGCGTCAACACTTTTCGTTTTGAGGGTGTTTTTTGGACAATTTTTGCACAAAAAAATGGTTTTCTCTGCCATTTTTAAAACATGTTGAAAATTTACCCTAAAAAAAAAGTGTTATTCCAGCATCAACACTTTTTGTTTTTAGCATTGTTTTTTATGTTTTTACGAGGTTTTTTGGCCAGAGTTCTCGTTTTGAGTTTATAGTTTTCGTTTCAAAGTTTACATTGTTAATAGTATTTGTGGCGTGCCTTGAAGGTATGGCCTCTATCCATTTTGTGAAGTAGTCTGTGGCTGTGAGGATCCATTTGTGCTGTGGCTGTGAGGGTGGGTGAATTTCACCAATGAAGTCTAAACCCCATTGTTGAAAAGGTATTTCTGTAGAGATTGGCTTGAGGGGTAAAGGTAAGAGCTTTTTCTTCCCCTCAAAAATTTGGCATTTGTGACAGGAGGTCACATATTTTTTGACATCAGCAAACAAGGTAGGCCAGTAGAAACCAGCTCTGAGGATTTTATTTGCAGTGGTCTTCCAGTAAAGGTGTCCTCCACAGTCACTTGCATGAAATTCTTCTAAGATCTTGTCAGCCTCATTTTTTAATAAGAAATTGAGAAGAATACCTTCATGATCTCTCCAAAACAGAGCATTGTCTAATATACAAAATTTCAAGGATTTCATCTTTAAAAACTTGTTTTTAGTCCTAGATAATTCTGGAGGAGCTTGTAAATTCAGTAAAACATAAATAATATCAACATACCAAGGTGATTCAATAAAGGCTTGGCTGATTAGTGGAGTCGCCATCTCCTCTTCATTATATATTGCTGCAATAAAGTTTATATCCAAGGCCTGGCAGTTTGATTCAGCCACGAGTTTGTCTAAACCCTGGCCCTTGATTAACTTAGTAGGTTTGATTTCTATATCATACTCTAAAATAGTAGCAATCAACTTTCCCCTTTTTCCATCAGGACCATCCTGAGTTAGGATTTCTTTAACTACTGAATTAGGAGCATAGGCTACTATATGGGAATATAAGATGTATACCCTAAAGTCCTTAATGGCTTTGACTAAAGTCAGGGCTTGTTTTTCCATTATATTATATTTCAAAGTGGCATCTCTTAGGGCTTTGCTGAAGAAAGCAATGGGTTGTTCATAGCCCTGGTCATTTTTCTGCAATAGAACTATAGCAATTGTGTGCTTGGAAGCAAAGAAAAACAAGATGAAATCTCTGTCAAATTTAGGACTGATTAACACAATTGTTTTAGGCAAGGCTAGTTTAATGTCTTCAAAGGATTTTTTAGGCTCAACGGTCCATTTTATGGTGGAGTCCTTTTTCATCATGTTGTTTAGTGATCTAATTAGCTCTACCATATTAGATATAAATCTTATAAGAAAAATAATTTTTCCTAAGAAAGCTTGTAACTCTTTAATGTTCCTAGGGTGTCTTATTTACATGATGGCTTCTATTCTAGCGAGGTCTACTCTTATACCATCTTTTTAAATTATGTGACCTAACAACTTTCCTTCTTCTAACCCAAACAAGGACTTTTTGGGGTTTAAGGAGATTCCAAATTTCCTACATTTAGTAAAAACTTGCCTTAGATGATCCAAATGTTGATTGTCAGATTTTGAAATTACAGTAATATCATCTAGATATATCACTAGGAAATTATGAATTTCTTTTGCAAGGGCTATATCCATAGCCCTCTAGAAAGTGGCTTCTGCATTCATTAGCCCAAAAGGCATTTTCACATACATAAATGTGCCCCAAGGAGTAGTAAAGGCAGTGTTGGGTTGGTCATCTGGAGATTTGATTGTAACCAAAAAACCCATCCAACAATGAGATTCTGGTTAATCCAACCACTCTCTGTAAAATGTGGTCCATTTTGGGGAGAGGGTAATTGTCTTTTAGTGACACTTTGTTGAGGTTTCTGAGATCCACATAGAGTCTGATCTCTCCAATTTTCTTTTTAGTTGGCACCAAGTTTGAGACCCAATCAAAAAATCTGATTGGTGCAATTATTTTGGCATCATACATCTTCTGAATTTCTTTTTCAATTGCAGGTAATAAGATAGGATTAATCTTTCTAAGTTTTTGTTTGAAAGGCTTTTGATTTTCTTTAATAGGAATTGTGTGCTGGTTGATGTTGGTGTCATAGGATTTGAGGTCCTCATAACTCCAAGCAAAAACATCCTGAAATTCTTTCAACAACTCAATGTATTTCACTTTTTCAGTTGGGGGTAATTATTTTGAAAGTTTGATCAGTTTAGGATTTTCATCGGTGCCTATATTACATTCCTCTATTTCAGACCTTGAAGGTTCCATTTTGAGTTTCCTAGGAACATCATTTGAATCAAATAAATCTTCCAGAGGGGTTAATCCCTTTGGTAAGAAATTATCCTTGAGATTAATTACTTCGGTTTCTTCACTGATTATTTCATCAATCTCATTTTTCTCTAAGTTATCTACATCTAATTTGGTAAATTTAGTTGGGTTGAGTCTATCTATTTCATCACCTTCTATCTCATTTATTTCTATCTCATCCTTAGTGTTAGTATCCGTTGATGTATCAGTATCTATATTGTTATTGGTAAACTCTTCCTCTGAGGCTAAAAAGTTATTTATCTGTTTATCATCAAAAAATATTTTCCAATTCTTCAAATTGTCTGGAATTGCAGGTCTGTGCCTAAATTCAGCAGTGTACTGATGGTTGGGTTGGAAGGGCAATTTGCAGGTGCTGGAAAACATTGCTAAACTATGGGCTTGCATGTTCTGTTTTCTAGGAATTACTACAAGCTTTGATTCTAGGAAGGTGTTAAGTATTTCTACGATGGTTCCCCTTTAACAACATAATCTAGGGTCCTTTGTCATATATACACCATCAATCTGTTTTATAATTAGTTCAGAGTCTCCCATGACAGAAACTCTTTTAGCTCTTAGATTCCTAACTAACTTAAGACCTAAAATTAATGCTTCATACTCAGCCATATTTTTGGTACATTTAAAATTCAATCTATATGCATGGCCTTCTAAGTGATTATTTTCCAAATTATATATCCACACTCCTTCTCCTACTCCTAACCTATTTACTAATCCATCAAATTCTAAATGCCATAATATCTCATGATCTATATTTACACTATTTGGTGCAACAAATTTTTCATCATTTATAGCAATTTGACCATCTTGTTCATTGAACAGTTCTGTAGTCTGGTCTGTTTCATTTTGTGTAGAAACTACAATTTCGAGCTCGTTAACTCCGAAAGAGACTAGAGTCATCTTTCGTCATTTTCTCGACTCTTAAAACATGAAAAGGAAAAGTTTTGTTTCAGTGTTTTAAAATTAACTTCCCACGAAATATTCCTAGTAAAATTTATCTTCCTTAGTAAATCTTTAGGGTCGATTCCAATGGCAACATTTCCAGAGTCCACCAGTGAAGGATTCCCCTCGGATGGGAATCCTGGTCCTTTTCCTTCTTTTGGAAACATTGGTGCTCCTTATATGGCGACGTTGTCCCTTCCTGGGTTAACCATTGGTTTACCTCTCTGGTTGTTTTCGACCTTGGTGGTCTCGAGCATCCCGACTCCTGTCCAAACATCTCCTTCATTCAGATCACATCATGATGATTCTAAGGTTGAGCCCTCACTTTCTTCCCCCATTTCTTCACCCTCCTCTTCTACTTCGCCTCGTGAAAGTTTAAAATCTAGTAACCAAGAGGCTAAGAAGAAGAAGATGAAGAAGAATAAGAAGAATTCAAATAAGCGAGAGGCCAACTGTGTAGTTATTTCTCTTAATGCACTTCCTTTCAACAAACCTTCTGATCCTCCACGGAAGGTCAAATTCCATTGCAGGCTATGTAAGGGTGACCATCTCCTTCGAGATTGTCTTGGTATTCCCAGAGTCTTAGAGGCATGGTCTCAAAATATGGATCTACCATCCCCATCGACCTCTGGAGATCATGTCGATGCTACACCCTCGGCTAATGATGGTAAGAAGAAGGGAAGTATTAGATTCCCATATATGTTATGTGAAGGGAAGCATCTTCTTCACCTTTGTCCTCTCATGGATAAAGCTTCCAAAGTTTTGGAAAACCTTACAGATCGTCAACCCCAACTTCATGTTGGTTATCAGAGGCTTTCTTTTGACCCTCTCTAGGTTGGTAAAGAGATTGACTTGGATTCATCTCTTACCCATCATGCTCTTCCTGAGCATGACTCTCTTGCATCTGTTCCCGACCAACCATTGGTCGAAAAGAGTGTCGAATTGGATCCGCCTTTAGTTGTTCACTCTGTTCCTGAAGAGAGTAGTGATCATACTGCTCATGTTCTTCTCGTCTCCTCAGATTATCATGAATCGCAGAGTGACCCTCCCATCCCGGTGGTTCAGGAGCATCCCTCTCCTTTTCCTGCAGAGCATGGGGGCAATCATATGACACCCCCACCAAGTAGTTTTGTCGTTTCTTTTGATTGGAGTCACTTGACTGCTTTCCGCCTCCCATCTTATGTGCCTTTCCAGATCACAGTACAAGCCTATAATATGGTAGTACATGACACTATATTAGATGAAGGCTCATCTGTTAGCATCATGTCTTCTACTACTTGGCAAGCTTTGGGTTCCCCATAGCTTGTGCCTGTCACCCAAAATCTGTTGGCTTTCAATAGAGGAACCAGTCAGCCCTTAGGGGTCCTTCCGAAGTTCCCTATTACTTTGGAAGGGAAGATCGTCTATATAGATGTGATGGTAGTCCAAGGTCCTTTAGATTTCAATATTCTCCTTGGATGCAACTATGTTTATGTCATGGGAGCTCTTGTTTGTTCGCTTTTCTGTGTGGTTTGTTTTCTGCATGAAGGGAGAATAGTGATCATTGATCAATTGTCGTTCATTAGTCACCAAGCACCTCCTTTGCAACCATCATCCCTTATTGGTTCTTATTTTCAAGCAGTACCTTCCTCGCCACAGGTTAACTATGTGGCTGCCCATTCTGTCTCTGCATCTACTGATGATCACACAAATGGTATCGTACATTATGTGTTGGGGGCATTATAACCTGATCTGTCATTGGTACCAGTTGACATGTATTCCTCCCAGAGTGTGATTCTTTCGTCTAGTGAGAACCTCTTGGGAGCCATGTTCTCATATGGTACATGAACAAATGTTACTAGGATAGTTTTTTTTTTCCTGTGTCAACCTTGCTAAAAAATGAAATAGCGGATGAGGATAGTTCTTTCTCTTGTGTTCACCTCGTTAAAAAATGAAACAAGGGATGAGCATAGTTCCTTGTCTTGTATCAAGCTTGTTAAAAAATGAAACAAGGAGTTATGAGGATTGTTCCTAGTCTTATGTTAACCTCCTTAAAAAATGAAAAAAGGGATGAGCATAGTTCCTTATCTTGCAGCAAGCTCATTAAAAAATGAATCAAGATGTTCGAGGATAGTTTGTTCTTGTATCAATCTCATTAAAAAATGTAGCACCACCCTTTTCCAAATCGAGTCTTTGATTAAGATCTCGTAAAATCCCAGTCGAGTCTTTCCTGGATCTTAAACATGAACCTTCATTCCATTCACCTAATTGATTGAAATGAAGCTTGGGGGGAATGTACCTCGAATTGAGTCATTATGTTAGGGGCATGCAAAATTATCTCAAGCGTAGTTTTTCATTTCCAGCTTGTGTAAACATGAAACTAAATCCAAGCAGAGTTCTCCATGGTTCAAGCTTGTGTTAAAATGAACCCATGCCCGATTTACATCTCGTGATTGTCGTTTTAATTAGCTGATTTATGCTAGATGAGCCTTAGTTGTTTTATTCCATCGCCACCATCTTGTTGGCTGATCATATGCTTTCACTTGGTTGTTTTCCTTTCCTGAGGAACCACAACAATGAGTGATTTTATTAACCAGCCTCTTGACCATTACTTGTTTTGAGCAGTTCCTCCATTGCCAGAACTAGTTTCTACCCTTTATACCACTCGTTCCTCTAGGACGAGTCACCTTTAAGCTCTTTTCTCACTCGTAAAAGATGAAAAGATCGCCAAGTATTTTTGCCTTTTTGACTCGTAAAAGAGAATAAAATGGGGGGTCCACTTTCAAGCTCTTTTCTGACCCTTTAAACACGCAAATATTGTTGAGCTCTTGTCATTTTGAACTCGTTAAAGGCTGCGAAACGTCATTTACCCAGTATAAATTTACCCCTTTTTTGGGCTGGGATGAACTATTTATGAAAAAGATACTTCTTGACTAAAATGGTCAAGCGGTTCTCTCAAGTATCGTTTTCTACATTTTCGGGCTCAAGAGACACAAACATACGAAAAGGGACCATGTGGAGTTTTCTTTTCCATGTCTTTTTCAAACTCTCTAAACATGAAAAATATACCGAGTTTTACCTTTATCAAACTCGTTAAAATATTAAACGACATCAGATTCATCACCATGACGAACATGATCAGCTTCTCCTTCCTAGGGCTCGTTAAACTTACTAGGTCGGATCCATCTAAAGGATGGAATTACAGTGCAAGCATATGATATCCCCTTTAAGCTTGCTATTAAAAAAATAATTGGGGTACCTGCTAGAAATGGTGTGGGAAAATGGGAAATTTTATCAGTCGCGTCGGAAGCTCACTCTTGAACATGACACTTTCTGCTTCATGTCGGGATGGGATATCCTCCTTTTTATCATTTACCTTCCTGGGTTTGGCTGTTCATTTTTAGCATCCATTTGATCTCTTCCACGTCATCATGACCACCGAACCTATGGATCTAAAGGCTGCCAAACTCTGCGTCGTGTCACTGATATATTCAAGGGTTGTCCTTCTGCAGTTACACTTACCCCTGTTTCTCTGTATCATCCAAAATAATTTTGCATCCCTTTGTATCATGTCGATGATGTGGGATACATCATGGCCCTCCTTTGACATGGTCACTTCCTGTCAACTTCAACTCATTATCCAGGAAGTTTATTGAGAGACTCCTCTTCATTACCTTGGAGCTTGCATGCCCTAACAACAAGTTCTTCACACTTGACAATAAGTTCACATTATTGGCTTTTGATCGGGTGATTTCATGGGTATTTGACTTCAGTTCCTTCATTCACAGTTCGTGAATTGTGCTGCTAGTACCTTGTAAACCATTGTCATTATTGGTGGTTTCTCTCACGCTTGTTAACAGTTTACATCATTGAATAGTAATCAAGCGATTTTCTAGCATGTTCGACATCAACACATCTATTCACATGTTAGAATCTATACTTTGATCGGGTCGTGTCGAAGCGCAAGACCCTAGGCTCAGATTACAAAAGTCTAAATTGCAAGGCAATGTGACATGGTTGTGCTGATATACATGTATCTTTTAAATGGATGGTTGTGACCATACCATGAGTTGTCATATGTGATCCTTCTCATTATTGGATGGCTGCGACCATACCTTGGTTTCATTATGATCCTTTCTGCTGGATGGCTTCACCCATACCTTGGATCCAATTACATGCTCATTCTCTAGATGGCTATGTATATACCACAATTCATGTGTCGTTTGATAGAGTTTTCAGTAATGTATATGTATTTGTACTTGCTTTTTGGTTTTTTGACAACAGACTCTAGTTCCCCGCACTGAGTTATAAAGCATTTCACCCCTCACTCTAGTTTGACCTTCACGCTTTAGGGGGCATCTGTTACACATCATTTTGTCACTGTCCCTGTACTCCCTGTTCCTTGATCCTGGAGGACCTCTACAGTGAACCCTTCATGCTTTCCCATCATGAAGAAACTCCCATTGTGTCCCTCTTCATGAGCAGAACAATTCCCCTTTGCATCATTTTCCCAAAATCTTCTGTTTTTCCTAGTTTACAAGACCGGTGCTAATGACCTGTGTCCTCTTCACACCAATATGTAGGGATTAAAACTATCCCTTGCACCGACCGAAGCGACTAAGCCTTTTCCTAGTCGCACTGATCCTCTTTTGGAAAGTTTTTTAAATTTGGAGTCGAAGCTTCCAACGCTAGAAGCTTCGTAACAGAATTCTGGTAAATGGTTAGGCTAGATGGAGCCGAGGAGGTCAGATTGGGCTCCTTTCCCTTATTAGGATGGAACTACCTCAAGAGATAAGACCTCCTCCCATAAGAAGAGGAGCCATCTCCCATCCATTCAAGCTATATAAACCTCCACTTTTCACAAGCACATGCTAGGGTTGCTGCGTGTGTGCTAGTGCTAATTAAGTTTTGTTTGGAGTGATCAACAATTTATTCATAGTTGTAGCTCTCTAGTTGTGTGTGAGGGAGAAGTGTGAATTTGGTTTAATGTGAAGACTAAAGGTAAGAGCCTTAAAACTATCATTGTTGAGGCCACCATGGAATGCTAACAGAAGTGTGTGGGGACCTGGTTTTGTCAGAGGAGAAAAACAACGTCAAGGAACTGGTTGTAATCTCTTCTTGATTTAATAGATATGCAACTATCGCTTCATTTCCTATGTAATGTGTCATCTCACATGTTTATGGCTTAATGATTCTTGACTTGTTAAGTAGGTTGAATTACAATTTATCTATTATCAAGGTTGTTGTTTGTTGTTGTTTACTTGTTTCAAGTGTTCGAAGAAGGAAACATGAGATAGCTGGAGAAGGCAAGCAAGGTCATCACCACACAGGATAAGTGTACTAAGAGATAATCCCTCTTAATTGGTTCTAACCTAAGGAAATCTTGCATAGAATGTCTTGTTTGTGGTTAGACCCGCTATCGAGCCAGAGGAATTGTTTGTGTCCGCACTTAGAATTTTACTTCACCACAAATGTGCAGTGGGGGGGTCACAGGGGGTGGAAGCGCCCCCTGTACGGGGGGTTTGAAGGGGGCGGAAGCCCCCCTCTGCAGGGTCTGAGCCAATGCCCCAGGAAAAAATAATTTTGGACCCTATATTAGGTGGGCAAACCTACCTATGGTTTTGGGCGCAATGGTTTTAGGTCCATGGTATTTTGTAGATCCAGTCAAGGGAACTACGGTTATTTTATAATATAGGGTTAATAGATTGGGGTTTATGGATGCTTCAGCATGTATATATATGTATTGTAACATTGAAAGGAACATAATGAAAAATCAATATGGTAGTCCCGGTTTTGGGATCCAAGGGAAAATCTCTGTGTATATTTGTTTTATGTGTTATGCTCTCACCTTTGTTTGCTTTCTGTTTTTTAGAATTTGTATGCAGGTAATTTCTATATGGGGTTAAAACCTACAAGCGGACTACTAGACAACAAAAGGCATGCTCATGAAAACTATGCAATTTCCTGCATGAGCAGCCAGTCGACTGTCGGGAGGACTAACTGAGAAAACTGCACAATTTTCTGAGGGAGACAAGGATGGGCACTAGGTGTATGTTCGGCCTGTCTGTGAAATTTCCTTAGTTAGCGGGGCAGACAAGGTCAGCAGACTTTGTGCAATTTTTGAGGGGAGTCAGTCCCAGGGTGGTTGCTGGGTCTGACTCTCCAAGTGGCCCGCATGAAGGTTGAGTGAAATGCTTGCGAGCAGCGCAACTTGAAAAGACTTGCTTGGTTCTTCTGCATTATTTTGGGTGACAGTCGATTGAGTCGATGGCGAGGTGATGGTCCAGATGTCAGTGGGGAGTTTGGTCATTAGAACTTTAGCAAAATGACTAAGTGTGTGAATGAGTGAAAGATGCAAATGTGATCTTACAAACACACACCCTCATGACTTGACAATGAGATGACTCAAAGCAACCAGACACACATGTTCAACATGACTGACCAACAGTGCAAGCGATAAGTGAAACACTCGTGATTGATCATTTATCGACCGTGATGACGCTTGCGTGATAGTGAATGTGACTCCGTGTGTGAGTGCGACAGAGGTTTTTATAGCGAACATATCATGTACACATGAAGTGAAGACCTTGAGCATGACCAGAACATGGTCGCAAGCAAGACATTGACATCACATGAAAAAGCTTGGGTGGAATGAACAAGAAAGGTGGGTGCGAAGGCTCAATCGAGCTCACAGAGTGAACCCGAGTGTATGAAACCATCAAGTGAAACTCTCAAGGGAGGCTCCGAATTTGGGTGCAGGCCAAAATTTTGGAGGGTGGTTGTAGCCGCTACAACAGGAGGTTAAATGGATAACTTTAAATGGCCATAATTTTTTATCCAGGCATCAGATTGAGATAAAATTTATATTGCTAGAAGGTTCTCAACGAGCCTGACCTAATGGTGGTATCATAACTTGATTCTGAGAAATTGGAATTGAGGATTTTTATAACTCCATCTTCATAATGATACCATGGAGGTTGGGTTAATTGAAAATAACACCTCCCATTCAACTTGGAAGACTCTAAGGGTGTGGGAGGGAATGTTACAAAATGGTATTATAACACCTAGGTTTAACACTCGAACTAAAGGAGCCTAGAAGGATAATATTTAAACTTTATTACAGAATGTATTGTTTTATAGAAATTATTGTTGTGTGAAAATGTGTGATGCTTGTAGCATCTTGATTGTGAATTGCATACTCACTTAAGATATGGTGTTTCAGATAATCTCACATCCATATACTTATTGCAGGTTTGCTAAGGCAATGGGCGAGTATGATTATTTATATATTGTTGGACAAAAATTATGTGTATGTGAAAACACATAAGGAGACACCAAGGAACAACAAGAGAGTAAATTAGTGAGCTTCAGAATAACAGAGTACAACATTGATGAATACAAACATTTCCAAGAAGAAGAGTTAATTGGGAAAAGGGGAGAGAATGACTCTCTCAATTAGATGAAGACCCTCAGAAGTATAAGAGATGAGCTAAGAAGTTATAAGGCAGACAATGAGAGGATTTTTGTGGCTCGAGAGAAGCAAACAAAAGTAAATTCCATCATCTTGTAGAGCCTGTTAGACTCGCAAAGACACAAGAAGCATGATCTAGGTTCCAACCACCTAGGAAGAAATAAAGGAAGGTCAAGTCCAGTAAGACTTGGAAGGCATGAATTGAAGACCAATGGTCAAAAAGGTATCAGATCCAAGAAAATACATAGTTAGGTAAGAAAGGATACAATGATAGTTGAAACTCCACTAAGTACTCCATGTAGGAGGATAGGTAGTTGTGAGCTATTTTCTGGTGCTACAACTAAGAGACACTACTAGCAAAAAAGGAAAGGAAAAGATTTAATGCCATAATAATTTAAGAAGGAAAATCCTCCTACATTCGATGGAGAGGTGAGGAAGGTCGAGGAAGCATAGGCATGGCTACTATGAATGAAGAAATATTTTAGGGTGCATGATTACTCTGAAAATATGAAGACGAGAGTAGCCACTTTCAACCTTAAATGCAAGGACGATATTTGGTGGGAAGACCTAAAGAATGTTAAGAATATTAAAGATAAGGAGTTGTCTTGGAGGAAATTTGAGAGATATTTCTAGGAAAAT
The DNA here is from genome assembly GCA_031772625.1 of Pinus tabuliformis. NCBI lineage: Eukaryota > Viridiplantae > Streptophyta > Pinopsida > Pinales > Pinaceae > Pinus > Pinus tabuliformis. The sequence goes on along the minus strand of CM062820.1, from coordinate 1,253,661,628 downwards.
TACCTATCTAAGAGGTATAGTGATAGCAAGACCAAATAATTTTATGAGCATAAATTGGGGCAATTGATAGTTGATGAGTATATAACCAGATTTTTGGATTCAATGATATATGTACCTTACATTAAGGATGAGAAGACAAATATTCAAATATATCTTAGTGGACTACCACAAGCATTCAAGGATAGAATAGAGTTTGATGAGCCACAAACTCTAGAGGGTGCTATTAGGAAAATGAAGTATTTCTACAAGCAATCTAAGCACAAGTCTGAGTTTAGGGTTGATTGGAAAGAAAAAATCAAGTCCATATTTAATCTAAAGGGGAAAAAGCTATAGGATGTCAGTTAGGTAGGAATGTGAGGTTCATCACTCCTATAAGTGGTGAGTCTCAACAAATATCTGTTATTGCTAATTAATATCAACTCTCTAATCTTGAAAGAGAGGAAACAAAGGGGTCCATGAGAAAGCCCATAGAGTTTTGGAAATGTTGGGAAGACCACTTACAGAGGGGTTTCCCTCAACTACAGAGGAATCGTCCAAGACTATACAATGAGTAGGAAGTAGAGACAGAAAGTTATGTGGCTTAGAGCATACCACACATCTATGTAGTGTTGGAAAATAGGAAGGTCGATCACCAAACCTCATTTATTGAAAAGGAAGGTATGATTGATAGCCATTTTATTTCAATTTTGATTAAACCTAGTTCCAATTTCAGTTATGTAAGTCCAAAAGTTGCAAGCAAGTGTGCATTGTAGAGCACAAACCATGACAAGTCGTGGTTGGTTCATTTTTCCATGGGGACTAAGAAACGAATTGAATTCATGGTGAAATCATGCCCAATCGTGCTAAATGGCATGTCAAAAACTATAGATCTAAACCTATTATCGTCGGGCTCATATGAATTTTTGGTCAGGATGGATTGGTTGGGGGTCCACATAACCAAGTTTGATTTCGACAAAAAGTCAATAGAATGTCTCAATGAGGAAGGGAAAAGGGCGACATTGTAGGGAAAGAGAAAATATGTGACAATTCAATAAATCATTGCACTATAATTGAAGAGGTTCAACAAGAAGGGGTGTGAATTGTACATTGTTCAAGTGACCAAAAAATTAGAGGCTGGAAAAGATAGAATGGAGTAGCACCCAATAATAAAATAATTTAGTGACGTGTTTCCTAAGGAAATCTTAGTATTGACACCAAGGAGTTAAATCAATTTTTCCATTTAATTACTGCTAGGATCGATGCTAGTGCCAAAATATTTGTGCAAATGAGTACACCAAAGCTAATAGATCTCAAGTTATAGTTACAGGAATTACTGGATAGGGAATATATTAGACCCATTGTATCACCCTCGGGATCTTGTGTGTTATTATTGAAGAATAAGGATGGCACAATAAGGTTAAGCATTGATCATAGGTAGCTCAATAAGGCTACAATTGAATATTTATCATTTCTTAAGGATTGATGATATGTTTGACTAGCTAAGAGGAGCTACAGTGTTCTTGAAGATCGATTTGAGATATGGATACCATTAGGTATGAATAAGAGATGAAGATATTCATAAAATGACATTTAGAGATAGGTATGTGCACTATGAATTTGTGGTTATGCCATTTGGACTCACAAATGCCCCAACCAACATTTATGTGTTAGAATGTTTTAAGTCCATATTTGGACAAGTTTATGTTGGATTTTTTTGATGACATCTTGGTTTATTCAAAAACTAAGGAGGAGTAGGAAAAACATTTAGCAGAAATATTGCAATTGTTGAGAGAGCACAAGCTCTATGCCAAGGTCAACAAGTGTGAATTCTTGCAGTCCTAAGTTTAGTATTCGAGGCACATTGTCTCCAAAAAAAGAGTAGCATTAGATCTAGAGAATATCAAATCCATCATGGAGTGGCCTACTCCTAAAAATGTGACAAAATTTGCTCCTTCATAAGATTGGTTAGTTGTTACTAGAGGTTCATCCATAATTTCTCAAACATTTGGCATCCAATCACAATGCTACAAAGAAAATAAATTAAATTCCAATGGACAATGGAATTTGTGGCAAAATTTGATAAATTGAAATATTTTCTCACACATGCATCAATATTAAGGATAAAAGACCCATAAAAGTATTTCGTGGTGTGCTTGGATTCCCACAAGGAAGTTCTCGACAAAGTCCTAATGCAAGAAGGACAGGTGATCTATTATGAATCAAGAAAGTTGAATGAGCATGAGAAAAATTATTTCATGACTTAGATTTGGCATTGATAGTGCATGCACTAAAAATGTGGAGGCATTACCTCTGAAGGAAATTATCTTGATGTTAAATCATGGAGGATTGGGGTACTTATTTAATCAGCTCAAGCTGAATGCAAGATAAACAACGTGGTTAGACCTGCTTAGTGAATTTGATTTCAAAACAAAATATATCAAAGGCAAGGAAAATAAAGTAGTTGATGCACTTTTTGGTAGTGCTCATCCTAATGTCTTTCTTTTTTAATATTTTCTTTAATGTCAACGATACAAAGGAGGATATCCCAACCTGACACGAAGCGGAAAGTGTCATGTTCAAGAGTGAGCTGCTGACACAACTAATTAAATTTCCAAATTTTCCCCCACCATCTCTGGTAGGTACCCCAATTATTTTTAATCGCAAGCTTGAAGGGGATAGCATATGCTTGCACTGTAAGTTCATACTTCAGATGAATCTGACCTAGTAAGTTTAACAAGACCTAAAATGGAGAATCTCATGTTCGTCATGGTGACGAATCCGATGTCGTTTAACATTTTAACGAGTCCAAAAAAGGTGTAACTCGGTATATTTTTCATGTTTAGAGAGTTTGAAAACAACAAGGAAAATAAAACTCCACATGGTCCCTTTTTGTACATTTGTGTCTCTCAAGCCTGAAAAGGTAGAAAACGATACTTGAGAGAACCGCTTGACCATTTCAGTCAAGGAGTACCTTTTTCGTAAATAGTGCATACCAGCCTAAAAAGGAGGTAAACTTAAACTGAGCACACAACATTTCACATCCGTTAATGAGTTTGAAATGACAAGGGATCAGCTATATTTTCATTTTTAAAGGGTCGAAAAGAGCTTGAAAGTAGAGCCCCCATTTTATTCTCTTTTACAATTCAAAAGGGAAAAATACTCGGCAATATTTTCATATGAGTTTTACGAGTCGAGAAAAGAGCTGAAATGTGAATCGGAATCATCATCGAACATCCATCACCTGCCCCTGTGCAAAAAGGTAAAGTGCATTATCCAATTCTTGAGGAAAAATAGGTTAAAACATTTACAAAACCTAATATTTCATGAAAAACTGAATAAAAGGGAGGAAAAGTAAATATTTTTTACCATTTACTATTTTACCTTATTGTGAAATACTTTTCACCCACTTTTTCCCTAATTGTTCTGGAGCAGATTGTGGGAGATCTGGGAGGTCATTCGCCGAGCCGCCAGTTGCAGGTAAGAGCCAAAGCCCTAAGCTCCATTTTCATACCATTTCTTCCTATTTTCATCCATTTTTTGGATTTATGAGGGAGGTTTTTCAAAAAAAAATTGCCCTTGGTCGATGTGACTTCTGAGCACGGAATCACGCTAGCCGAGTGTGATTAAAATGACTTATCATGTCGTCAGCACAACTATTTTTAAAACAGGCACGTCGGTGTCGTGAATAGGGAAAAAATTAGTTTCCCTTCAAAACCACTGTTGGAATCCAATTTTTATGGGCCAAAATTATTATTGACTTAAATATATGGTTTTTGCAGGAAAAAATTGTCGAAAATGGTAGACTGGAAAGAATGTGAGCACGAAGATGTGGACACTCAGGCACTGAATGATCCAAATTGCCTGAACGCTTTGAGGAACTGTGGGCTCCTCAAGTTCTTTCTCACACCAGGGATGCGGGCCCAACCTGAGCTGCTTCGATACTTGATTAGTCTCTGGGACATAAATCAAGAAATATTCATCATTGGTGACCAGGAGTTGGAGTTAGAAACTTCAAACATATTTCATCACAGGACTGTCCCAGAGAGGGGAACCAATCAACCTATATGGGTCACGACTGATTGGGGCAAGCATATCCATGTTGCTTGTTGAACATTGCCCTGAGGCCCTCAAATCTAAGAGCGACAAGATTGAGATTGCCACCATGCGAGATCTGACACTGAGAGTGCTACTATTGACTATCAACAGAGTGGCGGGGTCCCAGGTAGTGCATGAGACTAACAAGTCAAAATTTCTATATGTCATTGACTGCACAACACCGACAATCTTCAATTGGGCGGAAGCCATGAAGATCAACATAAAATGCCAGCTGACAAAAGCTAAGGCGGGGAATCTGAAGCAATTTTGCTTCAGATTCGTACTAGTGACCTTTTTCTTGGAACGGGTGTCATTTTTCCAGTACCAGTTGACTGAGGTAGATCCTTCGATGCCACGTGACCCGTGGATGGCCCACTGGAGTTGTTTGATGCCTAAGATCACTGGGGGCCAGCATATGTCTTACAGGCCCGCCTTCTTTTCATGGCTACGACGACAACTGATCATCATGGAGGATTGGCCATATAGTGGCACTGACTTCTGTGGAGATCTGGACATGCCACTGCCAGATGGAGAGGATTTTGACAACGAAGGTAAAAAATCAATTTTTTAATTTTGTGATTTTTTAGTTGTTTTTGATATATATGTGTTTATAACATTTTGTTTTTTCAATGCAAATGTTGGACCAAAGTGTCCTACTGGGATTTCCCCAATAGGCAGGTGCGCCACCCGCCATTTTGATGTCATCACTCCTTATCAGGAGGGGAGTGACAACGAGGAGGAGAATGTCAGGAACCTTGAGGGTTTGCCTCGTGGTATTCCAAAGTATGCTCGGGTGGGAGAGATTCCTCGCCAGTACCAGAGACACACGGTGGGAGTATCAGATCGGATCCACTGATTGTTGACTCATATTGCACGAGCTGTGTCATGTTATCATGATCACCATGCTGATTAGTTCCTAGGTCCAGCATTTTACATTTTCGAGGCCTACGTGCCACGGATATATGAGGCCTGCGAGCCGCCAATGTTATTTTGAACACACATATTTTTTTTTGGGTTTTGATGTATCAAACATTATCACCATATATATATATATATATATATATATATATATATATATATATATATATATATATATATATATATATATGCTGTATTTTATTGCTTATTATGGTACAAATGATTTGTTTTGTTTTTCACATGTTTTGCAAATGTCTATCCAACACATAATTTGCTAATGCATATGTCAATTTATTCATGCGTCTAGGAATATGATGATATGTAATGTAATAAAAATTCCTTTCCAATAGATGAATACGGAGATACATTCTCAATATTCGATGGTTTCTGACGGAATATTGCCCATTGAGTTGAAGGACAACAAGCTGTTAATCCAGGTTGACAACCAACTCTCAAATGTCAAGAGCAATGGCTTCTAATAATAGTTGAATGACTACACCATATTCAACAATGTTGTTAGTTGTGCAACCTAAATAAATACCTTGAAGATCAATCAAATCACCATGAGGGTCATAAATAGCCCATGCCATGGAGGATAGATTCCGAGTACTACGACAAGCACAATCAACGGAACCAATGTGAGGAATCAGAAACATCTGCAAAGCAGGGAAAAACAGAGTAAACATGAAAGTTGTTTGAAAACTAACACTCCAAACCACACTACACAAAAATGAATGACACACTATTGTATACAAGTAACCATGCAAGATGACCTAAGCATAATACTTCTTGAGTTAAAGCCCATTTCGGGGCTTGTCCAAAGGATTTCCTTCATAGTTGATAAGCTCATAGGCCCCTTTTTGCAAAACACATTTTACAATGTAGGGTCCATGCCACATGGGCTCAAACTTGCTTGCCCCCAGTTTATCATTAGCTTGGTCGTATAGTAAAACCAAAATCACCTTCAGAGAATGTGTGAAGGGAGACCGACTGATCGAAATGGGACTTGAATCGCTTCTTTTGTGCTTTGATAACCAAAGCAGTGAGACAATGAGTCTCATCCTGCCATTCTAAATTTAAGAGGTTCTTCCTGAAGCGATGTTTTGGGGAGAAGTTCAAAAACTAGCTTGAGTGAAGGAATATCGCATTCAATCGATAACGTTGCTTCCAGACCATAGAAAAGTTGGAATGGTGTGAAACTAGTTGTGTCTTTAGTTGAGTTTCGGTAAGCCCACAAAGCTGAGAAGAGCATGAGATGCCAATTTTACTTGTGCATCCCAATAGTACGCTAAAGCATTATAACCAAAACTTTGTTCACAGCTTCAACTTGATCGTTGACCTGAGGGAATATGGGGTTGAGCCATCGTGGCGCAAACCCAACATAGAGGTCAGCTCAGCCATCATGTAGTCTTAGAAATGAGAGCCATGGTCTGTGACAATGGCTTGAGGTATGCTGAACTTGGAAATAACATGATTGAAAAGGAATTGAGCCACCATTTTACCATCTGCAGAGTATGTAGGCATTTCTTCGGCCCATTTGGTGAAATAATCCACAGAAATGATAATATATCCATGCCCCCTGTCCAAATGAGGGTTTCATGTCATATAGTCGATGCCCCATTTGGAAAAAGGACCAATGGTAATGACGGGGTGTAGGTGAGTGGGTGGGGCGTGCATCTTGTGTTGGTAAATTTGGCATTCATGGCACTTGCGAACAACAAGGATGCAGTCCTTGAAAATGGACGACCAAAAATAACCAGCACGAAGGATTTTTTGAGTGGTAGCATAGCCAGACATATGACCACCACATGCCCTAGAATGGTAGTCATTGAGAACTCTCTCATCCTCCTCGAGAGTAAGGCATCGACGAAGAACTGAATCGACACCGACACAGTATAAAGTATCGCCAATAATACAGTAGGGTTGGGAGTGATGTCGAATCTGTCAGCGATCATTCTTAGTCAACGCGGACCGGAACGTGACGTCTGGAGATACACGATGATGTCACTATACCACAGGTCAAGGGTGTTGAACAAGAAAAGAGTCTCGTCTGGAAGTTGTTCATTTGCACCAGTGGGGAGAGACATAGAAGGAAGGGAACAAATCAACTCAAACAAAACTAGTGACTTCTTAGATTTGACAGTAGTAAACACCAAATCGAATTCTTGCAAGATGACAATCCATTTATAATACTTGCCCCCCAGCAACTGACGAGTCAGGATGTAGGTCATGGGGTTGCATTCAGAAATCATAGTAGTAGTGCGTAAGAGGATGTAGTGCCGAAAGCGTTGAACAACCTGTATGGCAGCCAAAGCCAACTTCTTGACATGGGCATAATGCATTTCGATGTCGAGGAGATTACGACTAAGGTAATAGATAACATGTTCGTTGCCTTTGTCATCGTATTGGATCAAGACCATAGCAATGGTGCTAGGGGCTACAACTAGCTAAAGGAAGTAATCTCGATGATAATCCAGGGGATGCAGCAAAGGAATGTTTACGAGGACAACCTTGAGGTCATCGAAAGAATTTTGGGCAACCTCATCCCAGGAAAAGGCCATTCCTTGTTTAAGCAACTGGGTAAATCCTGTATCTAGCCCAACATAATTGGGTATGAAACGACTAAGGAAATTTTCCTTTACTTGCAGGCTCTGGAGTTGGTGCAATGAAGATGGAGCGGGTAAATTTACAATGGCCTCAATTTTAAGTGGGTTAAGGTGGATACCATCCTTGGAAATGATAAAGCTGAGCAATCGTTCGGATTCTACGCAGAAAACACACTTATGTGGGTTTAACTGAATGTTGTAGTGTCTACAACGAAGAGAAATCTGCCGAAGATGGTTAGGACAATCTTGGTGCTTACGGGAATGAGCAAGAGGGTCATCCAAGTGAGGCTGAATGATGTTGCGAATATCGTGAAATGCATAGGACATCACCCAATGAAATGTAGCACCAGAATTTTTGAGGCCGAAAGAAAGATTTTTGTACATGAATGTACCCCATGGACAAATAAAAGATGTCTTTTCTTGATTGTCTGGTGCAATGTTAATCTGGTTGTAAATAGAAAAGCCATCCATAAAGGAAAAAAATTTGCTCCTAATACATTCATCAATGATCTAATCAATGAAGGGAGTAGGGTAGTTATCCTTAGGACATGAACAATTGAGATCATGGTAATCAACATAAACGCAGATCATGCCTTTTTTTTCGTCACCGAGACAATACTTGACTCCCAATATGTAAGAGGGATCTGATAGATGAATACAACTTTGAGAAGTTCTTCAACTTCACCTTTGATGGCAGTGACTTTCCTAGGGTGCACTAGGCGAAGCCGTTGGAGAATGGGCTTCACGTGAGGATAAGTTGGTATTTCGTGCACAAAAATGCTAGGATCAATATCATGCATTTCTTCATATGACCACGCAAACACATCACAGAATTCTTGAAACAGATGAGTATAGGTCTTCATCTCATCTGGAGAACAAGTTACCCCGATATGGACATGTTCAATGATACCAGGCTTGTTAGAAATATCAATTGGCATCGTTTGGGTAATATTACCCAAATTTCCTTCCATCCATACATCATGAGTCAGGATCGGTGGCGGAAGTGGGAGGGAAGGAAACTGAGAAGAGAACTCTTCGAGACTGGTAGACATGATCACCAGGTGAGGTAGGAACGAGGAACGATGATGAGTATCGTTCCAAGGTGGTTCCTCGAGAGACATTACTTCCATGACACTTTTGTTAGCAAGAAAAGTCTCGGCTAAGGGATCAGGAGATTCCAAAGCACCAAGCCATGGGGATTGAGAATATGTATCAAGAGAAATCCTTGAAACAGGAGAATCAGAGGATACAAAACTTGAGGCTGAAACAATCTCCACATAATTGATTTTGGTAGGACTAAGTGGCATAACCTCGCCCCAGGTATCAACAAGATCTGGTGAAGGTATGACCCAAGGATCAAATTTGACCGAGATCATGTTGACAGAGGCAACATGAGGAGGTGGGAGTGGAAAAATTCCCATCAAGGTAGAATCTTTAAAAATACCTGCCCCCACACTCTCATAGGGAGCACCAGTGTGCTTGGCATACGAAACGTTGCCCTCCGAGGAGGAAGAGGCAAAGAAGGATAGCTGGTCAACAGTGACAATATTCCCTTGATGGGGAAAACAAATCATGCGGAATAGGGAGGAGGCTACAACATGCATGGCATGGGTCTAGCTCCGGTCGAGTAGAAGATTATAATTGAGATTAGCGTCAACAATATCTACCTCGACTTGTACTGTCTTGCCTCCAAAGTAATGGCAAGGTTAGGTAAGACACCGAAGGGTCATGAATCGCGCCCGTAGAAAGCTTCCAAAGTGTTCAAGGATTGGTTCAAAGGAGGAAAACCAATGGCCTTCCAACAGGCGATTGACATGATGCAGGTGGAAGCACCTTCATCGATGACAGTCCTGTGGATGGTCTTCGGATGATTACCTGAATGAGAGAGGCAATCTGATGAGGTAGGCACGGGACGTGGTTCTCTATATCAAAACTTATCAAATTGGAATCGGTAGGATCAATAGCCCCAATAGCTAATAGCAAATATTTCCGCTGTGACAGACAACTTTGGAGCACCTCGAGAGCCAACATAGCAGATGGTGCCTGAGCCAAATATTCAACAATATTGTAGTGTTGAGCGGCTCGAGCGTTGGGATTGTACGAGGATTTCCTTAGCACACCCCGACAGGGTGGCCGTATAGCGAAATCAAGGTTAGGGCGCTCGATATGAAGAGGGGCAGAACTCGGGGCAGAAGAAGAAGGGGTGGCCTCTTTCTCTTTCCCGGCTGTCGGAGTAGGAGTTTGGTAATCTTTCGATCTAGTAGCCACATTAATAGGTGTGCTCATCATGAACACTTGAGATCTTGAGGAAGAAAATGATTGAGGTTGGTCTACCATTTGAGTCTGCTCAGACAGAAATGGCTCTTTTAGGACAGCTGGGGTCCCTTTGAGAAAACAACTAACTTTGGATCGTCGAGGACAATCCTTGGTATAGTGATCCTCCTCGCAAATGAGGCACAAATACTTAGGCTTCCATTGTGAAGAATCACTAGCAGACGACTTAGAAGGACCCTGTTTTGGGGCATCAACTTTACCTTTGCCTTTGCCTTTCTTCTTACCTTTCGAGGATTTGTCCGCTGTGGTAGACTGGATAGCATGGACCTCTGAGGTTTTACCAGGGCCAGGTGGATTCTGGGAGGAACTATTGGAAGCAGTGTTTGAGACTGACTTTTGTTTAGAAGAAGATTTAGCAGGGGTATGGGACACTGAACTAATTACTCCATCAAGAGGAGGTGTAGCCTGCGGCTTCGATCCCGTGGGATCGGATGATGACCGTGAAGCATCCGGTAATAACTCATATAAAGTGCAATACTGAGAATAAACAAGATCTAAGTACTAGGCATGAGCAATGGCTTTTTCTTCAGTAACACATCCACCCATAGCTATATCAGAAGCAATTGGAGCTACGAATGACTTAGCAAACCATTCGGTGAGCAACTGATTAGCAATCTTGAATTTGATCAGGCGACGTCTACGTCTCCATTCATGGATGTGATCAAAGATGTGCGTCACAATATCTTGCTTAAGTGACGTGAGTAAATAGGTGCCAGTTTCGTAGCAAACTGGAAACTAGAAATGTGTGAGGAAAGCCATGGCTAAAGAGTTAAAGTCATGGTAAGCACTTCGAGGAAGCTCGGTGTACCACTTGGCTGCAACACCTGTGAGGGTTCATTGGAAAAGATGGAGATGAATAGAATTGTCAACATAAGAATTCGAAGAGCACTAGAGGTGATATGTCATCACATGGGCTTGAAGATCTTCTTTTGCTTTCCCATCAAACTTAGGACAATCTCTCGGGATCTTGGATGGGACTAGAGGCCAGTATAGCAAATGAAGGATTAGATCATTCGTAAGGCGAGACACATCTGGAAACTCTAGTGTGGCCAAGAATGACAATTGAGTATTAAAAGGCATTGGAGGTTGATAAGCGGGTCCAACCAGAGGAGCCTATCCCTGCTGGTAGGGATTTTGGCCCCATAGTGGGGGATTTTTGCCATATGGAATTCAATTCTGCCCCCATTGTGGGTTACCTTGGCCATAGGGAGGATTTTGACCTTGGACACCTTGGAACTATCCAGTCATAGGTTGTTGATAAGAAACATAAGGGTTAAGAGGCTATTGAGCCTGTTGACCTTGGACATATGGATATTGTACCTGTTGTCCCTGAACATATGGGTTGTGAACCTATTGCCCCTGAACAAGAGGATTTTGGACTTGTTGCCCTTGGGCATAAGGATTGTACACTTGTTGCCCTTAGACATAGGGATTCTATACCTGCTGGCCTTGGCCAAAAGGATTGTGTACTTGTTGACCTAGGACATTAGGATTTTGGGCCTGCTACTGCAGGACTTGACCCTGGCCTTTTCCTTGCAAGGGTTGACCCTGTTGATATCTATATAAGGGTTGTTGCTGCCCGAGTTGGTTCTGTTACTGCAAGGGTTGACCTTGCGGCTGCAAAAGCTATCCCTGGGGCTGCAGAGGTTGGCCCTGCAAAGACATAGGCTGGGAGGTTTGTGGAGCATACTGCATCTGCTGCTGCATGGTTAGCTGCAACTGTTGCAAGGGTTGACCTTGCAGTTGTTGCAGCTGACCCTGCCGTGATATCATATGCCCTTGTCATTGCATGGATGGCCCTTGATACAACAAAGGTTGCCCTTGTTGCTGCAGAGGTTGTCCTTGTTGTTGCAAGGGTACTTGAACAGTGCCCAGAAAATTTCTGAACTGAATCTGGCCATAGCCACCCTGAAAAGTGGATGAGCCAGGCTGAACATACTGCCCAGACTGAAGGACATAAGGCAGATTGACCATTCCTTGAGAACCATATGGAACGTAAGGAGTTTGGTACTGAACCTAAGCCTCATAAGGCTATTGATACTAGAAATTGCTTGACCTAGACGAACCAACAGGATTTTGAACCTGTTGGTACTAGACATTGCTTGATCCAGCAGGACCAGAAGGGTTTTGAATAACGCTAGAAGAAGGCTGGTTCATACCAACCATGTGAGCCTGTGAGCTACTCACATTGGTGGCACCTGACACCATAGAAACACTCAGATTCTGCCACCCAAGCAGTGGCATAGCCTGGCCACTTACTGGAGGGATTGAAGAATTGACATAGACATACTTTGAGACTGTTGGTTGAACTAGACAGGTAACTGGGACGGATGATACAAGAGGGTTTGAAATGGTGGGTTGCACTGGGACTGAGGTAACAACTTATTGGGAGGTCGAGTTCGCAATGAACAGACCTGTAGTAGGCATGGTGCCAGACGCCCAAACAAGGCTATGGTAAAGTGATGAGGCACTGGGTGTACCTGAAACCAATTATGCCAAAGACACATAATTAGGTAGGAATTCCCGATACGCACTGATGGGAATGCTCCCTGTATAGGGGGAAACCTTTAGGAGGAAATGAATGTTCTTCCTCCTCAAAATTGTGTGGAGTAGAAACTTCTGACTCATCCGGAGAGGTGATTGGAGCATCGCATTTGAGTTCCATAGTTGGGAACAAACGATGGCGAACGACCGAAGAGGTATGAGGGGATAATTCCAAAGGAACAACCGATTGATCATATGGACTATACGAACGCTGCGGTGATATCACAACAGGGTCGAAAAAAGGATTCGAAGGATAGATAACTAGTCCAAGCTGACTGTCCTTGGTCAGCGAACTCTTAGGAGTTTGAATGGGATTGCCTAGAGATTCCGGGCCAAAATCAGCAGGTGACCCAATATCTGAAGTAGGTGGAAGACACGATGACAAAGGTTGAATGCTCAGAACGATTCCGAGTTCAACACCTTGGTCCTCGAGTGACTCTGGTAATTCAGGAAAAGGCTCCTCAGACAATCTTTCAGACGAAGGAGAGGAAGAGGAACTAGGTGAACTAGATGGTTCAACCACGATGACCTTGTCTTAGTTAACAAGAAAAAGAGAGATAAACTTCAAGGCTTTAAAATTTTCTTCAGGGAAAACTCACGATTTGGTCTAGAAAATACTACTAGGATGTTATAAGATCGTTGGCAATCAATTTTTTAAGATGCATAAATAGACTGGTGCTCTTTCATGTTTTAAGAGTCGAGAAAGAAACAAAGATGACTTTATCGCTTTCGATTGGAAACGAGCTCAAAAGGACAAGTGCTAAAATGATATTTTAAGTAAATGAGTCAAAAAGATCAAATGACTACTTTGGATGATCTAGGTAAAAATGATTACCAAGCAATCATGAACTGCAGAATACCTCCCGGTGAACCGAGAAGTACGAGCAGGCAATCTCGTCGAATGTTGTATTTGGTGTACCACATTTGCAAGGCGGCTGACTTGGCTTCTTATGGATAAAGGATTATAGCCTAGAGGGGTCTCCCATTATATACTCGACGGTACGGGGAGCACAAATCCGTACTAGTGTTGTCTAGTGCCAAAGCTAACGACAGTTGCTAGGTTTAAAGACGTCGAAACACGTCTCTAACCTAGACCTTCTAGATGTGATCGTTAGATTTCAAATGCGCCTTATGTTAATTGAGTTCATTTTAAAGTTTATCTTGAGTTATGTATCAAATTTTCAGGCCTTATCAATGTGACTCGAAAAACCCTAAATGAAACTAAATGAGACAAGACCCTTTCAATTCGATGAATTGTCTACACTAGAGAGGGTAGAAAACACATAATCGAATGCAAACAACCAAGCAACTGAAAGCAAAATGAATTTTTACTACTTCACTTTTTGGGAAGATAAACTATTGAAAAATACATTCCAATTCCTAATTTCCTGACAAGTACATTCCAATAGTCCTTTCAAAAGCAAAGAGAGTTCTTTTTCTTTTCAAATGCCAATGCAATCCTAGTCTTCAATGATGCTCACTACCATAGCATACTGATGCAACAAACTATAATTTTATAATTTTCACGAAATGACGAAATGAATTTTATCATAAAACACTTCAATGGAAAAATTTTCGAGACAATTAGCTCTTCAAGCAAATGAAAAACACGAAAAGAGAATCTCTTTCAAACTAATGAAACAACAACTTTCCAAAAACAAGACAAGCAATGTGATCCATGCCGGAAAAGAAACATTTAGACAAGAAAAAAAAAACTTTTCAAACTTATGTAATGGAGGTCAAAGCTGTAGAAGGACCGTAAACGAAATGCAAGGAGTAAATACACCAACAAATCAACTCACTTAGTTCACAATCAGCTGAATGGATGACAATCTAGATGCCCTAGTGCCACTAACCATCCAATGACCCAAGAAATCAAGGGGAAAGATGACAAATCAACAAGAAAAAAACCAAATGAAAAGAAACTTTCTAGTCAGGGAGAAGACAGTCTAAATGGCTTACAGGGTCGAAATCATGAGAGAAAAACACACTAGCCAAGATTTGGGGCAAACCCTAATATTCACTTACAAGCATCAGCGTCACTGCCTAACTGACAACAAGTGCCAGAAGGGGGTCGACGTGATTGTTTCTCAAAATATCGTTGATCAGCGCGACTGTCATCAAATTAAGCAAGTTGAGCATGGATGCTAAGAAAAAAAATAAAAATTTTCAAAAGTTGAGACAAGACTTGCTACTATGAATTTCAAACCCAGACCAGTAAGCAAAGGAAAACAAACATAACTAAAGGAAAATGGTGAAAATAGAAAAGTTCACACAAAACCATGAAATTCCAAGCAAAAAAATGGAAGGATTGACTCCCTAGTATGGTCGCCAATTTGTGGTGAAGTAAAATTATGAGTGCAGACACAAACAATTCCTCTAGCCCAATAATGGGTCTAGCCACAACCGATACATTCTATGGAAGATTTCATTAGGCTAGAACCAATTAATAGGGCCTACCTCTTAGTACTATTATACTGTTTGATGACGAATTTGCTTGCTCACTCCAACGATCTCTCATTTCCTTCTTCGAACACCTGAAACAAGTAAAAAACAGCAAACAACAACCGTGATAATAGACAAATTGTAATTCAACCTACTTAACAAGTCAAGAAGCATTAAGCCATAAACATGTGAGGTGACACATTATGTAGGAAATCAATTGATAGTTGCATATATATTGAATCAAGAAGAGATTATAACCATTGTCTTGACGTTGTTGTTCTCCTCCGACAAAACTAGGTTCCCACACACTTCCGTTAGCATTCCATGATGGCCTCAACAATGATAGTTTTAAAGCTCTTCCCTTTAGGCTTCACACTAACCCAAATTCTCACTTCTCCCTCACACAAATAGAGAGCTACAACTATGAATAGCTTGTTGTTTGCTCCAAACATAATTAGCACTAGCACACCAACATTAACACTAGCTTGTTCTTGGGAAAAATGGAGGTTTATATAGCATGAATTGATGGGAGATGGTTCCTCTTCTCATGGGAGAAGGTCTTATCTCTTGAGATAGTTCCATCCTTACAGGGGAAAGGAACCCAAACTGACATCCTCGACTCCATCTGGCTTAACCATTTACCAGACTTTTGTTACGAAGCTTCTAGACCTGGAAGCTTCAACTCCTTATTTAAAAAACTTTCCATAAGAGGATCAGTGCCACTGGAAAAAAGCTCAGTCACTCTGGTCAATGCTAGGGACAGTGTTAATCCCTTCATATTGGCGTGAGGAGGACAAGGGTCATTAGCGCCGATCTTGTAAACTGGGAAAAACATAAGATTTTGGGGAAATGGTGCAAAAGGGAACTATTCTGCTCATGAAGAGGGACACATTGGGAGTTTCTCAATGAAGGGAAATCATGTAGGATTCACTGTAGAGGTCCTCCAGGATCAAGGAACGAGGATTACAGGGACAGTGACAAAATGTTGTGTAACAAAGCTCTTCTTCGAATAGGCGTGGATACATTTTGGGATACCATAGACCATGCTATCAAATTAGGATAGTAAGTTCCTAAGCACATTATCGTTGAGACTCTAGTCACTGTTGGACACCAAGCTCACCAAATTTTCCACCTTCTACCCCAAATTGATGGCTATACATAGGTTTTAAACAACATAATTGTGCTTATCTTGTTCATGTACAACTCCAAGAATCCACACAAATGGGATAAACATATCCTCTATGTTTAGCACAACTAAAAAAAAAACTGCATAGCTCTACTGGACAAAACCCTTTTTAGGTGGGCCTAAGATTTCAACCATTAGGACCTATTGATGTAGCACTACCCCTTGCATCCAGAGAGGAGAAATTTTCCCATTCTCACTTTGAGGATAAAAAAGAAACCAAATTCATTGAACAAATTTATCACATTCATTAATAGGTCCATGATATTTTATGGAAGGTCAATACTAAGTACAAGTACTACCATGATAAACGCCAAGTGCCACACAAATTTTAGGTGGGGCACAAGGTTTGGTTTCATTTGTAGAAAGAGTACCTTATAAAACCTCATAAAAATATTCATACACTTCACTATGGACCCTACACCATCACCAAGGTTGTGGGTAATAATATTTTTGAGACTTAGTATTCCCTCCTTCCTTGGATTACACCTATTGTTCAATGTGGACCTCCTTTGGTTGTACTTTCCACCATTATTGGACACAACAGAGATAAAAAATCAATTGACATCAACATAAATCAACCCCAACTGCATGAAACATGAAACAATTGATTATATTATGTACACATAGGTTAATAGCACATGCCAATAGAGGATCCTGCTTTATCGAGTTGTCCAAGTAGGGAATCAAATGCACCAAGGAAAGTGGCTCACCTAGGGCCAAGTTCAGTAGAAGTTTCCTCATCTGATGGGGGCACTCAATGCAATGGATATCATTTATTCCTAATGGGTGAGGACTAGTCTAGGTGGATATTAGTGGCCACCCACCTATTTTATAAGCTTAAAGCACAATTCTCCATCTTGATAGTTTTTCTATAGCTTTTTAGGTCTTTAACTTTCAAGGATGTTTTGAGGCCCTAAAAAACTTATTTTGTTTAGAGGGACCCATGCAGTAGCCATAGGCTCTAGCCTTACCCTAATAAAAATGCGTACTTCTCAGCTAGACCTTTCCAACATTATATTGAGCATGCCAAACAAAGATTACATGTGAAAGTTATGACCCTGAGAAGTTGATGTACCAACTAACCCCATTGGGGCCCATAAAAATTTTGGTGTTTCATCTCACAAGGTTATGCTTTTGGAATTATAGGGCTTCATCATTGATTCCTTATGTTAAAAAGTGCCTTTTGGCCTCATTGTAATGCGCTTTCATGAATGTGCATATCCATCACATATTTTCTCAAAGATAAACTAGCACCAATCAAGTGAGTTTATTTTATTTCACATTTCTATAGTGTTAGCACATGCCATTTATGAATAGAAGTCACATTTCATTATATCTCTGTTTTTGCTATAAATTTGTATCACATTTGGTTCCCTTCATGAATCCAGAGCTTGCGGAGTAGGATTTAGGAGGCTTGAACACTGCGAGAGGAGGAGATAAAACATATGGATCTGCCATGAAACTATTCAAAAGAACATTGATAAAATTGCAAGAAATTAATCAACAAAAAGAGAGAGGGGAGGGGAGATAAAGAATTGTAGAAAAATGATTCCATTAACAAGAACCATTTCATTCAATGAGGCCAAATTTGGGACCTCTCCTTCTTGACCTTCACTCTCTTCCTATTGCCTTCTTATAAAGTGTCTTGTTGACAATTCAACTTTTAATTAGGGTTTACTTTGTTAGTTACATATATCTCAAGTTCCCTTTTACCTAAAATATGACTTTATGAATTATACATCCAAACTTAGAATATAAGCCTCCCTAAGATTAAGATCAAATAAAATTTGAAAAGCCAAATAAGTTGCCTATCTTAGAGGATGTTCCTACTCTCCCCTAAATGAAACTATCTCTCCCATACAATTTGTTGATGATAGAATTATTAGAGGCACAACCACCATATATGAATCCAAAACCTTTAAGCATGTCCTCAACACCTTTAGGATTCCAATTCCTCCTTTTTTCTTCCATATTTGCCTTTCTATCTAAAGGCACATTAGTAGGACTCTTTATAATTTTTCATTTTCAACCCTTCCTTCCCTCTACCTAGGTATACCCTTAATTGAGATTGTTATAAGGAACCTATCTCAGGAACCAATTTTCACAAAAATTAGGAAAATGTTGCAGATCTATACATTCATATCTCTCTCTTTTGTTGAATGTATACTCTTAAAGTTTGTTCTTCATGCCACCCCCATATTCACTTTCTTAGCTCTAGCTACATTGGTCAAAGTCCTTAACCATTCATCCAATGTTCAAAGAAGTTTGCTTTAGGAAGGGATATCGTTGGAAAAAAAATGGCTTGTAATGAAAAGGAATGAAATTCATACTCTAAAGACCAAAGGAGGGCTATAACTAGAAAAAATAATAATATGTAATGGTTTTTTAAGGGGTAAAACTTTTTGGATATGGCTACTCTCCTAAAAATCCCCATGGGGGGAAATCTAGTGAGTGAAATATGCTCAAGGATTGATGAGCATGGATTTTTACATTAGCATAACCTCCAAAATACATCCTTCATTTGAAACCAAACCAAATATCACTTGGATTTGATCCATTAGAATAACTTATAGGAGATAAAACATGACAAAAGTACAAAATTTTAGGATGATTCTTGGAAAGATATGTCCCATCAACATTAGAGAACCATGTTATCAATTTTTGAGCCATTTATTCTGTAAAGTAGGAAAAAAAATGTTCATTACTTCTATAAAGGTCGTAATTAAAATGTCCATCCTCTACACAAAGAGTGGAGAAAAAAATATTCCTACTAGGAGATTATCCACACTCAATCCAAGTATGAAGTATGGATAATCCTTCAAATTAGATTCAATTGTTGGAAATAATGTTCGGATGCCCCAAGATGGGACTACATGGGATGTGGTAGTTACATGATCTAGGAATTCTATGGGATAATATTATAATGTCTTAAAGGTATTGGACCCAAAAGGTTAATGTAGCACATAGAGAAGGCTCTCTTTAGCCCAAAGTATCCTCCTTCCTATGTTTGGTAGTAAATAAGAGAATGTTGACTTGGGAGAACCTTTACAAAAGAGGGTACCTTGGTCCATCTAGTTTCCCCTTGTGGCAAAGAAAATGAAGAACCAATGGAATACATATTAAATCAATTTAACTTCTCATGCTCTCTTTTTGGGAGTTTAAACCATAAACACAATCTAAATATATATTATTTTCACTCTATCTAATATGCACTCAAAACCATTAAAAAACAAGATAGAGATTCCATAGCCTCCTAGCTTCGCATATCTAGGGAGAAAGGAACAATAAGATCTTGAAGGAAAAACACCTTTCCTAATTAAATCAATGGATGATAGTGGAAAATAACACAAGAGAAACACTTTGTGCCATGGTATGGTATTCATAGGATTTTTATTGGGACCCTCATTATATAAAACTCATGGTTGTTTGGTGATTAGGAAAATCCAAGTTTGATCTCAAGAAAAAAGCCCTCTAGGCTAGAGCCCCCTCCCTAACTCCTAGTACCCACCCTCAATGGGAATAATAAAGCTAAACTTTCATGGTGCTTCTGAGGATAATCCTAGGCTAGAAATCAATGGAGGATATTTTGGAGACTAAAGGAAAAATGTTCTCCTTTATTCTAGCTTTAGAGGTATTGACACCAAGAACTTTGTTGATCTACAATCTCTTAAAACATGTTTTTTTCTTACCAAAAAACATAATTGGCCCTATCTTCTCATTGAAGGAGACTCCCTAACTTACATTAACTCTATAGAAAATATTGTAGAGGTTTTAAGCTAGAAAATGTCTTGATGCACAAGAACTTTAGTAGTTCCATAACACACATCTCCATCTAATCAATAATCTATAGATTTCCTCTCCAAATCATTTTTGTTGAGAAGAAAAAAAAGTTCATTAATTGAATGGTAAATGAAGGCCTAGAATTCTCCCATGATAAGCTTGAGGTCACCTACTTCAATTCAATGAATAAATATTTGTTTCACGAATGCACCCTAATAGTTTTAAGGAACGTGTATTCATTTCAAGCAATTATCTTAGAAATTGTAAACCCAAATGCAATGACATGAGGACAGGAGGGCATGCAAATTGTGGGGGCGTGGGTTGAGTGCATATGTTATGCCATAAAATTCAAACTCCATTATCCACATTCCATGCTAGATGTGGAGATGTAACAATGTCGGGACTTGAAATTAGATCTAAAGATGTGAGAATGTATGGAATGCAAAGATAAAATATACATATGAAGAAATGTAGGAACTCAAAATGTAAGGAATGAAAGGTTTTATAATTTGCACTTTATATTGGATGTAGGAATGTGGGGACTTAAAATTGGTTGTGGTACTAAATAATACAGGGAAGGCCATGAGGATATTTGCACTTCACATTCTACAAGGGCAATGTGGAAATGCAAAAATGAAAAACAAAGAAAGTAAACCTGGAAATGGTTTCCACACTCCTCATTAGATGTAGAAAGAACAATGTGGAGAAAATAACAACCAAATGAAGGAAACAGGAAATTATTCTCTACTTCTACATGTGGGATTCTAAAATATAGGACAAGGAAATAAAAATTGGAAACTAGGCTCCAATCTTTGCATTGGATGCAAAGTGCATACAAGAAAATTTGTAAATATTCCTAATATCACTTTCTATGTCTTGCATACTTGAGGATTTTAGCAAATATTTTGTACCTTTACATCCTTGGAAAACATATATAAGAAAATTTTCTTCTTGATAATTAAAAAAGATATATTATAGATCAACTAATTAATGGAAACCTAAAAAAATCTTCTTGGGAACTATGGGCATTAATAAAATGGATCAAAACATAACAACAAACATTTTTCTCACTCAAATACAAACATATTTATAAAGCATCCAATAAATAATTTGATTGGATAACAAATAAGAGGAGTTGTGATGCAACAAGTCCTTGTCAATATAGTAGAACAGGGACACATGCCGCAGATAAAACACGAGATAACATTTATGCACAAGGTCATTTAAAAATGGTGGCCCATATCTAATACCTGACACATCATTAGATGACAAATATATTGCTGAAAATATGGAATTTTCTTTAGTAATTTAGGACTATCTAGTTCCCTAGTTCTCTGCAACAAAAATATGTCTATCGATTGGAATTTTCCATTTTTCATGCATAATAATTTGAGCATAAGGTTTATACTTGGTTGAATATTTAGCAAAATCAACATACCTGTTATGAAACCAACTCACAAAAAGATAGAAAAGATAGATCAATGCCTTAGAAATAAGCCTCTTCGAGGGGGCAACCTCCTTTACATTACACTAATGAACAAGTATTAGATGATTCAAATGACAAAACCTCATTTCTATATATAGGAGTATAAAGGGTCACAATATAACCAAAGCTGACCTAACAATAATAATATAAAGGCACAAAAATAATAATAGTGGGATTCTATGAGGCACAATAATAACAATATGGGGACAATAGGGGCACAACAATAACAATAAGGGATACAACGACAATAGTAATGGGGGAATCACTAGTATTATAGGGACCTAACATGCCCCTCTCCTTCAAAAAAGTGTTGTCCTCAACACTTGAGTAGTTTTGGATGCTTCTGTATAAAATTCTCATCCTCCCATGTGGAATCTTCAATGGGTAAGTTCTTCCACTTGATGAGATACTCTGAAATTGATCAATTTCGTAGCTGTCGAGTTCTTGTTTCTTTGACTGCTTCATGTTACAATATGATTTTTCCTTCCTCATTAAGTTCTAGCAATATTGTTTGAACTGGAATCTTGTCACCTATAACCTTCTTTAAGCATGAAACATGTAAAATTGGGTGCACTCAAGAAGCTGCAGGAAGCTCCAATTTGTATGCCATAGTACCTATCTTTTGCAACACCTTGTACGGACCATAATACTTTGGTGATAATTTATTATCCTTCATAGCTTTCTTGAGGGACATTTGTTTATATGGTTGTAGCCATAGGAATACCCAATCACCTACATCAAAATTTATTTCGTTGTGATGTTGATCTTCATGCTGTTTCATTCTATTCTGCGCCAAGGTGAGGTTATCCTTTAAGAGTTGGAGAACTTGTTGTTGATGCTTGATGTGATATTCCACTGCTTGAACCTTATAATTTTCTATTAAATATGATGTGATGGATGGTGGATGATATCCATAGAGTGCCATAAATGGGGTCATTTTTGTGTCAGTATGGAAGGAAGTGTTATACCACCATTTAGCCAGAGGCAACCATTTGACCCATTGTGTCTGTTTATCAGATACAAAGCAACAAAGATATCCTTCCAAACATTTGTTTACAATATTAGTTTTCCCATCAAATTGAGGATGATAAGATGAGCTATGAGCTACCTGAGTACCAAGACAAGAAAATAATTCTGTCCAAAAATTTCTAGTGAAAATGGGATCTCTGTCACTTAAAATAATCTTTGGGTTTCCATGTAGCTTTTGAATTGTTTCCATAAATGCATTAGAAACTATACTTGCTTTAAATGGATGAGATAATGCACAAAAGTGTGCATACTTGGTAAGTTTGTCAACTACCACCATGATAACACTCTTTCCTTCGAACTTGGGTAAACCTATGATAAAATCCATTGAAACCTCCTCCCAATGTTGGCTTGGAATGGATAAAGGTTGTAATTGTCCTGGGGTCTTAATTGTTTCAACTTATTTTTGTTGACAAACCAAACATTCCACCACAAACTTTTGAATATCCAATTTAAGGCCATCCCAAAAAAAAATCCTTCTTAATCCTATGGTAGGTTTTTAGAAATCCTAAGTGCCCTCCTAAGGGAGAGGTGTGCAATTCCCTAAGAATATTTTGTTTGAGTTGTGAATTCTTACATAGGTATAACCAATCCTTGTACCATAAAGAATCATTTTTCCAGCTAAATGTATCAGATGTACTGGGATCTTGTTGTATCCTTTGAATGAGTGCCCACACTTCCTCGTCATTCTTCCATTCATCCCTTGCTTTGTTTATCCAATCTTGTTGGATAATAGAAATGGTGCAAAGAAATGCTTCCACATCCTCATCCTTTCTTGAGAGTGCATCTGCCACAACATTTTGCTTCCCTTTTTTGTAGATGATTTCAAAGTCATAAATCAACATCTTTGTGACCCATTTTTGCTTCTCTTCTGAAGATAATCTTTGTTCTAAGAAGTATTTAAGACTATCATGATCTGTTTTTACCTTGAAGTGTCTTCCCATTAGGTAGGGTCGCCATTTCTTAAGTGCATGTAATATTGCCAACATTCCCTTCTCATAAATAGCTTTGTGTAAATACTTTCCTTTGATTGGATGACTTTCGAAAGCAATGGGTCTTTCTTCTTGCATTAAAACAACACCAATTCCATTTCCTAAGGCATCACATTTCACAATAAAGGTTTTTGTGAAGTCCGGTGTAGCTAAGACTAGTGCTTGGCACATTGCCTCTTTAAGATATTCAAAGGCCTTCGTTGCTTCTGGAGTCCATGAAAATGCATATTTCTTCAATAATGTTGTTAAAGGTGCTGCTATTATCCCATAATTCTTAACAAATTTGTGATAATACCATGTCAACCCGAGAAATCTGATGAGCCCCAAAAATGGGCAATTATTTGGGCTCATTCAACCTCCTAATTTGACTTAATCCACCATTCTCATTAGTTTATTGCATGTTTTTTATTATATTTATGTTAATAGAGTGAATTTGGTTAGTCATTATGCCAACAAGTCTAATGGGTGCTTTGTGTAGCCTTTTTGGTCAACTTGGAGACAAAATTGAAGGTCTTAATGAGCACTTGGCAGCCAAATTCGTGGGAGAACAAGCTAGAGGATTTGTAGGAAGGTGTCCCCTTCATTTATGGGCCCTTACCTCGAATTCTCCACCATCAGCTCGGAGTTCAAGGGCCACCGAATCAATCAACACAAGGGCAGCCAAGCAAGTCAAGTAGGACTGCTGTTAACTACAAGTCTTGGGCAGCCGAGTCCCTAAATTTTAGGAGGACTGTTGGGTCCTCAAATTGTATAAATAAGAAGGCTTAGGGCCTCATTTCAGTTAGCCAGTGTAGCCAGTGGATGTTAGCTAGTTAGCCAGTAGATAGTAGCTGGTAGTTAGTCATTTCATAGCCTTGTTGTAGTCATTTTGTAATTCGATTTGTAGGCAATAGATTAGCTTTGCTTTCAGCTCATTCTCAAGCTCTCCTTGTGGACAATTTTGATGTAACTCTTCATTTCTTGATTAATAAAGATGAATCCAGCTTTGCACCAGCTCTAAATCTCTCTTGGGAGGTTGTAGCTCTTGGGGTTGGGCCCATCTCAAGCGCCCAATACCTCCCTTGTTTATCTTTATGTGTTGCTGCATTCTTAAAATAAAATCTACTCTTTAGATTTAATTCGTGCTTTGTTACTTAGGTTGCTTTTGATGGTTGAAGTAGCTTTTTATGTTTAGGATGGATTGGTAGGAGTTAGTCATGCGTTTATATCTCTTTGATAATGTTTTTTTCACATGATGTACGTGATTTTTGTCATGAATAAGGTTGTTGTTCACTGATCTCATTAAACTGTTAGATAGATCATCTAATATTTTGATTGTATGCAAGACGTAGTTGGTTTGATCAGGTAAACACTATGTAGGGCACCTTCATCACCTCCTTGTTCATCTGAGCCTCGTCCAGATCAACTCCTCCATCACCAAGTCTGTTTCCTCATCTCCCATCTGCTCTTTTGCCACGTAACCCTACCTTCTTGCCTTTCCATTGCCTAAACCTTCTTTGATGCAAGCTAGACTTCCACACCCTCTCATCACCTCATCCCTCAGTCATTGGGTCATTCCAGGCCCCTACCCTACCTCCCTACCCATTCATGTATTCTCTCCCACTCACCTACCAGTCAAAAACCCAATCACGAAACATCCTGTAGAAGAATTACAGAACTTCCTGTAGAAACCCCTGCAGACTTCCTATAGAAGTTCATAAACACGGTTGCATGTCATCCAGACTTTGTGAAACTCTCAGAGAGAATGTCAGGTATCCCTTAGACCCTCTCTGTACCATCCCAACCTTTTCCAAGCATTTCTCCTCCTTGATCCACCCCTGCACAGTGAAAAGCCAGTTAAAAGCACATGCATGATAATTCTAATAACTTAATCAAAAATACAAAAAGATGTTTTCTTCAGATAGTGATAACTTAGACACATGCATTTTACCTTCCTAGAAGTAATGGCATCTCTTCTCGTAGTTTGCATTCTCATTTTTGCATCAGTAGGACTAGTTGGTAGAATTAGGGTTTGCTAGGGTTTGCTAGGGTTTGTGTTTCTTTTTGGCTTTCAGTTTCTTTTCGCAAGTAGATTAGCTTCCTTTGAGTTAGCTTTCGTCCATCAGTTAAAAAGCTTCTTCTAAGAGCTCATAGAAGTTGGCTTGAGCCCCTAGCGGACTTATGCCAGCTGACCAAGTGACAGATGCGGCAAGAGCTAGTACTTGTGCATACAGCACCGTCGCTTCCAAGTTTGTTACGAACTACCGGGTTGATAAAATTAAAGAAGGGAGTTCCAGGAGTTGTAGCATTATTGCTACAATACTGGAGCCCACCATCTTTTTGGCGCCGTTGCCAGGGAAGCGTCAGAGTATTGGTGATTGCCGCTTTTCTTCTATTTTCCACTACAATCTTGTTCTAAGTAGTTTATTTCGTTTCCATTATGCAATTTTGTTTATGCAAAAGTAGATTAGCATTTCCCGCTTTCATAGATTAACATTTCAATTCCGCAAGCGTAGATTAGCATTTCAATTCCTCAAGTGTAGACTAGCATTTCATTCCTGCAATTTCATTTGAGCAAAATAGATTAGTCCTTTCCTGCTTTCATTTCAATTCCGCATTTTCATTTTAGCAAGATAGTTAGTTGCAGTTCAATCTATTTCAGTTTTGTAGGTAGAAGTAGAAAAAAAAAGAAAAAATCAACCAAAAAGATTTCATTTCATGCCTTGTAGGAGTAGAGATAAGTTAGAAAAATGATTGCACAACCCCCCACTGCTTCACACAGCCAACGTTATCTCTTCTTCGATGGCTGTGATTAAAGAACCCCTGGGTGGACATCAAGGCATATTTAAAGAACCTCTAGGGGAGAAGAAGAAGAAAACATTCCTCTGGAGCGAATGGCTACAAGCAGAAACGTTGGGAGCAGCACCTTGTCCAAAGATGAATTTGAAAATCAGATCGAAGATTTCAAGAGTGATATGAGGCAGTTTCTTGCCATGCAACTGGATACCTTGCGGATCCAAAAGAAGCAAGAAGAAGCCAAGAGGGCTTTGGCCATTTTTTGTCCTAGGTGCACTAGAAAGCATCCTAGGAACGAATGTCCAATGCACTCCCTAGAAGTGTGTTTCATCTGTGAAGAATACCATCCTACGAATCAGTGCCCTTCCTTGCCTGGACTTAAAGTTGCATATCAAAGAGTTAAAGGAGCCACTGAACCACTCCATTATATGAACCAAAGGAGGCCGCATGGACCTAGATCTTACCAGCAGGAGCTGCAAGGGACACCTGAGACCTATTATGACCCCTACCAAGCCACTTTCATGCCTTCTTGGGGTCCCCCTGCTCATCCTTCCTGGTTCACACCTCCTCCTTGTTCCTTCACAGATCCATATTATGCCCAACCAGCTGCTCATTCGTTTCACTCTTATGCTCAGCCACAGCCTCAGTGGAATGCACCTTATCAGGAGTGGAGGCCCCAATACAACACTCCTCCCGCTTCTTTTCCTCCACCACCTGCTCATCCACAACCATCGCCTCCTCCTCCACCAAGGCAACCCCAAATGCCTACCCAACCACAATGCCATCCATCTCCATCTCAATTTCACACCTCCACTCAACTACCCATACCATTTCCAAAGCCACACAATGGAGTAGCTCAACCCAATTGCAAATCTGAGGCACAACATATCCAAACAACTCCTCTTGAGCCCAATGATCTTCACCAAAGCTCAGGAAGAGTGTTGCAAAGCAGAGATTATATTGACAACATTGAAGGACCAAAAGCAAAAGAAGATTCCAAAGAGGAGATCAAAGAACCATGGGCTGCACTTGATGAAGAGAAGAGATCAGAATCAGAGATCGAGAGAGTTCCCTCATGGTTACCATCAAATCTTCCATGTATTCAAGAGAAAGATCAACAAAAAGAGGAAGATCAGAAGGTCATGATAGAAGGTGACATGAAGAATGATCCAGATCAGTAAAAGAACCAAGGATATCAAAGCTATATTGAGATATGGTTTCAGAAGGTCACTAAGTTGCAGCAGTACTTTCTTCCTCAGCTTTGTTTGATCCCTTCAACGCCAGATCATTTGGTCTCTGAGATCTGGATACTTGTCCAAGCATGCATTTCGAGCCTTCACATCATTTTTTCTCTAATCTCGATGTGCACATGGCTCCATTGGAAGTATTCTTATACTTGAAAATGATTTTGTTTTTCAAGTAGGGTAGGGTAGAAAAAAAAAAAAAAAAGAGAGAAAAAATGAAAATAAGATAAAAATAAAAATCTAAGGTGAAAACCTCCTTGGAGGCGCCTTAGATTGGCTCATTGATTGAAAACCTCCATGAGGCGGTCAATGGGTTGGAAAAAAGAGAAAATAAAAATGGAATAAGATCCCTGGGTGAAAACCTTCCTTGGAGGCGCCCAGGGCAGGCAATTAGGGTGAAAACCTCCATGAGGCGCCCTAGTTGTTTTTCAAAAAAAAAAAGAGAAAAAGAAAAGAAAAATAAAACTAATCTCCATTGGCTAATTGCAGGTTGCAAGAAGGACGTTTCATGACAGGAGGAGCACTCAAATCAAGGTCAAAGGAATTTTCTTGTGCCTTCTACAGGAAGCTTTGTATTTCTACAGGAAACATCCTGTAGAACCTTTGGACGAACCAAATTCAAGTTTAAAATGGAATCTAATGGTGGGAATCTGTTGATTAGGCCTACAAGCACTTGTGTGTCCATCCCTTGCCTTTCTCCATCATTTTTTCCACCTCATTGTGCTTCTCATTGTGCTTCTACAGGAACTTCCTATAGAAATTGTGGGAAACTAGACATGGATTTCAAAAAGTGGTTTGGCGAACATGGTAGCTTCCTTGAGGGTTCAGAAGTCCTCATGCAATCTTCCAACTCCTCCTCCATCATCTCCATACCTGCATCACAGCCCAAGCTCAGTTTTTCCTTCCATGCAACCACTTGCAAAAAGCCTTGAAGCAAAAAGACATAGAACAAAATTTGTTTTTGCCATAACTTGAGAACCATGCATCCATTTGACAAACCGTTTTATGGGGAATTGTACAAGGTTGATGGCAACATGCCTGAGCAGTTCCATGCAATTCCGGTGCACGGTTTCCAAGAAATCAGCCTCCATCACCATCAGCCATTTTTGCATTTTCTCCATATCCGTGCATCCGTTTCAAAACCTGTTTCATGGGGATATGCATGTGAGTGATAGTAACCTACCCAAGCAGTTTCAGCCGATTCCGATGCACGGTTTCCGAGAAATCGAGCTCTGAAATCTTCAACCATTTTCCATTTTTCTCGAAATCCGTGCATCCATTGATCACGATTTTGCTATGATCACGATTTTGCTATGGGAGATGCATAATGATGATAGGAACATGATCACTGAGTTTCAGATCAATCCGGTTTACCGTTTGAGAGCAATGGCGAAAACAAGTTCTGGTTTTGTGACCATGCAGCAGCAGCAGCTTGAAGGTGCAGATCTGAACGTGGAAACAATTGCATGCAGCTCAGATCCGGCCAGAGGACACCTGCACAAGGAAAAGCAATCAAAGATTAGCAGCCAAGCCACATGCAATCAGAAAAACCAATGCATGCAGCAATGACAGGCCACAGCAGCTCACGGCAGCCATTCAACTTCGAGGTATGTGACTGAAACTCATTCCTCTATTGCATAAATTTAATTTAAAAACTGCATGAATTAATGGAATGGTGGGATTAAGCCACGAATTATCAAGGTTAAGCTGATTGTCTTCTCTAGAACTCAGCCGACAGTCACGCAGTACACGTGGACAGTTGACTCACGTGAAAATTTAAAAAAACAGGAAGTGTTGGCCGTTTGAACTCTAGTGCAGCTGATCCAGAAGAGAACATGCAGTTCATGATAGCACTGCAGTCTGCATGTGGCCACGTATGCCTGGCCACTTCACTTCCTCATCACGAATCACGCTGTAATTGAAAAACAGGCTCGGCTGACTCTCACCACCCGCTGATTCATTTGCACCTGCAATGTTCTTAGCCGAAGTACGCGTCCTCTGCTCCCACAATCTATTAACTTGTCATCCTCCACCAAGCTTTCTCGACCATATTTTTTTAAAACCCACCTATGCAAGGGTGTTCTATAGAAAACGGGTGGGTCTTCTACAGGAAGTACGACACAGCTTTCAAAAGCAGCGAAAATGGATTTTTCTTCGACAAATTTGGAGTCCCGAGAAAGATAATTGCTACAAAGGATGCCAAGCGTCTTAATGCAGTAGAATTCAGTTTTGAGGATATTGAATCCACAGCTAAAGCCATCGGAAATTCCAGTAAAGCAGTGGTATCAATAGGACCCACAGAGGATGGACCTAGTTCCAAAGTTACTACAACTGATGCTTTGAACGTTATTGAAGAAGCCAAGCTAGCAAATGTGAATCATATTATTGTGTTTACAAATCTGATGGAGGGTCTTCAAATGTTCTTGATGGAATCTCTTCATTTTTCAGCAACTTGTTTGGAAAATCAAAAATATCATTATCAGAGCTTACTGAAAGAATTGTGGAAATGGGATTAAGTTACACTATCCTGAAGGCCAGTTCCACAGATGATTTTATTTCAGGGAAAGACTGCAACCTTGTTCTTAAGGCGGAAGGAAGTGCAGACGTAAACAACAAAGTAATCAATGCAAATTTAGCATTGCATTCCATGGTTTAAGGTTTCAAAGACACAAGTTGCATCTGTGGTAGCTGGGGTTTTCGAAAACACTTCCATCTCAGAGAACAAGACTATTGATGTTGCAGCCAGCCCTTCTGCACCTTCTCTGCCAGTTTATGAGCTTTTAAGTGCCATTCCAATAGATGGAAGAAAGGAATTTTTCGCCGAGGCCCAAGCGAAAGCCAAAGCTGAAGAAGAAGAGCGCATAGCTGCAGAAAATTCACGCAAAAAAACAGGAGCTTGCTAAACAACTTGAAGCAGAAGCAAAAAGGCTTGGGCAGTAATCCAAAGCTTGAACAAGAAATTATTGACATACCTCCAACTCCAACAGGAGAAGGAAAATATGGTGCATTTCCTGTGTCCCAGACTATTACAACAGCTCTCATTATTGCAGCTTGGTACTCTTCCAATATTGGTGTGCTATTGCTTAACAAATGCCTACTCAGTTTTCTTGGATGCAGATACCCAATATTCCTCACAATGTTGCACATGTGTGCCTGTCATTTTATGGTTTTCTGGCAATTTCATAGTTAGAGATTGTACCAATGCAGTTCATCGTCTCCAGGAGACAGTTTCTTGAGATATTGGCACTGAGCTTCATTTTCTCCTTCTCGGTTGTTTGTGGCAATATTTCTCTGCGCTACTTGCCAGTCTCCTTCAATCAACCTATTGGGGCAACAACTCCCTTCTTCACAGAAATATTTTGCATTTATAATAACATGTAAGAGGGAGTCTTCTGTGGTTTATATGGCCTTGGTGCCTGTGGTATTTGGCATTGTTATTGCAAGCAACAGTGAGCCATTATTCCACCTTTTTGGCTTTTTGGTTTGCCTAGGATCAACTGCTGCCAGAGCATTGAAATCAGTTGTTCAGGGGCTCCTGCTTACCTCTGAGGTAGAGAAGCTTCACTCTATGAATTTGCTCATGTACATGGCACCAATTGCTGCGCTGTTATTGCTTCCTGTTACTCTTTTTGTGGAGGGTAATGTATTAGCTATTGCTATTGAAAAAGCCAGAGAAAACACCTTTATCATATTCCTGTTGCTTGGAAACATGACCATGGCTTATCTTGTGGATTTAACCAACTTTCTTGTTACAAGACATACAAGTGCCCTCACGTTGCAGGTTTTAGGGAATGCCAAGGGCACCATTTCTTCCATATGATTGCATATACTTGTGCACTCATAACAAGGCTGAGGATTCACTAAGAAAAGCAGCAGACAGTGAGGAAGAAGAGCAGAAGGGCGAGAAGACGAAGGCTGCCACAGCCAAGCTGAAAGGAAAAGCACCCTCAGCCAAGCAGGCTAAGACAGTGCCGACTGTTTCTACAGGAAGACAGAGAACTGTTAGCAGACTGTTTCTACAGGAAGTTAGCAGACTGTTTCTACAGGAAGACAGAGAACTGTTTCTACAGGAAGTTTGAAAAGAGGGAAGCCAAAGGAGAAATCAGCCGAGATGTTAGCCAAAGAAGCCACCAGGGCCATCAAAGATGAGAAAAGAGATTGGTTGCTCAGAGGATAAGCAACACTTTCAGTAGGGAGGTGATGATGAGCCCCAAAAATGGACAATTATTTGGGCTCATTCAACCTCCTAATTTGACTTAATCCACCATTCTCATTAGTTTATTGCATGTTTTTTATTATATTTATGTTAATAGAGTGAATTTGGTTAGTCATTATGCCAACAAGTCTAATGGGTGCTTTGTGTAGCCTTTTTGGTCAACTTGGAGACAAAATTGAAGGTCTTAATGAGCACTTGGCAGCCAAATTCGTGGGAGAACAAGCTAGAGGATTTGTAGGAAGGTGTCCCCTTCATTTATGGGCCCTTACCTCGAATTCTCCACCATCAGCTCGGAGTTCAAGGGCCACCGAATCAATCAACACAAGGGCAGCCAAGCAAGTCAAGTAGGACTGTTGTTAACTACAAGTCTTGGGCAGCCGAGTCCCTAAATTTTAGGAGGACTGTTGGGTCCTCAAATTGTATAAATAAGAAGGCTTAGGGCCTCATTTCAGTTAGCCAGTGTAGCCAGTGGATGTTAGCTAGTTAGCCAGTAGATAGTAGCTGGTAGTTAGTCATTTCATAGCCTTGTTGTAGTCATTTTGTAATTCGATTTGTAGGCAATAGATTAGCTTTGCTTTCAGCTCATTCTCAAGCTCTCCTTGTGGACAGTTTTGATGTAACTCTTCATTTCTTGATTAATAAAGATGAATCCAGCTTTGCACCAGCTCTAAATCTCTCTTGGGAGGCTGTAGCTCTTGGGGTTGGGCCCATCTCAAGCGCCCAATACCTCCCTTGTTTATCTTTATGTGTTGCTGCATTCTTAAAATAAAATCTGCTCTTTAGATTTAATTCGTGCTTTGTTACTTAGGTTGCTTTTGATGGTTGAAGTAGCTTTTTATGTTTAGGATGGATTGGTAGGAGTTAGTCATGCGTTTATATCTCTTTGATAATGTTTTGTTCACATGCTGTATGTGATTTTTGTCATGAATAAGGTTGTTGTTCACTGATCTCATTAAACTGTTAGATAGATCATCTAATATTTTGATTGTATGCAAGACGTAGTTGGTTTGATCAGGTAAACACTATGCAGGGCACCTTCATCACCTCCTCGTTCATCTGAGCCTCGTCCAGATCAGCTCCTCCATCACCAAGTCTGTTTCCTCATCTCCCATCTGCTCTTTTGCCACGTAACCCTACCTTCTTGCCTTTCCATTGCCTAAACCTTCTTTGATGCAAGCTAGACTTCCACACCCTCTCATCACCTCATCCCTCAGTCATTGGGTCATTCCAGGCCCCTACCCTACCTCCCTACCCATTCATGCATTCTCTCCCACTCACCTACCAGTCAAAAACCCAATCACGAAACATCCTGTAGAAGAATTACAGAACTTCCTGTAGAAACCCCTGCAGACTTCCTGTAGAAGTTCATAAACACGGTTGCATGTCATCCAGACTTTGTGAAACTCTCAGAGAGAATGTCAGGTATCCCTTAGACCCTCTCTGTACCATCCCAACCTTTTCCAAGCATTTCTCCTCCTTGATCCACCCCTGCACAGTGAAAAGCCAGTTAAAAGCACATGCATGATAATTCTAATAACTTAATCAAAAATACAAAAAGATGTTCTCTTCAGATAGTGATAACTTAGACACATGCATTTTACCTTCCTAGAAGTAATGGCATCTCTTCTCGTAGTTTGCATTCTCATTTTTACATCAGTAGGACTAGTTGGTAGAATTAGGGTTTGCTAGGGTTTGCTAGGGTTTGTGTTTCTTTTTGGCTTTCAGTTTCTTTTCGCAAGTAGATTAGCTTCCTTTGAGTTAGCTTTCGTCCATCAGTTAAAAAGCTTCTTCTAAGAGCTCATAGAAGTTGGCTTGAGCCCCTAGCGGACTTGTGCCAGCTGACCAAGTGACAGCTGCGGCAAGAGCTATTACTTGTGCATACAACACCGTCGCTTCCAAGTTTGTTACGAACTACCGGGTTGATAAAATTAAAGAAGGGAGTTCCAGGAGTTGTAGCATTATTGCTACAATACTGGAGCCCACCAAAATCCTCGTAGATGCTTTATGGATGTGGGGATTTTCCATTCCTTAATGGTTTTAATTTTTCTAGGGTCTATGTTACACAGTAATTTGTCACCGTTGGTCACCGTCCCTGTTACCCCTGTTTCCATACATTGGAGGACGCATTCCGGGGCCTGTGAGCAGTGACATAGTCTAAAAACACTTGCATTAAGTTCCCCTGAGTATGTACTTCATGTTCCCTGAAGACACCTTCTGCAAATTATCCCTGAAATGTGCCCTTTTTCCATTGGCGCGGGTCCACAGTGTCTTATCCGCGCCAATCACTGAGATCCTCAAAAGGGGGTGCGACCATTGGCGCTCTGTCTTAGAACAACACTCGCGCCAACCAAGTTTGGTAATGATTTTTGGCAAACGCGCACTCATATGTTTTTTCCCTTCAGATCACGAAGTCTTTTGAGGATAAAATCCATCTGATAGAGGTCGAGAGTCATCATCTATCCTTGACATCTATCCACAGTGGCTTTTCGGAGATAATGTCAATCCACAATGAGTGTCCTGGTACATTGTATCTTCCTCCCTTCCTCATCTATAAAAGTCTGTCCTCATGCATTGGACAAGCTAGTTTTTGAGTAATGCTAGTTGTGATTATGCTTGTCCTGAGTGATAGTAAGAGTCTTCAAGCATAGGGAGGTTATGCTGCCGGAATCCTGAGAGAGAGAAGGTCTATTGCAAGACATATATAGTTGCTCGCCCAGCCAGAGGATAGGTTCAACGTCAGAACCTTGGTTGTATCTTTCTCTGCTTATTTTTTCATTAATAAACGACTACTGTTATGGTTCCAATCTCATTGTTCATCATGATAATGTTTGGTTTATTTCCTTTCTGACTGAAATATAGTTGTATGTTAGTGGATTTTACGCTTGTTCTCGTTTCGTTCTTTGCATGTGCAGGTATCCATACGCGGGGATCGCAAGGATTGTGACCTGCCGGAGCAAGGGAACGGGATTGTCAACTCGTCTTCGACATTAGCGTTGGACTCCAGGTTGGTTTTCGTCATCCGCTTTTAATATACAACTAGGAACTTGCGTAGTAGCGTGATTTGATTGTTGCTAGTCCCATTTTGGGCTAGTGGGATCGCCTCTGTCCGCAGAGGGGATTTACCTCTCCAACAATTTGGCGACTCCACTAGGGAGGAGCTATTTGTTGTTTGATTCATAAACCTTGGACGGAGTCTGAAGCACGGCCAGGCAGCCTTTGAAACGCTATTGCTTTGCATTAGCGGAGTAGATCAACGCCACTTCAGTCGATCTCCGGTTTGGTTTATGAACCGAACGACTTGGAGTTTTGTCTTGCATGTTCGTTTTCTCTTGCCTGCTTGAATGAATGAGCTTTCTGGGTCAGCTTTGAAGTTGTTTTCTGCTTTTAAACCTGTCTGAGAACTATTGACCAGACCCTGAGTTATTGTATTTATTTTTTGGGTCAGCAAACGCAGTTGGCGCGTTTTTTCCTCTGACAATCGCGCCAGTTGGCGCATGTTGCACAACAGCAACTCACGCCAATTCTTGAATAGCACAAGTTGCAGGCTCACAGTCGCGCCAGCTCTGTGAATTTTTCCAGTTTGTTAGTTGAAAGCTCCTTAAGCTCAGATTTCAGTTTTTGTACATCTTTTACAGCCTCTGGAAGTGTGTTGGACCTCTGTGTGACTGGTTGTTACCTTTATCCTTCAGTTGTTTGCTTATCTCTATCGATTTTGTATCCCAACCCTAGAGCATCTAGGGGCTTTGCATGTCGAGCCTTCTGTGGGAAGTTTTGGTTTGATTACCCAGTCAACTGCTTGGTTGTTTTCCACACCGTGTTCGTAGTTGTTAAAGCTTGTTATTCCCTGCTTCTAAGCAATTCACTTCTAGCCTATTTGTATTTTTCTTGACTTCATTTGAACTTAGATCACATGGTTCATTGAAGGTCTATGTGCTTTTTGTTGTTTTGATAGTTCATTTTGGTGTTTCAGATTTGGTTCGCCTTACATTGAGTGATTTTTGTTTGTTTATGCTTGTTAATATCTCATGCAATTTGTTTAAATGCCTTATGCCATTTTAAAAAGAAAAAAACAAAAGATCTTTTTTGCATTCTATTAGTTAGCATTTGTTGTTATTTGTTGCTTTTAAAAAGAAAGAAAAAGGAAAAGTTTTATTTCTTGTTGTTAGCTGCATTAGGATCTTTGTTGTTTGCTTATTATCCATTTTGTTTGTTTGAAAATCTCAACTCTCCTGTAGTTAGAATTCATTGAACGAAATGGTATAATTTTGGCATATAGTGTGCATTTAGCAAGTTTGAGATATCACATGCGGTAGGACCAAAAAACTGAAACTTAATTGAAGATTAACTGTAAAATAAACCAAATGAACCTAACAACGCATTGGAACCTAACGCACATATTCTAGAGGTCTAGGCTAGAGACGTGTTCCGGCGTCTTTAAACCTGGTAACTATTGCCTCGCTGATGGTTGGGTGATTCCTCCTGAGAGACAATAAGTACCAGTATGGACTGAGCTCCCACATACCGTCGCGTATATACGGGAGACCCCACTAGGCTATCATCCTTTATCCATAGGAAGCCGAGTCTGCCGCCTTACAAGCCGTAATGCACTGAACACAGCATTCGGAAAGATTGACTGCAGTACGGGAAGTCCTTGGTTTTCATTTGATTGCCAAGGTGTATAAGCAGTTTTACGGATTGTTTGGTAAACCTTTTTTCCTAGAGTCTCCAGAGTAGTCACTTTTGATCCTTTTCGGACTCCTTAAAAGAAAAGGTGCCTGTGAGCGTCTTGTCACTTCGTGCTCATTAAACATTCGAAGGAGACTAGAGTCATCTTTTGTCCTTTTCTCGACTCTTAAAACATGAAAAGGTCAAGTTGTGTCTTTGCGTCCTAAAATTTATTTGGCCATGATAACATTTACCTAATTAGATTTTGTGTGCGTTAGTTTGAGTAGGGGTTGTCTTGGTAGATTCCTTCGGTTTGTGAAGTTTCATCCTGGCGGAATTACCAATTTCGTCTTCTGCCGAGATACCGGTTGTGAGTCTTCCTGTGGTTCCAAGTATACAACCACTTAGTTCTCGTGCCCCAGGCAATGAGACTTACCAGTTTCATTGGAACCCTACGTGGGAACCTTCTAAGGACAGTGTCCCTTTTTGGGACTATACTTCTCCTCGTGTGTCAGTCCCACCTTTTTCCTCTGACATGGATGATTTGTCCCCTACAACGACTGATGAGTCCGTTGCGACGAGCGGTGAAATTCCCACCTCAACGGACCCTATACATGTTAGTAGTACACCTACTACTACAAATTTACCACCAGGCTATAAAGCTTTAAGGGATACTATGCCCTCTGGAACTCCTTTTACGGGTTCCATTTGGTCACCACACATTCTTCCTACTACGGAGCCTTTTACTCTGCAAAGTCGCAGTCCAGCTGTTACCTCACTCACAACCGCTCCAACTGTCTGTGCAGCCTCTTCGACTCCTATTTTTAGTTGTCCTTCGGTTTCCTTTTTTGGAGTTTTTGATCCCATGACAAATGTCCCAATACAGGGGCCATACGATCCGTATTTGTCATCTCAACCGGTTGTTGAGGTATCAGTTCCATTGTCAATTGATTGGACCTCCACCTCTTTTCATGGTGGTCAAGTTTCATCTGCGCAGTCTCCAAGACAACCCCCTCAAGACCAACAAGGGCAATCCTTTCATGGAAACCCTTTCGCTACTGGTGGTCCTTTTTTCTCTTCTTATGTGCAACCTTCTGGTAACTCAGGTCAGTCGTCTGTTCAACAAGCCCAACCTGGTATCCAGCAAGGTTATCCTACTGGACAAATTGGTCAACAAACTGTTAACCCAAACCAACCCAATGTCCAGTATGCTTCAATATCTGGACCAGCTGTTCAACCACATGGTCAGCCTACCGTCCAGTATAATCAACCTTCTGGGCAAGTCGGTCAGCCTCAAATCCAATTAGGCCAACCAACTGCCCAGCCCACTCAGCCATCTGGTTCCTTAGGACAACCTTCAATTGTGCAACAACAACAACTCCATTCCCAGCAGGTACCACCTTCTGGGCAAGGAGGTCAACCCCAATATCAACAAGGTTATCCTTCCGGCCAGATAGCCCAACCTACAGGACATCTTTCTGGTACTGCTCAACCTGGTTTTTCGCCCCAGGCTGGACCCCAACAACCGTCGGGGTTTCAACTGCAAGCTGGGTTTCAAACCCAGCCACCTTATCAACCTCCGACTACTCCTCCACCTCAATTTGGAGTCCAGCCACCCTATCAACCTCCGCCCACTCCTCCACCTCAATTTGGAGCCCAGCCACCCTATGGTTACCAGCAACCTCAAGGGCAACCTATGTTTGCCTCGTACCAAAATTACCAACAACCACAGACGAATCCTTATTATTCGCAACCATATGGTGCTTCTGCGGGACCGTTTGGTAATCCGTGGAGTGCTGGGGGGCAAAACCCAAATCCTTACGGACAAAACCCTATGGGGCCAAATCCGTCTGGACCAAGCCCTTGGGGGCAACTGCCAGTTGGTTGGAACCCTGGTGCCCCCTCCCAACAGCAGCCTCAGATGTCCTTTAATCCTCAATTACCTTTCTTAGCGACTTTAGAATTACCGGATGTGTCTAAATTGACTAATGATCCTATTCTGCATAATCCATATTGGCCTCCGGTTCCAACAAAGATTCCCGGTGACTGTCCAAAATTCGATGGTAAGCCTAATGAGGATCCACAAGCTCATGTCATGACTTATCACCTATGGTGCTCATCCAATTCATGGCTTGATGATTCCATTCGGCTTCGCCTTTTTCAAAGGACTCTCACCGGTTCTGCCGCTAAGTGGTATATTGAACTTAATCGCGGATCCTTTCAGGATTTTAACTCCTTGGCTATGGCATTTCTCACTCATTTTCAGTTGCCCATCCGATATGAAACAGGTACACACCTCCTCACATCCTTGAGACAAACGACGGCTACGCATATCTCTGATCATATCCATGAATGGAGACGGCGTAGATGTATGATCAAATTTTGGATTCCCGACCAACTGCTTACTGATTGGTTTACGACTTCGTTCGTGCCTCCAATAGCTCGGGATATCGCCATGGGAGCATGTGTCACTGAAGAGCAAGCTATCGCGCGAGCTCAGTACCTTGACTTGGTTTACTCTTAGTCAGGTACATTGTATGATTATTTACCTGATGCCCCTAGACCAGGAACATCCAAAGCCCCGCCAACACCAACTGTTGACGGTATTATTGGTACTGTTAGTTCATCCTCAAAGAAAAATTCCGCGAACCCTGGGAAGCAAAAACCACCTGTTTCGAATGAACCCACCTCCCAGGTAATACCCACTTCAAATTTTACTTCCGAGGTCAATGCCGTCCAATCCACCACGGCAGACAAAGCCTCGAAAGCAAAGAAGAAAGGGAAACCAAAGAATAAGCCAGATCAACCCAAGCAGGAAGCCCCTAACCCTCCACCCGAGGATGGTGCCAAACGCAAACCCAAGTATCCTTGTCTTATCTGTGATGAGGATCACTATACAAAGGACTACCCCAGGCAGTCCGAAGTTAGTCGTTTGTTGAAAGGCGCTCCCGGGACTCCTGCAGTGCTTAAAGAACCCTTTCCCTCACAGCAAACTCAAAAAACTCAAATGGTGGCTGACCCATCTCAGCCTCCCTCTTCCTTTGGTTCTCAAGTGTTTATGGCTGGAACGATACCCATCAATATCAGTACTCGAACAAAAGATTATCCGCCATCTACCGGGAAGGAGCCTGAGATACCCTCTAGTGCTCCTCCGTTCAGTTCGGGTCCCCTCCATATTGAGAGACCTACAACTGAGACGCCTCTTCGACCCCCTCCAAAAGGAGTACTCCGGAAATCTTCTTACAACCCTAATGCTCGTGCTGCACAGCACTACAATATCGTTGAGGACTTAGCGCAGACTCCGTCTGCTATGTCCGCTTTAGAAGTTCTCCAGAGCTGCCCTTCTCAGAGGAAGTCCTTGCTATCCGCTATTGGTAGCATAGACCCAGCAGATTCAGATTTAATTACTTTTGACTTGGAACGCCATACGCAGAGACTGCCTCCTCAAATCGCATTCCTTATACAGGTTATCATTGATTCCAAAACAATTCACCGTACGGTCATCGATGAAGGTGCTTCAACTTGCATCATGTCTGTCGCCTGTTGGAAAGCTATTGGATCTCCTACCCTGAGTCAGTCTCCCACAACCTTGGAAGCCTTTGATGGAAGAGCCTCTCGTCCTTATGGTATACTCCAACGTTTGCCCATCACTTTAGAAGGGAAGACGGTCGAAATGGAGGTTGAAGTCGTTGATGCTACTCTTACCTACAACCTCCTTCTCGGGCGTAGCTGGATCTACGCGATGAAAGCTGTTGCTTCATCACTGTTTCGTATCATCCGTTTCCCTCATCAAGGGAAGATTGTTACCGTAGACCAGCTATCTTTCTTCACTTCTTCTTCTGAAGGTAACATCCCTTTTGTGGAGCATACTCCGAAATTATCTGAGAGTTTGGGGGCCGGACTTTTTAAAGATCCTGCCCTTATGGGTGTTTTTCCACTCCCACCTCCTAACGTCGCCTCTGTTAATATGATCACTACTTGTTCTGATCCATGGATCATTCCTCCCATCGACCAAGTAGATTCTTGGGGCGACAAAATGCCGTTGAGTCCTGCCGAACTCAACTACGTTGAGATTATTGCTGCAACGGCTCCCTTTTCCGATTCATTCGATCTATCCTCAGGGCTTGTAGATGAGACTTCTTCGGATTCTTTGCAAGAAACATTCTCGTCCGATGAAGCCATCATTGAGACTATGTCTCTCGAGGAACTTCCTTGGCATGACTCTCACCATCGTTCCTCGTTCCTCCCTGCCCCTCAGGATATTCTCACTTGCCTTGAACGGTTTGCTCCTTGTCTCCCACTGCAAACACCTATTCAGATTAATCAGGTGTCTTCTGAAGGGAATATGGCAAATATTACGCAAACCCAGCCCATCGACATCTCTGTCAAACCAGGGATTGTCGAGCATATTCATATTGGAGTCACTTGTACTCCTGAGGAGATTCAACTTTATTCAAACCTCTTTCACGAATTTCGTGATGTTTTCGCATGGTCCTACGAAGAAATGCCCGGCATTGATCCTAGCATAGTGGTGCATGAGATAATCACGTACCCAGGTGCTAAGCCCGTACATCAACGTTTACGTCCTGTACACCCCAGAAAGGTTGCAGCGATTAAAGCCGAAATAGAGAAGCTTCTTAAAGCCGGTTTTATCTATCCTATTCCGCTCACAGATTGGGTTTCAAATATCGTACCTGTGACTAAAAAACAGGGTACAATCCGCGTTTGTGTTGATTATCGTGATATAAATCGAGCCTGTCCTAAAGATAATTTTCCCACACCATTCATTGATCAGATTATTGACGAGTGTGCCGGAAGTGAAATGTATTCTTTTATGGACGGTTTTTCTGGCTATAACCAGATCAATATTGCTCCCGCTGATCAACACAAAACTGCCTTTATCTATCCTTGGGGCACTTTTGCCTATAAGAAGCTCCCTTTCGGTCTTAAAAATGCCGGTGCCACCTTCCAGCGTGCAATGTCCTATGCGTTTCATGACATTCGACACATTGTACAGCCTTACCTGGATGACCTTCCTGCTCATTCAGCTAAACGTCAGGACCACCCTAAACACCTTCGCGAAATCTTTCTTCGCTGTCGATACTACCGAATCAGGCTAAATCCTCACAAATGTGTCTTCTGCGTTGAATCTGGCAGACTTCTCGGGTTTATCGTTTCCCGAGAGGGCATCCGTTTGGATCCCCTTAAAGTCGAGGCTATCGTGAATCTTCCTCCCCCCGCTTCTTTGCATCAGTTGCAGAGTTTGCAGGGAAAAGCCAATTTTTTACGACATTTTGTTCCTAACTATGCCGAGGTGGCCAAAGGTTTTACATGATTACTAAAGTGCGATGTCCCTTTTCATTGGGATGCCACAACTCAGGAATCTTTTGAGCGTCTCAAGGGCCGCCTTGTTTCTGCTCCATTGCTCCATCCTCCGAATTATTATCGCGACTACACCTTGTATTTGGCTGCCACCGACACCACTATCGGCATGGTTCTTGTCCAAACTGATGATGATGACACTGAGCATGTTATCTATTATCTCAGCCGCAACCTATTAGACACGGAAACTCGATATGCTTATGTCGAGAAGTTGGCATTAGCCATAGTTTGTGCTGTACAACGCTTCCGTCATTATATTCTTTTGCGTACTACTACTGTGATTTCTGATTGCAACCCCATGACGTATATATTGTCACGCCAGTTACTGGGGGGCAAGTACTCAAAGTGGATTGTTATCCTCCAAGAGTTTGACTTGGAATTTACCACTGCCAAGTCCAAGAAATCACTTGTATTTGCTGAGTTAATTTGCTCTTTGCCATCCTCTTCCCCGACCTCTCACATTGAGGATCAAATTCTGGATGAGACCCTATTTCTCATTAGCACCCTCGATCCATGGTACGGAGATATAATCATATACCTGCAAACGTCCTCCTTTCGCCCAGGAGTGTCCAAGGACGCTCGGCGAAGGATTCGTCATCAATCTCAACCATACCGTATCATTGGCGATACATTATATCGTCTTGGCACCGACTCTGTTCTCCGCCGTTGTCTCACTCTCGAGGAAGCTGAGCGGGTCTTGAATGACTGCCACTCTGGTGCCTGTGGTGGTCACATGTCTGGTTATGCTACTGCCCAAAAAATCCTCCGTGCTGGTTATTTTTGGCCCTCTATCTTTAAAGATTGCATCCTTGCCGTCCGCTCTTGTCATGAGTGCCAGATATACCAACGGAAGATGCGAGCGCCTCCTGCTCCGTTGCACCCTGTTGTCGCCGTTGGCCCTTTTGCTAAATGGGGCATTGATTATATGACTTGTAACCCTCACTCGGCCGAGGGGCATGGGTTTATCATCGTTGCCGTCGATTACTTTACTAAATGGGCCGAGGCGATGCCTACATTAACCGAAGACGGTCACACAGCGGCGCAATTTTTATTTAATCATGTTATTTCGCGATTCGGTGTCCCTCAAGCCATCGTCACTGATCACGGGAAGCATTTCCGTAATCATATGATGTCAGAGTTAACAACCCAGCTAGGCTTGCAACACGATAGTTCAACTCCGTACTACCCTCAGTCCAATGGCCAAGTTGAAGCTATCAATAAGGTTTTGGTCACAATGCTTCAACGTACCGTTGGCATGCATAAGTCTAACTGGCATTTGATGTTGTTCCCGGCTTTGTGGGCCTACCGAACCTCTGTGAAGGATGCCACTGGTTTCACTCCATTCCAGCTAGTTTATGGACTAGAGGCTACCCTTCCGATTGAATGTGAAATCCCTTCATTAAAGTTAGCTGTCGAGCTACTTCCCAACACCACTCCGTTAGAAGAACGCCTTCTTTACTTAGAACGACTGGATGAAACTCGTCGCCTGGCCTCCTTGGCCATCGAAACGCAAAAGAAGCGAGTCAAGACTCACTTCGATCAGACCGTACGTCCGCGTTCTTTTGTTGAGGGAGACTTAGTCCTGCTCTATGATCAGGCAAAAGATAAGCTAGGAGCAGGAAAGCTCGAATCTATGTGGCTAGGCCCTTACATTGTCAAGAAAGTTTTGCAGAAAGGGGCCTACGAGCTGATTGATTATGAAGGTAACCCTCTTGGGAAGCCCCGAAATGGGCTTTATTTGAAAAAGTACTATGCGTGATGCTAGTGCATTTTATTTTGTACATACATGTACTCTAGCTAGTGTGTTGTGTGTGTGTGTGTCAGTTGTAAAGGCGTAACTGCCACTTATTGTGTTTCTCGCTTCTTGTCCAGATGTCAAATATACCTTATGTTGGTTTCGCTGATGGTGCCTGCCGCAGTACTCGCAACTTGTCCTCTGCGGCATGGGTGATCTACGATCCTCATGGCGAGTTGATAGATTGTCAGGGTGTGTGTTTGGGTCGTACTACTAACAATGTCGCTGAATACTGTGCTGTAATCGAGCTACTTGCTGAAGCAATTAATCGTGGCATTCGTGCATTGGTAGTGCACCTGGACTCTCAACTTGTCGTCCACCAGCTCAACGGGCAATATTCCGTCAGAGACCATCATATTTTAAGGTTGTATTTACGTGTGAGATTGTTAGAAAGGAATTTTGATTTTATCACATATCAACATATCCCACGACAATTAAACACATTATCTGATGCATTGGCCAATCATGTATTAGATAGACATTTGCGTCATTTGTAACTAAAACATTATACAAGCAAGCACATGAAAAACACAATAATATGTATATATCAATCTCCTGGATCGATCGCAATCAGCACTTGAAATTTGCACCCAAAACCCTTTAATGGTAAACTCACAAGGTAAAAAGTGAAAAGTAATTTTATTTTTTACCATTTCACTATTTATAGCATTTTTTGACCTAAAAATACATTAGAAATGATATTTTTTGAGTATTTTTGGGATATTTTTATGTCAAAGTGGGTATTACGCCGTTTTTGTATGATGACAGGGGTTGGTGCAATTCAAAGCAATCAAACGAGCTTCTTTTTTGACTTTTTCAAGCTCGGTAAAACATGAGAAAAGGTTACTTTAAGGTCTGCTTTCAGCTCTTTTCTGACCATTTAAAGAGGAAAAGATTGCCGAGTCACTCCTCTTGACTCGTTAAACGTTAATAAGGGGCGGTCGTTTTTAAGTTCTTTTTGTCGACCGTTAAAACATAAAAAGATTACCGGGTTTTTGTCATTTCAAACTCGTTAATGGTTACGAAACGACGTGATTTTGATCGCTTTTTTACTTTTTCAGGTCGAAATCACTATTTATGAAAAGTACTCCTCGATCGTAATGGTCGGGCGGTTCTTTCGGGCATTATTTTATACTTTTTCGGGCTCGAGAGACACAACTTTACGAAAAAGGACACCCCTGGAGTTTCCTTTTCTGCTGT
This sequence comes from Pinus tabuliformis, assembly GCA_031772625.1. Lineage (NCBI taxonomy): Eukaryota > Viridiplantae > Streptophyta > Pinopsida > Pinales > Pinaceae > Pinus > Pinus tabuliformis. The sequence continues at coordinate 1,253,616,960 of CM062820.1, read as the reverse complement.
CTTTTCAAACTCTCTAAACATGAAAAGACGCTGAGTTCTTCCTTTGTCAGACTCATTAAAACCTGATGACATCGGATTTTGTCGAAATGATGTACCACAAGCATATGCTATCCCCATCAAGCTTGTTAAAAATAATTGGGGTACTCGCCAGAAATGGCGGGGGGGGGGCGGAAAGGAACCATAATTACCATCGTGTCGGCAGTATGTCGCTCTTGAACATGGCACTTCTCTGCTTTCGTGTCTGGGTGGGGATATCTCATCCCATATTTTTCACTTGCTTCCATGGACTTGGGTACCCCTATTTGACCTCTCATCTGCTCATTGCCTCGTCATCATGACCTTTGATACATTGATGTCAAATACTGCCAATTCCATTAATGTGCCGCCGATATGTTCAAGAGAAGTTGACCTCTGCAAAGAAACAACCTCCCTTTGATAGCTCGCACAATCTTGATTCACAACATTATCTCTCTGTCTCATGTCGATGATGTGGGAAACATTATGGCCCACCTTCGATCAAGGTCACTTCCTGTCGACTTCAGCTCATTATCCAGGAAGATGATCTAGAGACTCCCTGCCGGTGCCTTGGAGCCTGCATGCCTCAATGGCAGGTTCTTCGTGTTCGACGTGAGGTTTTCATCATTGGCCTCCGATCGAATGATTCTACGGGTGTTCGACTTCAGATCACTAATTCACACGCCGTAGATTGTACCTATAGTACCTTGAGGGCCATTGTCATTATTGGTGGTACCTCTCGCATCTGTTAACAGTTTCCAATATTGACTGGTAATCAGACGATGTTCATGCATGTTCGACTTCAGCTCACATGTTCACATGCTTGAACTTGTACTTCTGTTCGGGTCGAGATGGAGCGCAAGACCCTGGATTGTGTCTGTTGTAATCCAAGCGTGATTCTTGATATATGACTCATTCACTGGATGGCTGCGACCATACCTGAGTCAATTCATTGATCCTAACCAGATGGCTGCGCCCATACTATGGATCTAGATTATCATGTACTCTCTTATGGATGGCTGCGACCATACCAAGTACATCATGTATTTGAGCTATCAATTGTATTTCGCAATGCAGATTCTCGGCGGCAGCTACATGTGTTCTTGTAAAGCATTTCACCCCTCTCTCTCTCTCGGGCCTCATGCTTTAGGGGGCATCTGTTACACAGTAATTTGTCACCGTTGGTCACCGTCCCTGTTACCCCTGTTTCCATTCATTGGAGGACGCATTCCGGGACCTGTGAGCAGTGACATAGTCTAAAAACACTTGCATTAAGTTCCCCTGAGTATGTACTTCATGTTCCCTGAAGACACCTTCTGCAAATTATCCCTGAAAAGTGCCCTTTTTCCATTAGCGCGGGTCCACAGTGTCTTATCCGCGCCAATCACTGAGATCCTCAAAAGGGGGTGCGACCATTGGCACTCTGTCCTAGAACAACACTCGCGCCAACCAAGTTTGGTAATGATTTTTGGCAAACGCGCACTCATATGTTTTTTCCCTTCAGATCACGAAGTCTTTTGAGGATAAAATCCATCTGATAGAGGTCAAGAGTCATCATCTATCCTTGACATCTATCCACAGTGGCTTTTCGGAGATAATGTCAATCCACAATGAGTGTCCTGGTACATTGTATCTTCCTCCCTTCCTCATCTATAAAAGTCTGTCCTCATGCATTGGACAAGCTAGTTTTTGAGTAACGCTAGTTGTGATTATGCTTGTCCTGAGTGATAGTAAGAGTCTTCAAGCATAGGGAGGTTATGCTGCCGGAATCCTGAGAGAGAGAAGGTCTATTGCAAGACATATATAGCTGCTCGCCCAGCCAGAGGATAGGTTCAACGTCAGAACCTTGGTTGTATCTTTCTCTGCTTATTATTTCATTAATAAACGACTACTGTTATGGTTCCAATCTCATTTTTCATCATGATAATGTTTGGTTTATTTCCTTTCTGACTGAAATATAGTTGTATGTTAGTGGATTTTACGCTTGTTCTCGTTTCGTTCTTTGCATGTGCAGGTATCCATACGCGGGGATCGCAAGGATTGTGACCTGCCGGAGCAAGGGAACGGGATTGTCAACTTGTCTTCGACATTAGCGTTGGACTCCAGGTTGGTTTTCGTCATCCGCTTTTAATATACAACTAGGAACTTGCGTAGTAGCGTGATTTGATTGTTGCTAGTCCCATTTTGGGCTAGTGGGATCGCCTCTGTCCACAGAGGGGATTTACCTCTCCAACAGTCTACCTTAACACCTTCATGAGATACAATATGACCTAGATATTCCAACTCTTGTACTCCAAAGAAATATTTGGAGATTTTGCATATAATTGTTTCTCCTCCAATAGTTTGAGCACCATGTCAACATGTTGGACATGATCCTTCCAAGACTTGATGTAGATTAGTATATCATCAAAAAATACTAACACAAATTTTTTAAGGAAGGGTTTGAAAATGGAATTCATCAAACCTTGAAATGTAGAAGGTGCATTAATAAGGCCAAAAGGTATGACCAAAAATTCATAATGACCCTCATGAGTTCTAAATGTTGTTTCTGGAATGTCTTCAGTCTTCATTCTAATTTGATGATATCCTGAACGGAGATCCAACTTGGTGAAGTAAATTGATCCATGCAATTCATCCAATAATTCATCAATGACAGGAATGGGAAATTTATCTTTAATAGTGAGTTTGTTGAGCTACCTATAATTTGGACACATGCGCCATGATCCATCCTTCTTGTGAACCAATACTACTAGAGCAGAGAAATAACTTTGACTAGGTTGAATTATACCAGCCTCTAGCATTTCTACAACCATACGTTCAATTTCATTCTTTTGGACATAGGGATATCTGTAAGGCCTGTTGTTTGGAGGAACACTTCCTAGAATCAAATTAATAGCATGATCATGATCATGAATAGGTGGGAGGCCTTTGGGAATCTCAAATACCTTGGAATGATTGTTCAAGAATTTTTGGAGATCTGGAGAAACGGTTGATTTTGATGTGGGAACCTCTAGTGAAAATAATTGTGCAATTATGCCTCGTTGTTCTTTCTTAGAAGCTTTGTCATTCCGTTAGAGCTAATTATCTTTCCCGGATTCCCTGCGATACCCCTTAATTCAACTTCCTTTCCTTCTGAAGATAATTTCATGAAAAGTTCTTGAAAATTAAAAGCTATTGTACCCAAGGATTGTAGCCATTGGACTCCTAATACAACATTAGCACCACCCATTGGAATGGAAATCATTGGGATATTCAAAACATATTCTCCCATGGATAGCTTGATATTATGGCACTTTCCTGAGCAATTTATGGTTCCTCCAGTTGCAACCATCACTTGACACTCTAGTGCTGGATATAGGAAGCAATTAAATTCCTTGGCTATCTTACAATGAATAAAATTATGGGTACTTCCCAAATCAATCAACACTATTACCTTTTTCTTCTTGATATGCCCTTCTATCTTGATAGTTTGAGGAGTGGTAATTCTAGCCAATGCATTACAAGATATGGTCGGACTCATTTCTTCTTTTTCTAGGGTTTGTTCCTAGTGTATATCCTCTTATTTTGAAATTTCTTGTTCCTTTTCTTCCTCCTCTTCACAATCTATGTAAAATAATTTCTTCTCGGCACACTTATGACCTTTAGTGTATTTGCTATCATAACTGTAACAAAGCCCTTTTGCTATTTTTCTTCCAATTGTTGTGGTGTCAACCTTGTAGGTTGTGGATGGCTAGGGGCAACAACATTTCCATCTTTATGATTGTGAGTGGTAGGCTTCCTTGTTGCCATAATTTTTCTTTCCATTTTTCTTGCCAACCTAAATGCCTTCTCCAATGAATCTGGTTCCCAAAGGTGAACCTCATGTTGGATGTTATCTTTTAAAGTCCCTATGAACACATCAATCCTATGCTCCTCTGGAATATATTTTACCCATATATTCATTTTTTGGAAGTCCTCGATGTGTTCCATCATTGAACCCTTTTTTTTGAGATTTATAAATTGGCTAAAAAAAGTGTTGCTTTTTGTATCCTCATAATGTGCTATCATTTCATCCGTAAAAATAGCCCAAGTGACAATTTGTTTACGAGAGCAAAGCCATCAATACCATACAAACTGATTTGGTTCCAAATCTAAAATTTTAATGCGTACCTTTGTGTGTTTTTCACATTACGGGGATCGAAAAATTGCTCCATCTGTAGTATCCATGTTCCGGGATCCTTGCCATCAAACTTCCTCATATCAATCTTTGGAACATGGTGGTTCTTCGATCCAATGTTAGAGTCTATGAAATCATGATTAACATTTATTTTGTTCTCATCATGAGTTTCATTTACTACCCTTTCACCATTAGTAAGCATTTCTCATAGAAACTTTGTCAAATTTGTCTTCAAATCTTCCATGTCTTTCTTTAATTAATCATCCACCTTAGCTTCCACGTCGTCCATCTTAGCTTCCACGTCATTCATCTTAGCTTCTACTCCTTTCTTTAAACCATCCATCTTAGCTTCCACACCATACACCTTAGCTTCTACGTCTTTCTTTAAACCATCCATCTTAGCTTCTGTTACTTTTTGTGCGACTGAAATTTGTTGCACTTGGTCTCGTAATTTTGATATATGATGTTGCATTTCTTCCTCTTCTTCATGAGCCATGTTAGAGATTTCAGGTTACTTACTAGGTGTTTCCATTTTCTTTCTTCAGGGCATCAATTACCAATAATAATGCTTCACTATACCCTTTGAATTCCTTCAAACTAATTTTTCAAACCAAGCTTATGCAAAAATTTTAAAAAAACTACACACCTTTTTTCACTTTGTAGGAACTTGATATTGAATCTAATGTATCTCTGTAATCGTGGATCTCCAAGGCCTGAAATTTCTTCCTACAATAACCCTCTGAGTAATATTTCTAACCTCGCAAGTCTGATCAAGATTGAATTCTCCAATGAAGAGTTATGCCAAATCTCCCACGATGACCTGAGTATAGATTGGTTCAGTATAGCGAACTTGTATTACCTTCCTCAGGTCAATGTTTCAACCTTAGGTTCTAAAAATAATACCCGAAAAATCTAAAGTCTGTCTTCTTTCTGTAACTTCTTATGAAAATTCAATCTGATGCTCAGAGAAAAATTTATGACTATTTTCCCAAGGTCATCTGTTTGGAATGTAATTTGGGGGTCTGCAAAAACCCTAACTTCCTCATATTATAACTCTGAAAATATAGCGAAACAAGATCGGACATTTGGGTCCGAGGTTCCACGCAATTTCCTCTCAAATGGGTTTTTGTTTTAGCTTCAGAAACATCATAGAAAAAAAGTTATAGTGACAATTCCACGATGACCTATTTGGAGTAACGAAACCCTAGAATCCAAAGCTCTGATACCAAATGTTATGAAACCAACTCACAAAAAGATAGAAAAGATAGATCAATGCCTTAGAAATAAGCCTTTTTGAGGGGGCAACCTCCTTTACATTACACAAATGAACAATTCTTAGATGATTCAAATGAAAAATTCTCCTTTCTATATATAAGAGTCTAAGGGGTCACAATATAACCAAAGCTGACCTAACAATAATAATATAAAGGCACAAAAATAATAATAGTGGGATTCTATGGGGCACAATAATAACAATATGAGGACAATAGGGGCACAACAATAACAATAAGGGATACAACGACAATAGTAATGGGGGAATCACTAGTATTATAGGGACCTAACAATACCAATCTTATGTATACTTCATATTTGTTCCATTGCTTGGGATATTTTGTGATTTATTACCCTAGTAAAATTCACCTTAAACAAACATTGAGTTTCTAAGATAGACACGTGGCAGAAATATAGTTTAAAAGTCTTAGTGGAATTAAATGACGTTCAAAAGTATCGAATTGATTTTTAATTGTAATGAGTGACAACAAGCACCCTAATCATAGTCACACACATCAACCTTAATAATGGATGTCACACCTATTGATTGTTTATATGATGTTGACAAGTTTCATAACTACTGTCATTATCAAAAGTTGGCTAAAAAGTCCATGGCATGGGAGAAGCCCATTATAAAATCTATCATCATGCCGCCATAAATTTCATAGAAAAGGAGAGGTTTCAACCAACAATTGCCATAACAAATGCAGGCTTAGGCTCCAAAATCATGACAAATTCCCCAAACTCAAGAACAATTGAGGAGAGGGGAGGAGATAGATACACCAAATACAATAGCAGTCATACATTTGTATCATACTTCAAAAAATAATTGAATGGTTTCCATTGAACCATTAATCTAGGACCGATTCCAAAATCACAAAATATTAGGAACATCACCTGACAACCTAGACAAAGGAAGGTACCTTGTCCATTTGTGAGTTATACGTGAACTCCATCTGAAAAATTTATGCATGAGTTCCATTTGTACTTGTTATTCCATATTACAATGTTATGTGACCTCAACTCACATAACATCACAAGAAGCTAGTTTTCTTCTTTGATTTAAAGAGAGAATCAACCATCCATGTTTTAGGCTTTGAGTTATGGTAATTGCATAAGAAAACATCGATTATTTAAAGTATGTATAATCCTTAGCTAATAATAATACTATTGTTATAGGTATAAGAGATTTTATTGAACCATCTAGGGATAATGGTTGCTGTGGTTGTTTAAATCCTTGATTCTAGGTTGAATGAACTCATCACTGTAAGCATCCAACTACCTAACCAAGGTGTCTATCTCACGAACTCTATTGAAGAGAAAATCCATTTGGACTAAATCCTACCTCGTTGCAATGACGTTGACATGTTTTTCCATTCTCATAAACAATGTTCATCCAAGACTTCTCTTTCCTCTATTCTCCCTTCTCTTTCCTCCATTCTCCTTTGTTGCACAACTGCACTAAAAAAGGTTCAATTTGGGGGACAATTTCTTACCTCTCTAGTATTTAAGACTTCCTAAGAATTTATGCCAACGATTGATGACATATTTGTAACACTATCTCTACTAGTGATATGTGCAATTATGATAGGATTAGAAGCCTAACTACCCAATTTGCACATCACATTGTTAAACATATTTCCACAAGGACATTAAAAACCTGTCAAGCTAACACATTTTCTATAGCTAAACATCATAGGATTGGACTTTAATAGTACTCTAGGAAAATTTACACAACAGTTGGCAATGGAAGACGAGATGCACAATTATGTAAACAACATATTGTCACCAAGGCTGCTACAATTGTATTGCAAACAGCAAAGACTATTTCGGTATGCCTTTCCAGTAAGCCTTGAAAAAGTGTATATTTATACTAGATTTTCTCTAGGATGAAGAGAATGTTTGAGTTTCCTGACTCGAATATTAGGTGTTTTTTTAAGGAAACTTCGATTCTTGTAGGTAATTTTTTCCATATATTGTTCACAGTGATATTTTTAAGGCAACTTTGATTCTTGTATCTTCTTTCTACCATCCATTGTTCATAGTGATATGTGTTGGGTGCAGTACATCAAAACAACCAGGACAAATGTAGTCTTACGGTTTAGACCCAAGAAAAATTGAGGAGAACTTCCAGGCCAAGCGAACGAAGAATTACGTATAAATAATGGTAGACAAATTGGCTAGAGCGAACTCTAATTAGCTAGACTTTCACAAATAATGAGCATTACAATAGTCTTGTGATGAATTGTTAATCCCTTCAACCATAGATGAATCACCAATAAAGCTTGACCAATCATGCTCTCAAGAAAGGAATGATTCAAACTAGAACTGAAAGGTATAACAAGTAGGCCCAATGTTGACGACTCATTAATCTAAGACCTATTACAAAATCATAGGCTCTTGGGAACATCACTTGAAAACCCTCACGACCCAGGTGAAGGCATGTATCTTGTCCATTTGTGAGTTGTCTGTCAACTCCATCTGACATCTTTATACACGAGTTCTATTTGTTCTTGTTATTCCATATTACAAAATTTTGTGACCTCCACTCATATCACATCATAAGAAGCCAATTTATTGTTTGATTTAAAGAGAGAAGCAACAATCCATGTTTGAGGATTTCGGTTATGGTAATTGCAGGATATAACATCGATTATTTAAATTATCTATATTCCTTCTCTAATAACATTGTATTGTTCCAGTTAGAGGATATTTTATTGAACCATCCAGGGATTCTGGTTGTTTTGGTTATTGGAATCACCGATTCTAGGCTAGATGAACTCATTATTACGAGTATATAGCTACAAAACAGTTGGCAATGGAAAGCCGAGAACCTAACAATGCAGAGTCCAGCAAGAAAATTATTGTCACTATGGCTACTACAATTGTATTGCAAGTAGAAAGGACTATTCGAGTATGTCTTTGCAATCAACCTTGAAAAAGCATAATCATATATTTATACTTGATTTAGAAAAGCATATATTTATACTTGATTTCTTGTGGGATGGAGAATTTTTTATTTTTCCAACTTGAATATGGGATGTTATTTTAAGGTATCTTTGATTCTTGCAGGTTTTTTTTTTCCATCCGTTGTTCATATTGATATTGTGCCAGCTGAAGTACATCAAAACAAAATATATTTGTTTAACAATTTTGATAAGCATATTTCATATTAATATCAAAATATTTTGGTTTTACACATTTTCCATATTGAGATGCCAACTAGACTCTGATAGATTTTACTGAAAATAATAATATGGAAACAGTTAAAATATAAAATTTTGTAAACTAATAGGTTAATTTACAGTGGGTTTTCATTTTTTAGAATGGTCCAGGTGATATCTCTGACTAGCAAATGTGAGGACTGGCATGTGTGTTGGGCCTTGAAATTGTCATTCACTTCCATTACATTTTCACTTATATTTACATATTGTCATCTTCACTCCACCTCTATTTCATTAAATTTAACTCCATTTCATTACATTTACCTTACCATCATTATTGAGTCACATTTATGTTTTTCCAAACTTTATTAATTCTTAACATTTTTAAGTGAATTTATGGTTAAAAATTAGAAAATAATGTGCATATGCTTATACCTAACAAGTGGGATGAGATTGTTGACATATGTAGGTCAAAATGAATCTTCTAAAAGGCCCTTATGTGGCTTCCCAAAACCAAATTCAAATTTGAGTGGAGAAGATCATGGGATCATGAGGATATGTGTCTCATTTCCTATTTGTATTGAAACTCTAAGAAGACATGTGTCTTATCATATTCTGTTTTGATTGTAACTCAAGAGATATGGGGAGAGATTCAATGACTCTCATTAATGAAATAGATTCTCATTTTTTTGTATAAATAGGAGAAATTTTCTCCTATCATTTTCATGTGTAAAATTGGAGCTATGCTCAAGCTTTGAATACAGAATTAGATTGTGGCACCTTACTCATGAATGTTCCTTCATTTTGACTTGGTTTTGCTTACATATGGAGCATCTCGATTTACCATCTCTCACACTTTTAGATCAACTACCTAAAATGTGTGAGATTTAATTGTTTTTATAGATTAAAGTTCATTTTCTTTCTTAGTATTACTTTTAGAATGACTGTGTAATCTTTGATTTTTTTAAAAACATTTCAATAGGAAAGATTTATGTATTTTCCAATTGGATTAAGTTTGAGGCAAGAGCTCATAGTTATTTAGTTTCTTTTCATGTTTTGTTATTTACTTTCTTAGATCAAACTATCAATTCATTGTATAATTGAATAAAAGATCAGGCCAAGAAAGTGACTTCAAATTGGGTGATTGAATGTTCAACCTATGCAATCATTGAACTTTACTTTTTCGTGCTTTTATATTTGCTTTTAAGATCCTCATTTAATTGCATTAACTAATATTCCTAAAGATCATTCTACGAAATTGATTTAATCATATTTCAAGATTGAATGGTTGAATATTTAATACATGCAATTATTGAGTTATTTTCTGCACACTTTACTTGCTTTTCTAGAACATTAGAAGTTAAAGTATAAATAGTTGCTTACACATCATCTCAAGAAGGTAACACTTCATAATTGAATGCTGGAGTAACTAAGTATACATTAGTTTTTTTTTATTTCGCAGGTTAGTTGAATTTCGTTTTCATTATTTGATTTTATAAATTAGATGAATTGGTTTTCATTATTTTGTAGTTAGATTGATCTAAACTGAAAGACAATTTCTAACACATACAGTGCACGCATGCTTCACAAGTTTTACAAAACCCCCAAGTTGACAATTAAATGATAGGTAATTAATTTGCCTCAACATTTTGGCATCGTTGCCGGGGAAGTGTGCATAGGAACTAGCTTTCAATTTAAAGTGTATTTTATTTGTTTTTGTTTTTACTAGCCATTTATGGACAAAGGGTCTAGAATCAACGCAAAGACTACATTGAGGAATGATATAAAAAAGCAATTACGCCACAATATTCATCAATTCTTCAAGAGATCCTTGCGGAAAATTGAAAGGTCGAGTCGATTTCGCATATCCTTACAAAGAATGAGGTATAATTTTCATGTTTTGATATGAGCATTTGAAAAATTCTAATCCGTAAATGGCTTCATTGGAAACATGAGTATACTTAAAAAAAAAAAAATAGTTTTTAGATAGATAGGAAAAATAAAAATAATTTTTTATAGGTTTTAGGATAAATTTGATGTTTTATGGTGCAGTGAGAACCACCCATCTACTAACCCTTGGTAGGAAAATTTTGAAATAAAACAAATGGTTAAGAACACGGAGCATAAGCGAAGATCACGAACGATAATTTAAGGTATGAGATCAAGCCTTTTCATTTTATTTTTTGCAAAATTTACAAAGGAATCGATTGATAAAATCTTCACTATACTAACAAAATAAATCTCTCAAGTATGCTCTCCTTCTGCACTTCGTGTGACCTGGAGGATCAAAAAAAGAAATTGTTTTGTTAGTATATCATAAAAATTATTTAGCTACTGCAAGACTTGCAAATCCATGTGCAAAAATCCTTACCTCTGTAATGCAAGAGTTTTCTGCGGGATTACAAAAATGATGTTGTTAGATTTCTTCAAAGCGTTGTCCCATCTTTTATCTCATTCCAAATTTCGAGTCCCCTAGAATTGTCTATAGGATGATTGATATAGCTAGATCTTCCCTTTTCCTTTGCTGAAAGACATCAACGCATCCACAAGCCAAACCTTCAAAACCTGCAATAAAAAATCACTGGAACATTTCTAGAAAACGCAACAGCATAAACACACGATTTTAAAACGCAAATTTTGAGCAAACCGAGGTAAATTAGACAAAAATGAGACATGGGTTTTCTCTGGAACGGGGGAAATTAGGTAACTCATGAGCAATTTACTGGATTTAGCAACCGTTTAGGATAAATCCGAAATTGATTTTTGCAGAAAATGTAATTGCCAGAAAGCATAATTATCTTGACACCTTATTTTAAAACGATTTGTTTGATCAAACCAGGGCAAACTGACAAAACTGGTACATGGGTTTTTTCTAGAACAGGATTAGTTTAAAAACCCAAAAACCGTTTCCTCGGATTCCTAACTGTTTGGGAGAAAATCACAGTTCTTTAGGACCTAGTTTGGTGACTCCGTGAGGAAAACGGATTATTTTTTATACACGAGGTTTTTTTGGCAATAACACATTTAATTCACTAAGACTTCTAATCAAACAATGACTCTTGCTCCTCAGTAAAATTTCAACATATTTACCCTCCTTACATCCTTGAACACTTGGAAGAAATTGCTAACTTAATGTTGCACCCATGTGTATACTCGTTTCATCATGTGCCAGTGTAGTCAGGGAGTGATTCTATTTTGAATGCTATGAAGCGTGAATACACAATCAATGAATTCAGATTTGTGGTTGATACATTAATACGACTTGTGTCAAACATGCAGATAGTGACTAATGTGATATGTGGATTTCCAGGCAAAACAAAGGAAGATAATTTCGAGACCACTATTAATCTGATCAAAGAATACAAGTTTCTGCATGTTCACATTTCACAATTTTATCCAAGGCCAGGAACGCCAGCTGCTAGAATGAGAAAGGTCCCTACTTCTGAAGTAATGAAACGAACAACAATAATTTTCAAAAATTGAATGAAAGAAATCATTTTATTTGTGAAAAAAATTATAATATATAAAATAAAAATAAAAAATTGTGATGATTAATACATATGCAATCAATTTATTGAAGCAATTTATAAAGTGAAAAAATACTTGCAAAATTTGATTGAAATATTTTTTTTTGTACAAGTACTTTTTCATATTTTTGTCGCTTCAAATATTTTTGACAACATGTTATTTTTGCAGCACAAATGAGGATTCAATAATGGCTTGTAAAAGAATTGGAAAATTATTTAGATGATTTATGAACATTTGGCATTAATATTGTTGCTGTGTTTTTTTCTATGAAGTTTTAACTTGCAGAGCATAGCAAATCTTTGTGTTGCCAATCGTTTCACTGAGCACAGTGCATGAAGTCATCCGACAACAGCGAGTTAATTTAATTTTCATGGTTATTTCCTAAAAATGGATTGTTATCGATATCATGAATTGAATTGAATATAACACTTTTTGATTTTCCTTAGTCTGTTTCATTTGACATTTTGTGTAAGAATAAAAAAGGAACTGATCATTTATTTTTGAACATACTTATGTTCTTTATGTCAAGTTTTTTTTGCAGGTTTGGGATGATCAAATGATCATTGAAGAAAAATAATTGTGCGCACAATTGGTCTTCAAAGGACCAATTCCATGAGAACATAAGAACAAGTCCATGTCCATATCCATCAAAACCATTACCTTTCCTCCCTTTTGAATTATAAATCCAACCAAGAAATTCAAAGCAAGCCACAGGCATTTTTCCTAGCAAGAGTCAGTTCATTTTCCTTTATTCACATACACCTTCCGGTTGACCCACAAATAAAAGCAAGAAGCTCACTTACATGCTTATTTCCCATTGTCATTATTATTTTCCATTGTCATCTTCCATTTTCATTTTTTCTTTCCTATCTTTTTCTTTTTCATTTCGCAAATAAACTCTGCTTCAATGCAAATTATTGAGTCCATAGTCCTTTGAGTCTAAAATCCTTGCAAAAACTCCTTGAGGCTTGCATGCCTTAATGGCAAGTTCTCATGTCAACGAACAATGGGAATACATCAATGTCCCTTGTTCATCGAATCTTCTAGGTACTCGACAACAACAAAATTATTCGTACTTAGCAACATGTGTTTGGGCATCTTGACTCTCATTGTCATCAATGGTTAGAGTTCTCATGTTGACTAGTGGCATCCATTAATGACCACTAAGTCAACAATTTCCCACTATGTTCGACATCCAAACATTTATTCACAAAGCAAGAATTGTGCCAATGAGTTTTGAAGACATGAAGACTATCATTTTCAGCATTTTGGAGCAAATGTAGAAGATATGCAGCTACAGAACCAGATGGCAGTTGTGGAATCAGATAGCAACTATAGAATCAGATGACAGCTGCAGAATCAGATGACAGCTGCGAAATCAGATGGCAGCAGCAAAATAGATACTATTCTGCAGCAGATTCAACAAGTTTTAATAAAAGCAAATAAAAAGTCATCTTGACTCTTTTCTCCATGACTTGTCTAACCACTTGAAGAAGATTATGATCAGAATTTTGCAGCCACCACACATGCAACTTATCCATTTCTAAAGGGTAAGTTAAGGTATGTCATTTTCTAACTTTTTACCATAAAATTCCTTGAAAAGCTAGAAGATTTTATTTTATGTTGGTATGTTCTTTTAGTTGTTGAAATAAAAGGCATGTTCCTGGAAAAGCTAGAAAATTTTATTTTATGTTGGTATGTTCTTTTAGTTGTTGACTTCTTGTGATCACATCCATATATAAATTTTTATTGGGACAAGGTCAACACACAAGTATACTACACATTATCTTCAGCAAATGACCAAGAATGGCACAAAAGAGCTGCTGATTTGCAATGCATTTTGAGGCATTGGATAGCGATGTCTCTTGGTCAAGATGAATATCTCTATCTGATCTTGGAACGTGATGTGAAAGAGTGTCTTCTCTCTCTCTCTCTCTCTCTCTCTCTCTCTCTCTCTCTCTCTCTCTATATATATATATATATATATATATATATATGAAAATCATGCTAGAAATAGTTCTGAAGTTTTGAGTCTTTTATTTTTAAGATTAACTAATTGGTTTGGAAGATGAAAAACCCTCAAATTGGAAGAGTGGGACTTTTATATTCACTAAGGTTTTAAAGAAGCTATATGCATGAAACTTATATTAACACCTTCTAGTGGAATTGATAGTGCACTAATCTGTTGCTTGCCATTATTTTGGTTTTGGTACCACCTTATAGCATATCTAGGTTCAAATGCTATTTTCCATGACAGACAATTGAGTTTGTTTCAACTCTAATTGATTCAAGGAGTTCCACAAGGATGTCACATGAGCGTTTATGATGCCCATTGTGACGTAGACAGCTACCTATGTTAAGGTTTTATTTTGCAGTTCCATGTTATTTATTTATGAACATTGTGTAATATTGATGCATTTGGTTGAACATGTGAAACTACTTAGGTTGGATTTTGATGATGGAAATATTTGATGTATGACTTACTTGGTGATGATTTATCTAGTACATGACTTATCAGAGCTATTGTTGTTTCATGTATGGCTTAAGTGGATATGATCTATCTAACGAATGACGTAGTGAAATTATGATTGTTTCCAGTATGAACTACAAAATTGACACATGGATACTAGACTTAATAGTGTGATGATTATACGTCTTGTTGTTATATAAATGCATGAATGAGAGCTAACCCGCAGGGGGAAAGAACTATATGATAGTCGAGAGCTACTCTTCCATTGAGGGAAGGTCGAGACATCTCATGGGGAAGGTATAATGCACATTATTTTATTACATTTGGTATCAACTTGATACGCACTCTTATGGCATGAGTAAAATGCAAATGACAGGTGGCAAAGACTACCTGACTGGGTTATTTAATGACAAGTCCAACCAACTCTGTAGTGTGGTCCATGTTAGGGCGTTGACCCTAGTTTTGAAGGAGGGGTGGAGGCATTTCCCACCGTGTATCCTCCAAAACCTGGAATCGTGGGAGGACAGTGGTGGACACGCTCCCCTAGACGTGTGATGACGATTGCCAGTTGCCTGCTGGGGAAGTTAGGTCGATGTATTCGACGCTTCCACCATGTCAGTTTTATCAGTGGTTAGTATGGCCGTTGCCACTGATAAAGCAGCAGAGGACGGATAGGGCGGGAACGAAAGTAGGTCAGGATGGATAAGAGGATATAAATTAGTTGGAGATTCTTGATGGGAAGTAATGTCATTGTCTGACTTATCAAATTTTAATGCTATAACTCTCTCTGATTTGCTATGCTTTCAAACTCCTAGTATCTTTCCATTCTACCTTCGGGACAAAGTTTTCTAAAGGAGGGGTGTATGTAATTCCCCCTTAAATCTTATCCTGCAAATTTTTTTAATGTTTACATTATCTGAAAATATTGAGAAATATTGGTCTAATATAAAATTCATGATTTTTATTATTCAAATTCCCAACTTACCTTCTCAAATTGAATCTTAGGTGGGATATGGTCCTCTCCAACTCATTATATATATATATATATATATATATATATATATATATATATATATATATATCTCACATTCCCCAATATACCCTTACATTTACTAGGGAGAAGACATGGTCACATCTCACATTCCCCAATGTACCCTCACATTTACTTGGGAGAAGGCATAGTCCTCTCCATTTAATTATATATATATATAGGCATAGTCCTCTCCATTTAATTATATATATATATATATTCATCTCACACTTCCAAATGTACTTTCAGATTTACTTGGGAGAAGACATGGTCCTCTTCCATTAATTTCCCAATTTTATATTCATGTCACATTTCCAAATGTACTTCCAGCTTTACTTGGGAGAAGAGAAGTCAACTATAAGGATGGATAAGAAGTTAATGACATTAATGAGGGGTGGTTGAGATGGAGAAGAGAGGGAGGGTATAAAAGGGAAGGGGGAAGGGAGAAAAGGGGAGGTTGGGTCTTGCTTATGATTGTGGGGTTGGTTGTGATTTTAGGACTTGTTGTCTTTTTTGGAAACCTTAGGAACCTGTGGAGGTTTCTTGGGTTGTTGAGAGGAGGGAAATATTGTTCATTTTGGTTTGGATCATTCATCTTAGACACACACACTACATCTGGTTGGACTTGGGCTCGGAGGGCTAGGGAACCTGTGGAGGTTTCTTGGGCTATATATTATTTCCTAGTTGGCTGGGAGGTAAATCCAGTTGGGTCCGTCAAGAGGAACATTCAGTAGGAGCAGCAGGACAAAGGCATCTCCACTAGCCACCGGTACAGGTATTCCTCCATAGATTACTCTTGTAAATCCTATTAGAATGTAAATGGTAAAATTTTATTTGTCTAATAGTCGTGTAAGTAAGTAAAACTACTGCATCTTATTGCATTTAAATCTTTCAGAAATAGATCGGTTAGCAGACCCTAGGACAGGGCTCTTACATCCTCATCTCATAAAACTACCAATATCATCAATTGGGGGGGGATACATTCATATTCATATTTTGTTGTATTCATATCACATTCAAAAGCCCACAAACTTTCAAAAGATATTAACTCTTACATTATTGTTATGAGCATACAAAGGCATTTCAAAAGTTCTAAAAAGATAATTGGATACAAACACAATCATGGTTGTCACACAAGAACTAACTATGATGCAATCCAATAAAGATATACTTTGCAACAATAATCAAATTATCATTATGCAAAGTTCAAAGATAAAAAATGAATGCAACAACAAAATATGGTTGTAACATAAGACGAACCATGTTGCAATTCAACTAAAAAACTTTGCACAAGTATGAATTTATCAAATGATATCATGCAAAGTTAAGCCAAAGCTCAAGGATTAAAAAAAATAATGTAATAGATTGCATAAGGACATGCAGTAGCTTCAGTTGGGGGGTATGTTGGGCCTTGAAATTGTCATTCACTTCCATTACATTTTCACTTATATTTCCATATTGTCATCTTCACTCTACCTCTATTTCATTACATTTACCTCCATTTCATTACATTTACCTTACCATTATCATTATTGGGTCACATTTATGTTTTTCCAAACTTTATTAATTCTTAGCATTTTTAAGTAATTTATGGTTAAAAATTAGAAAATAATGTGCATATGCTTATACCTAACAAGTGGGATGAGATTGTTGACATATGTAGGGCAAAAGGAAGCTTCTAAAATACCCTTATGTGGATTCTAAAAACTAAATTCGAATTTGAGTGGAGAAGATCATGGGATCATGAGGATATGTGTCTCATTTCCTATTTGTATTGAAACTCTAAGAAGACATGTGTCTTATCATTTCTTGTTTTGATTGTAACTCTAGAAATATGGGGATAGATTCATGGACTCTCATTAATGAGATAACTTCTCATCTTTTTGTATAAATAGGGGAAGTTTTCTCCTATCATTTTCATGTGTAAAATTGGAGTAATGCTTAAGCTTTGAATACAAAATTAGATTGTGGCACCTTACTCATGAATTTTTCTTCATTTTGACTTGGTTTTGCTTACATGTCGAGCATCTCGATTTACCATCTCTCACACTTTTAGATCAACTACCTAAAATGTGTGAGATTTAATTGCTTTTATAGATTAAAGTTCATTTGCTTTCTTACTATTAGTTTTAGAATAACTCTATAATCTTTTTTTTTTTTTAACATTTCAATAGGAAAGATTTCTGTATTTTCCAATTGGATTAAGTTTGAGGCAAGAGTTCATAGTTATTTAGTTTCGTTTCATGTTCTGTTATTTACTTTCTTAGATCAAACTAACAATTCATTGTATAATTGAATAAAAGATCAGGCCAAGAAGGTGACTTCAAATTGGGTGATTGAATGTTCAACCTATGCAATCATTGAGCTTTACTTTTTCGTGCTTTTATATTTGCTTTTAAGATCCTCATTTAATTGCATTAACTGATATTCTTAAAGATCATTCTAAGAACTTGATTTAATCATATTTCAAGATTGAATGGTTGAATATTTAATACATGCAATTACTGAGTTATTTTCTGCACACTTTACTTGCTTTTCTAGGACATTAGAAGTTAAAATATAAATAGTTGTTTACACATCATCTCAAGAAGGTAAGACTTCATAATTGAATGCCGGAGTAATGAAGTATACATTAGTTGTTTTCTATTTCACAGGTTAGTTGAATTTCATTTTCATTATTTGATTTCATAGATTAGATGAATTGATTTTCGTTATTTTGTAGTTAGATTGATCTAAACTAAAAGACAATTTCTAGCACATATAGTGCACGTATGCTTCACAAGTTTTACGAAACCCCCGAGTTGACAGTTAAATGATAGGTAATTAATTTTCCTCAACAATGTGCATCATAGAGGCTTTAGGCATGTAGCACAACATGTTGTATTTTTTGGCTCAGAAGGTATTTGGTAAATGTTCAATGTTAGGCACAAATATAAAGACTACGAAGGAAGACTCACTACTATTAACATAAGCATCCAACATCCAAGAAAACATTTGTTTCAATATAGAAGTATAGAAAATAGGTAAGATTAATGATTTTTTTTTCGTCTAATTTAATTGTCTCCCCTGATTGGATTTTTTTCATTTCAAAAAGAAAACATAGCTTTTTTTGCATAAATAAAATGCATATTCTTTTCATGAAAAGAGGTAAGAGGCAATTCCAGTTATTTACCACTTAATTACACAAGTAATGATTGCAAGTGACTTTCCTCGCTCATGTACATATTCTCTTGATGTAGATGATGTTGGAATTCATAGGAAAGTTCTTTACACCATTTCTAATAATTATGTCTATCACATCTGTGTTTGTAGCTAGGAAAGAGAGATAAATGCTTAGATGCAGAGGATTCAACATCGCTTCCTCTATTATGAAAATATAGAGAATCAATATTGTTTGTTAATGTTTCTCTGTTATTTTTTCTTACCATATTTTTAGCCACAGCTCAAAAGCATCATTGTCAGTACATGCGACAGTGCACTGAGCCGATTACTCCTAGTAGTCTCATTATTGAAAGAATTTACCTTAGGAGAGTTTCTGATTCGTAACTCATTTTTTCCAAGCCGAATTATCCACCACTGATAATATATCCAACATTACCAACAAATCCTCTAATAACATCACCAACAGAGTACCAACAAAGCATCTGAAATACCAAATTAGTTCTCTATGCAAAAAAAATCTCTATGCACAAATCAGTTGTTATGATACTAAAAGGTGGTCATGTTACTAAAGGAAGCTACATGGTGAGGAGAAGTTCCCATTGCATATTGAATTTCTTACCTAGATACCGCAAATGAAAATGTCGAAGAGAGGTAAGAGCACCCATAGTAAAGGAAGGGGAAGAATCCCTATGTGCTCACTAGGAAAATCCTAGATGTAACAAAGACCCATATGTCCAATGTCATAAAGACCCAAATGTCCCAAATGTTAGAAAGACCTAGATGTCACAAAGATTGAAAAGAAATCGCAAGGAGTTAATTAAACTTAACATTTATTGTTAGTGAAATAATGTTAATCAATTCTAGCATTACTTTACCATAAAAAATCTTGTTCATCAAAGGCAATCTATATCCTAGCGTTAACGTACCCTAATAGGATTAGTTCCTTGGGAAGAGGCCAATTAAGGCCTCAAACTTTAAACTTTGATTAAAATCATGAAAATTCATAAAAATCTTGAAAATTAATTATATAATTACATTAAACTTTGGTTTGAAATATTGAAATTAGTTTTGGTTTCTGTGCACAACTAATATGTGATGCAAAACCAATTACTATAGTCCCTACAAATCGAAGGGTAGAGACTAATAAGGAACTTTGAACAAAAATTTCCATGTTAACAAATATCATTGTCTAAGTCGTGGATTTCCATGATGTGTGATACAAATTGAAGATTTGGATTGCACATGTGAAATTTCTGTATTAATTTAGTCTATCATGCCTCAATCTTTAAATATATCCAAGTGATGGTGTATGATAACATGCATATTTCCATATCCCTAGATTGTCAAACATTTTACCTCTTGGATTATGGGAGTGTTTAGCAGCATATGGATACCTTAGACTAGCCACACTATCATCCCTTTCCCACCCCTTAGATATATGTAGAGTCATCACTTCAAGCTTTATCTTTCATCATGCATTGACGGATTACATTTGATTGGAATCTTGGGTTTGAACATGGATTCACAAGATTCCTCAATAATAATGCACCTAAGAAAATATTTGGTTGGAATAATTGTAGAACTAAGAGAGTTGCTCAATTTTTTTTTATCAAATTAATTGTATTGTGAATAAGAAAGGTTGGTTAGATGGGACTAGATAACAAGAATTCTAGAAATTGGTTGAAGATATTTGCAAATGCGAGGAACTATTTGGGAGTTTCTCTATGAGGGGTTCCTTATATATCTATATACATACATACATACATACATATATCTATATATATATATATATATATATATATATATATATATATATATATATATATATATATATCCCAAAGGGTTAGCACAACCATTTGAACCATCCACCCAAGGTACATTGTTGTTTGGGGACCATAGGTCACAATTTGAAATACAATTGACCAAAAGGGTTAGCAAAATTCGTTGAACCATCCACCCAAGGTACATCATTGTTTGGGGACTACAGGTCATAAGTTGAAATATAGTAGGATCCCTCATGTTTATATGTTGCTACTATAGCTAATAGTTGAGCCACTCTTCGTGTGTCTGTGTGTGTTGGGTTGTGTTATATTGTTTCCACGACTAGCTCCCTTAGTTAAACCGGGGGATTAGAGGGGGGGGCGGAGCCCCCTCCTTCGTTGCGCTGATGCACAAAGGGGGGGTCATAGGGATGTTAGCCCCCCTCTACAAGGTCCAGGGCAGCGCCCCTAGGATTATTTTTTTTGGACCCACAGTTTTGTCCATGGTTTTGTGCATGGTTTTCGCACATGGTTTTGGGCGCAATGGTTTTAGGTCCATGGTATTGGATGCTTCGACATGTATATATCTGTATTGTAACATTGAAAGGAACATAATGAAAAATCAATCTAGTAGCCCTGGTTTTAGGATCCAGGGGAAAATATCTATGTATATTTTTTTTATGTGTTATGATCTCACTATTGTTTATTTTCTGTGTTTTAGAATTCGTATGTAGGTAATTTATGTATGGGGTTAAAACCTACATTTGGTATCAAAGCTGTTTTGGCTTCAAGGGGACACCTTTTTTGGTGAGGGGTTTCACTCGGGCCTGTGGTAGACCCTGTTCAGTGGGAGATCTGTGGGATCGATTCTGGTGGTGAAAGAAGATGGTGAACAGTGGAAATATAGAGATCAAGAAATTTAATGGTCAGAGTTTTGAGTTGTGGAAACTCAAGATGGAGGACTTGTTGGTGGATAAAGATTAGTGGATCGTAGTAGATCTAGGTACTAAACCAACGGGAGTGTCCGATGAAGAATGGAAGAAGTTGGATGAGAAGGAAAAGAGCACAATACGATTGTGTGTCTCAGATTCAGCATTGTTGAATATATCAGGGAAAGCTACGACGAAGGATTTGTGGGATAAGTTAGGGACTTTGTACCAATCTAAGTCTCTGGTGAATAAACTATTCCTATAGAAAAATATGTATAACCTGAGGATGAAAGATGGAGACTCGGTGACAGATCATCTTAACACATTTAATATTGTGGTAAATCAGTTATTATTTGTTGATATTAAAATTTTAGATGAAGATAAGTGCACCAATTTGTTGTTTTCTCTACCAGATTCGTGGGATAGTCTGGTTATTGCAATAGGTAGCAATGCAACTGCCTTGCAGTTTGATGAAATAGTTTCATCCTTGTGACGGAGGAGATGAGACAGAAAAATATGGACAGCCAGAATGGTGATGCCTTGTCTGTACGAGGATGGTCCAAAAACAGAAACAAAAGTCATTGAGTGAGAGATCTAAATCTAGAGGGAGATCTAAATCTCTAAGAAAACCTATAAAGGTGTGTTGGAAATGCGGAAAGGAAGGGCACTACAAAAGGGAATCTAAATCTAAATCTCCTGAAAAGGAAAGAGATCTGATGATGCTCCTTCTGCAGAGGCGAAAACCACCTCAGATGAAGGTGGGGATGTGTACTTGTCTTCTTCAAGTACACACGTAGATCATGAGGCATGGTTTATTGAATTAGGTGCATCCTTTTACTTCACTCCCCATAGAGAGTGGTTCTGCAAATATGAGAAATATGATGGTGGTGATGTCTTCTTGGGGGATGACAGGAAGGCTAGAATCATTAGTCGCAGAAAATTCAAGTTGAAGTTGCAAGGTGGATGGATTAGAACACTTCCAGGTGTTCTGCATATTCCTACATTAGCCAGAAATCTGATTTTTGTAAGCAAGTTGGATGATGCAAGTGTAAAAACAATGTTTGAGAAAGATACCTGCAAGACAGCTCGGGGAGCATTGGTATTGATGCGGGGAGTTTAGATTGGAACTCTGTACAAGTTTCAAGGTAGCATTATTATTGATGGTTGCAACAGTTCTGTGGTTCCTGAAAGTGGAGCAGAAAATCTAGTGGTCTTTGGAGAAAAGGCAATGCTATGGTATCAAAGGCTTGGACATATTGGAGAGAATGGCCTTAGAATACTTCATGGTAAATGTATGGTAGAAGGTATGACTAATAGCTCTCTGGATTTTTTATTTCTGCGAAAATTGTTTATATGCGAAGAAAAATCGTGTGAGTTTGCCCTCTGGTGGTAAGAGGGCGAAACAAATATTAGAGCTTGTGCACAGTGATGTGTTTGGACCTGTGAAAGTTCTATCACTGGGTAAGTCTGTGTACTATGTATCATTTATAGATGACTTCTCAAGGAATACATGGATATATTTCCTTAAGAAGAAATCTGAAGTCTTTGACAAGTTTAAAGAATTTAAGGCTCTGGTGGAAAACCAGACAGAGAAGAAGATAAAGGTGCTGAGGATAGATAATGATGGAGAGTTTTGCAAGAAGGAATTTGAAGAATTTTGTAAGAAGTGTGGTATAGCACAACAGAAGACTACTCCATACACACCTGAGCAAAATGGATTTGCAGAAAGAATGAACAAAACGTTGATGGAAAGGGCAAGAAGCATGCTCAATGGTACTAGGTTAGGACAAGAATTCTGGGCAGAGGCAGTGGAGATAGCATGTTACCTGGTCAACAGATCACCTTCATCAGTGTTGGAGGATAAGACTCCACAAGAGGTATGGACTGGTAAGAAACCCTCTCTTTCACATCTAAGGGTATTTGGATGTGATGCATATGTACATGTTCCAAAGGAGAAAAGAACAAAGTTGGATAGTAAATCTAAAAAGTGCATCTTTATTGGGTATAAGGATGGTTTAAAGGGTTATAAGCTTTGGAACCCAGTAACAAGGAAGGTTGTGTACAGCCGAGATGTGGTGTTCGAGAGGTGAAAGATGTTATTAAACATGAAGTCCCATCAAAGGAACCTGAGAAGATAGAGTTTGAGCTTAAGGGGGAAGAATCAGACTCTACAACAGAAGAGGAATCAGAAGATAAAGAGCCACAAACTCCCATTGTGAGAAGATCAGTTCGAGAAAGAAGGAAACCAGAAAGGTATAGTCCATCTGATTTCTGTTCAAATTTTGTTTTATCTATTACTGATGATGATCCCAGAACTGTGAAGGAAGCAGCAGATTCAGAGGATGGAAAACTCTGGAAAGAGGCCATGGTTGATGAAATGAAATCTTTGCACAAAAATGAGGCTTGGGATCTAGTGGAGTTACTGGCTGGAAGGAAACCCATTGGAAGCAAATGGATGTTAAAAAAGAAGAAAAATGTAGAAGGAAAGGTGGAGAAATGCAAACCTCAGTTGGTAACAAAAGGTTATTCCCAAGTGCAGAGAATTGATTTTGGTGATATTTTTCTCCTATTGCCAAGGTAGCTTCTATTATATTACTTTTATCTGTTGCTGTTGCTTTTTATTTTGAGGTAGAACAGATGGATGTGAAGAAAACACTTCTTCATTGGGATCTAGAAGAAGAGATCTACATGAAGCAACCTGAAGGATTTGCGATGAAGGGTAAGAAAGAACTAGTATGTAAGTTAAAAAAGTCTTTGTATGGGTTAAAACAGTCACCAAGAATGTGGTATCAGAAATTTGATACATTTATACAGGGACTTGGCTTCACTAGAAGCAAAGCAGATCATTGTATGTATTTTAAATTAAATGGTGACTATGTTATTTATCTGGTCTTGTATGTGGATGATATTTTGCTGGTTGGAAATGAAAAAGAAATTATCCAGGATTTGAAGACCCAATTGTCCTCCAAATTCGACATGAAAGATCTTGGTGCTGAAAACTATATTTTGGGCATCGAAATTAAAAGAGATCAGACAAAGAGGAAGCTTTGGTTAAACCAGAGGAAGTATGTCGAGACAATATTACAGAGGTTTAATATGTAGGATAGTAAACCAGTGAAGGTTCATATTCTTGTAGGTGTAAAGTTATCTGTTGAACAGTGTCCCAAGACACAAGAAGAGGAAGATGACATGTCCCATGTCCCTTATGTAAGTGCAGTCAATAGCCTGATGTATGCAATGGTTTGTACTAGAGCTAACATTGCACATGCAGTGGGAGTGTTGAGTAGGTTTATGTCAAAACTAGGGAAGGAGTATTGGATAGTAGTGAAGCGAGTTTTCAAGTATTTGCATGGCACTAGTGATTATAGTTTGTGCTACCAAGGAAGACTAGGATTAGATAGAGTTTTGGATATTCGTGGCTTTGTTGATGCAAACTAGGCTGGAGATCTGGATCAAAGAAGATTTACAAGTGGGTATGTGTTTAACCTATTTGGAGGTGCAGTCAATTGGATGAGTAAGAAACAATCTATAGTGGCACTATCAACTACAGAGGAAGAATACATGGCAGCCACTCATGCAAGCAAGGAAGCAGTTTGATTACAGAGATTGTGTTCAAGTATGGGGTTAGTACAAGGAGCTATAAGAATAGACTGTGACAGCCAAAGTGCAATTTTCTTGGCAAAGAACCCTACTTACCATTCAAAGACAAAGCACATTGATGTTTAGTATCACTTTGTGAGGGATATGATAAAAGACAAAAAGGTGTTACTGGTAAAGGTGGACACTTTGAAGAATACTGCAGATGCATTGACAAAATCTATGAGCTTTTAGAAGTTTTCTTGGTGTAGAGAAACAATGGGCATTGCAAGGCTAGATAAATGACTAAGCTCTCCTGTGGCCCCCTATGGAAACAAAACAACAAATGGGAGAATGTTGGGTTGTGTTATATTGTTTCCACGACTAGCTCCCCTAGTTAAACCGGGGGGGTTTGAGGGGGGTGGTTAGCCCTCCTCTACGGGGTCCAAGGCAGCGCCCCGGGGAAATATATTTTTTTGGACCCATGGTTTTCGCACACTTTATAATTTATGTCATGCTTTCTCTTAGTGGCCCTATTCAATGATGAGCTAAATATGATTTATTCATGAGTTGTTGGATTGGCCTTATGCCCTGAAGAATCTATGGTTTACCCTACATACCATATTTATAATGAGGGTAAGTGTGTGAGAACTTCCCCCCTATATATTTTACCAAAAATGATAAGAATAAGAGGGATACTAAGCTCTATTTTTTGGGTTTACAATGGATGCCATCAATGGTTTAAAGGCTTAGTTGAACTGATTGTCACAAATTTTGTTGGGAATTTGGCTATTTCTATGCCAATAGAAACTCAGTTTAAATCCCTCTAAAGAGGTACACTAGTTTACACTTTTTAGGTTTACCAAGCATGTGATCCATGAATGTGAGGAGCATCCCTTCAATTTTCCTACAAAACTTTTTACTTGACAAAATATATACACTGTAATCTATATAATTTTTCATTGATAATAGTTATATATTACTAATATATAACTTAATAATTAGTATGAAGAGTGAGTATGTGGGTTTTATTGTAAAATAAAGAGCTTGAATTGAGTTCGAAAAGAAAGATCAAGTTAACATGCCATTAGAATTGAAGTCTATAAACTATTTCTAGTTTGCTAACTATAATTAGACTTGTCGATGTTTTGAAAATTTTATAAACCAATAACCATTTAGTAGAAATAATAATGTACCTAATAATATCAACAACCCTAAAATAAATGTTGACAAATCTTTTTAGAAATTCCCTTAACCTCTTTATAATATTATTAATAGTAAATAAAAAATTTATTTATTAAAAGAAAATTAATCACTCACTCTCCTAAATTAATAATTAAATAAAAATCATTTCAAATACATTCATTTTGATTAAAAAAAAACAGAAACAAACCACTTCTTATTTTATTGCAATTATGTTTACTAAGCTGATTTATGATAATCAAATTTATTATAACCCAAGAAATGCTCATTTGGTTGAAGGATGGGTTGGCCCCTCATCAACCTCTATTTACAACCTCTATTTTCAAAGTAACAGGTTCTTTAATTCACCTCATGGCAGGTATGTTTTAAATATTGTGCTTTGGTTTGTTAATTCATTAATGTTTAAAAAGATTTTGAATTTTTCATATTACATTACTTTACTTTTATATATATATATACTTACTTTACTTTACCCCTTACTTTCCTTTTTTTATATATATATATATACCTTACCTTTTATATATATATATACCTTTGAGGGAAAAGTATAACAAATAATGTTATAAAAGAAAAAGAGACTTGGCGCCTTCTGGTACACGACAACCGAAATCGTGAAAGAATTTGGCACCGACATTTATAAAAATAACAAAATAATAAATAATTTAAAAAATTCCCACAACGACAAATCTACCTCTCCATGATGTTTGAAAAGTTCCCTTGGAAAGAAAAGTCACATTATTGGATATGAGCATTTTTTTCAAACTTTTGCAGTTTGACATTTTAACTATTTCTGATTAGGTTTATTTTTATATAGATTATAATATTATAGTGTAATGGTAAAGTTGATATATGAATTTATAAATATTTTGATAAAAATAAAGTTATATAATTATTTCTGATTAGGTTTATTTTTATATAAATTATGATATTATAGGGTAATGGTAAAGTTGATATATGAATTTATAAATATTTTGATAAAAATAAAGTTATATAGTTAGTGTTTTCTGTTATTTAAGTTAATTATTGAATTTTGAAAAATATGAATAAGTTTTTATATTTCAACAAGGGTTACAAAGTAGTTATTTTTGTTTAAGTTAATTATAGTTAAATTAGAGTGAAAAATAATAAAGTCATATATTTTTGTAGCGCTTATATATATTTTATTATATAATTTGGTTAAAAAATTGAATCAATCTGACTTTGGTTAATTTTTGGAACATAAACAAAGTTTCAAATGACTTGATTCACAGATTTTAAAAAAATTGACTGTGATTTACAAAGTGTTAAGTGGTTAGAGAGAATAATTTTTTTAATAACTATCCATCTAACTTGTTAAGAGGCAAGTTGTATAACTTTGTCACTCATTACTCTACAACATTTTCTCTTGAAACATATATATTTTATTGTATTAATATTTTATATCAATACAAAATAAAATTATGAAAATGTAAAATTGTATGAATATAGTTTGTTTTTAATATTTTACAAAGTTTTTAATTTTATGAATATGGTTTTTTTTAAATACTTTACCAGTTTTTAAAAACTTCAGTTTCTATGAAATTAAGTTGTAATTAAAATTTTGGATCCAAATCTCATATACCAAGTTAATAGTTTTTTTTTCAAGTTTTTAAAAACTTTAATTTGTATGAAATTAAATTGTAATCCAAATTTTGGATCCAAGTCTCATATACAAAGTTAAATGTTAGACATTTTTGATATCACATGATTTTATGATATAAATTTAATTACTATTATTGTGGCATTTGATATTTAATTGATGTTAATTATTGTGTTTAGAGTCACTTTAAGAGATGTTGTAATGTTATGTTGTAGAGGGATCAAATTTCTTGAAGTACAAACTTTTTTTCAAAATTTACAAATTTATACTTCGAGAGATTTTATTTGCAAGTTTACACCCTAAAAGATTTGATCTTTCTAGATCTTTTAGTAGATTTGAAGTTAAAATGAATCTTGGCTAATTATTTAAAATATTATTTTAACTTTAAAATAAGATTGTAATTGTATCCAAGTTTTATATATAGAATTAAATGTTAAATATTTTTGGATTTTATATAGATATATATAAATAATTAATTAAAAAGATACTTTAATATTAATTATTAGTTAAAATAAATTTTATGATTGTAATGGGATATAAAAATACAAATTAATAATTTAAAGGGAGTAAATATTTTGCAAAATAAAAATCTAATTCTCTCATCACCAATAAATTATTTTATTTAAACAAAACTTTTTAAAAAATTCAAAATTAACATTCCTGGTCTCCGTAGAGATAATCTGATTGGCACTCTCGCCATAAGAGTGTAGGAAACGTGATCACGTGCGATCAGATTACGTACGATAATTAGACATTTCAAAGCAAGCATGACTTGACGCGTCAGCTTGTCACTTAGTACATTGGCATTAGTCAATAGGAATATAAAAACTATAACCAATCAAAGTGCATAAAAAACAAAATTAAAATATTTTAAAAATAAATTAAATTTATTTATAATGTGAATTTTGTAAACTGTTGTTTAATTTTTTTCCAAACTTGAATTAATTCAGGGTCTAACACATATAAAATGTGTGATACCCTATTGGCAAGGATAATAAAAATAAGAGCAGAAAAAGTTTGATTAAATAATTGTTAAATAAATTATAAAATTTCATATTAATTATATTAGTTTTTAAAAATATAAATATTCATAGATATGTTTTTTAAATCAATTATATAAGTTTTTTAGATTTTTGACGCATTTTGAACTAATTGTTGAATTGAGGCTTCTGTGATCCATATCAGGTTTATGAGAAATTCTTCGGCATAAATCACAGGATAAATCATTTGTCGACGTGTTTCAAACCAACAAGTGTAGTTCATCGTCAGGACAAGCTAATGGGCTCCATATTCAGGACGATTAGTTAAATTGTAGTTCATCTAATTGTCTTGAAGATGAACCACATTAGCTTGTTCAAAACATGTCACAATCTAAAAGATTTATGTGATCGATTCGGAAGACATATCTCTTAATAACTCTACTCACAAAAGTCTCCTTTAAGATAAAGATAAATATGTTTTAAATACTAAATAAACTATTTAATATAAGAATGGTAGGTGTGAGGTTCTTTTGACTTTGGGGGAAGTTAAGAAACTTTTTTTAGTTGGAGAATTAGGTCAATCTTGTGGAAAACAAGTCTTACAATCTAGTTATTGGGATATTATGAAAAAATAGGGGAGAGGGTTAGGTATTTAACAATCTCAAAACTATTCCCATAACATACCCACTTGCATCTGTCTCAACTTTGCAAGGCTTCGGTAATTTAGGGAATGTGAGAATTGGTACTTGAATAAACTTTCATTTTAGCTTGACAAAATCTTTTGGTCGATTCTTTCCCCACTAGAAACTCTTAACACTGACTATTATGGTGTGTTATTGTGTGGAGTGATGCAACAACCAATAAAAAGTATGTCATTAACATATTTTGGTATCACTCTACCCCAAAAAAGCTCATAAGGATGGTATGCATCCTTATAGGATATATCTTGAATTCCTCTCCATTGATCACATACCCTAAATACACTAATCATTGCTAAGAAAACTCACTTTTATTGAGGTTTGCTAGAAACTAATGCTTTCTAAGAGTCTTTAATAACTATATAAGATGTGAGATGTGCTCCTCCCAAGTAGAGATAAAAACCAATATTTCTTCCACATACACTATTTCAAATGAAACTAAATAAGGACAGAATACACCATTCATCAATTGAATAAATTTAGATGGTGCATTACAAAAACCAAAAGGCATGAACAATCATTCATACAAACCTTGCCTTGTCTTTAAGGCTGTCTTTAAGGTGTCTTCTTATTTGACATGTTCCTAGTGGCATCCTGATTTAAGGTCCAACTTGGTGAAGTACTTGGCATGTTGTAATTAATATAACAAATCGTCAATCCTAGGTAGAGGGTACCAATTCTTGAATGTGATCTTATTCAAAGCTATGTAATCAATACACATTTATCAAGTCCAATCTTTCTTGCATATAATGATGGTAGATGACCCACAAGGCGAGGTTTTTGGTCGAATAAATCACTACTCCATCAAATATTGCAACTATTTATTCCCTTCATCTACTTTCAAAATAGACTTCTGACATAACCCAATATTGGTAATGAGGAGTCAGACAACAACTATATCTTTTGCTCCACTTCTCTCTTAGGACGAAATCCTTTGGGATTTTGGAACACTCCTTTACATGCTTGTAACAACTCCTACAAATTTTTTATTTGATTTTTAGGGATTGATTATTCCCTGTTGTAGATAATTGCAGTTTCAAAAAAAATCATCATTTACACATTACATTCACCCCAATTACATCATATTATCATCAATAATTATGTAGTGAGAACAATAACATCTACAATGAAGTGCAACAATAAAGAAAAATAAAAGAAAAACATGCGCAATAGAGACACCAGGAGTTAGGTTAAAGACTAAGGGAGAACCCCACAAGGAGGAAACCCAACCAAATTCTTCTTCTATTAGATATTCATCAAATGTTCAGCTGAGATACAAAGTACAATAATCTTGAGATATCATCATCAATCACATCAGGCCTCTTAGGGCCAACCCAAGTCTGTTCACAACTACAGTTGTGAACTATCTCTAATGAGATACTACCATATCATGTCGTATCAAAATTACTGTCATAGTCACATCAGTAATCAACAAGGTCACACATACTACCACTGTTATACATATACTTCAAAAGTGCATATGAATGAAGGTCATTGTCATATATGATAGATCATTGTCATGCATCACAATTTTTTCTCCATATGTTTGTTATCGTATTAGGGTCACATTCATAGACTTATATCTAAGTCAATGTTATACTATAAGGTTGATATAATAACAAGGGTATTGTCATATATCTGTTCCATATCTCTTTGATCATCATTGATCATTCAATTTTGTCAAGATAATAGATAATATTACCTTTCATCAATCTCAATGTAGAATATGTAATACAAGACATACCATAGAGTGAGTTATTATAGATAGTGCAGGTAATGTATAAATGAAACATACCACAAAGAAATATATACCATAGAGCAAGCCATATGCAGACCACTATATCACTATAATGCGAACCATCTCATAGGTATATGTGCCAACCACTGTAACCACACACACACACGCACACACATGAATCGAACCACATTCCAATGTATAAATAGATGTGATGCCAATGTAGTCTAAGAAATGTTAGGGAAGAACCACGAGCCATAATATAGATACGATGTAACTGTAATCTGAGCAATTCCAAGAGATAGTAATCCAAGCCATAATCAATTGCAATATTCATAAATCTAGCCACAAAGTATAGAGTTCATTGCAGTATCAATAATGAGCCATTGTAGTATCAATAATGAGTTACAACAAAATCGAGTCATTGTAGAGCCACTATAATTTCAATGGAAATCCATCACTATAAATAAACGATGCCACTAAATATTATGAGCCACCATTATATTGTATTGTTGAGCCACGGTTTAATGCGATGCAACAAAATGAGCCATTATACATATGATATGACCCAAAATTAAATGCACAGAAGCCATATATAGAAGGATAGTGGATCACAAAACCATACGTGCCATTAGAAATATAAAAATATGCACAATAACAAATCCCTGTGATTAGCTCTTTTTTTTGCTTCCAAGGACTGTTTTAGTGTATTTTTCTCCAATTTTTTGAAAAAGTTTGCTCTATTTATTAGGATGGCGCAATTTTTTGCATTTCTTTCGCTGTCAAAAAAAATTAGGCACTAATTCAGGAGATAATAGTGCCACAAATCTCAATATCAATAGCGTCGGAAATAACGCCTGAAATTAGTGCCAAAAGTAGCGTCTTAAATTGTGTCGGAAATAGAGTCGAGTTTATCTCCTTTTTTTGCACCTACATTACCTCGGTTAGCTCGCTTTATAGCCCCAAAATTAGAGCCAGATGTGCCTAAATAGTTAATTAATTAAGGTGTTAGGGGGTTAAGTGGATAGGGGTTTTGAGGATTATGGGATTTAGGGTACATAGATTAAGGTTTAATGGATTAGGGTTAGTGTTTAAGGGATTGAGGGTCAAGAGTTAAGGGATTTGGTTCTTATAGGTTACGTAGTTTAGTGGTTAATGGTTGGGCTATTTCAGGTTTGGATGGTCTGTCAAAGCTTGTTGTTACAGAAGTACATTTCAATTCCTTTATTGATTTGGATTAATTAAGCTTCTAGGAGCTGTTGCTATTACATTGACAATTTCTTAAGCACATGTTGCCTTTCCTAATCAGAACAAATCTAGGAAATCCAATTATTCATCCAATTAATACATACCTCACCCTATCATAATATTGCATGATTAGAATGTTTTGACACCATTACATTTTACAATTAAACTGATGTAACGTCACCACTTAAGCTGGGGGAGATATTGGGTCATGGAATTGTCATATTTTTCCTACTTATTTTTTTATATTGATCCCTTTTTGACCAACATGACCACATATTATTGTTGTAACAACTCTCATTCACCTAAGCATGTCCTTTTTCACTTGTCGCTTTCTTAGACCAATTCTACTTATAATTTGACAGTAAAATTACTTTCTTAGGCTGATTGTTATCATAAAACTAATGTATAGGTCATTTCATGTTTGTATGGTCTATTGAAGCTTATTTTTACAGGATTACATTTCAGTTCCTTTATTGATTCGGATTAATTAAGGTCCCGGGAGCTGTTTTTGTTACACAAACAATTGCTTAAGCATGTATTGCCTTTCCTAATCAGACTAGATCTAGGAGCATGTCAAAGTCAAAAGAAACAACTCATCACTTGGAGATATTTGTGGAGCATCTAGATCATTTGGTTGAGATATTTTGTAACTCTATTTGTAATTAAAGGAAATTGTTATAGTTTTACCCCTTCCATGGAAATCATTGTGTAATTGTTAAGATATCATTTTATTTTAAGATCACATGAGAATGAAATATTCTTGTGATGATCTTCTCATTGTAATTAAGATCTCTAAAAGAGAAGATTGTTTTCTCACGAGGGCTAGAGCGAAGAATTAGAGAATAGGATTGGAAAGGGGAAACACTAGAGCTTTGTAATCCTAATACTTTTATTAATTCAAATCTCAACTTTGTGGTTCAATAATTTCCTCTGAGTATTTTGTGTGATTTTTAGTATAATAGCCTATGTTGAGGAGGAAGTGATCTAGGTCGATATTGGTGGCCACCCACCTATTCCACTTAGACCCCCACCATCTTTCAGTTTCCATAATTGTAGCACAATTTACTATTTTTGGCAGTTTTTTGGGTCGTGAACTTCTAGAGCCGTTTTGAGGCCCTAAATGATGTTTTTTGGAAAATGAGAAAACATGTTTATTTGATTGACGTTTTCAATATAAAGTTGTATTCCTTGGATATATATTTCTAACAAGGTTTCGTGCACGTCAAACGAAGGTTTTATGCCAAAGTTAAGACCCTGGGAAGTTGATGTACCAACTTACCCCAACGGGGCCTATAGTTTTGGCACTTCATCTCCTAGAATTAGGTTTTTGGATGTTCATCATTTTCCATTGTTTCTCAATAATAAATTGGCCTTCGACCCTCATTGCAACATAGTTCAGAGGCATGTAACTGCCACATCTCTTCTCAAAGATAAGCTACCATCACCCAACCTAGTCTATTCCCATTTTGTATGTAAGCATCTTTCAGTTCTTTGATATTAATGAAATGAAGATTTATTTCTGTTGCATATCTATGTTTATGTTTACATCTGTACTTTTTTCTTTCTAGCATAAGTCCGGATCAAGAAGGGCCCTCCTTCTGAGCAAGGATCACTAGTTAGTTAGAGGGGAATATATAGTTGAATAAATATTTCTCATTTATTTGATTGTTGTTACTGTTGTTATTACAATTAATTGTGTATGTAATTTAATTAATTGCAATAATCTTTGGATGGTGTGACAACTTAAGTCCTGGACTAGTCCCTCAATTTAGTGTGGAAGTGAATTATTTTCTTTTTTGTTATAGTTTGGATTGCACTTCCTTTTATGTGTGCAAATTGAATGAGTGATGATTTTCAGGAGTGTTGTGAGAGTGGTTGAATGAAATATTGGATAAATATTTATCAGTTATGGGATTGTTGTTACTGCTGCTGTTACAGTTAATTTGGTGTTTAATTTAATTTGCAGTAAGATTTGGATGGTGTGACAACTTAAGTCCTGAACTGATACCTTATTTTAGTGTGGCAATGAATTATTTGCTTTGTTGTTACAATTTGGATTGCACTTCCTTTCATGTGTGAATATCAAATAAGTGATATTTTTCAAGAGTGTTGTGATAGTGGTTGAATGATAGATTGCATAAATATTTCTCAATTATGTGATTGATGTTATTGCTGCTATTACAATTAATTTTGTGTGTAATTTAATTAATTGCAATAAGCTTTGGATGGTGTGACAACTTAAGTCCTGGACCATTCCCTCAGTTTAGTGTGGCAATGAATTATTTTCTTTGTTGTTACAGTTTGGATTGCACTTCCTTTTATGTGTGCAGATTGAATGAGTGATGGTTTTCAAGAGTGCTATGAGAGTGGTTGAATGATATATTGCATAAATATTTCTCATTTATGTGATTGTTGTTACTGTTGTTGTTATAGTTAATTCTGTGTGTAATTTAATTAATTGCAGTAAGATTTGGATGGTGTGACAACTTAAGCCCTGGATTGGTCCCTCAATTTAGTGTGGCAATGAATTATTTGCTTTAATGTTACAGTGTGGATTACACTTCCTTCTATGTGTGCAGATTGAATGAGTGATGGGTTTTAGTAGTGTCGTGAGAGTGGTTGAATGACATAGTAACTTATTTTGTAGTATTTATTTGCATTGAATATGCGTGGAGTGTGTACTAGCTTTGTTGATTTCTTAGAGTGTGTGTGCAACAAATTTGGGTTGAGATTATTTTATACTAGTCATCATCTGCCTTAGCATAGACTCTGCACGACAACCTTGTAAAAATTAAATCCTACTTGGATTGATAATTAAATGTAAGAGAGGGTTGACCAACATTAAAATTTCAAATAATATAAAAATAATGAAGTTAAAAAAATTTCTGATTGAAATCATTATGAGATATGGGAATTACTATTTTATTAAATTTTATGTCTTCACGAACATATGTTGATACAAAATGAATGGAAGAAGCATTCAAGTAATCTTAATTTTTTCTTCCAACAATTCATACCATATCTTGAACATTATATTAACTAAACAAAATATACAATATTTACAGCCATGAGGTTCATCTCTACCTCAGAACGAGGAAACCAAAGAGAAAAATCAAAAGTTCTCTACCCCTGAAGGGGGAAACCAAAGCTTACAACTTCCAAATTGTTTCTAAAAAATGTGTGGCCATACAAATTACACAGGAGGGATGAGCCTCGTGGCGTCTGGATAGTATCCTGAGGGGTGGTAGAAAATGTGAATTGCAACAAAACTGGTGTAGGAATTTACAGGGTAAGTTCCTCAGACAGAACACCAAAGGACACCGCTCACAAACAGATCGCAGATCAATACACCAATACTTTTGACATGGTTAAAACCCTCAAAGAGGGAAACAGTCCACGGCCTGAGCCAACGCGGCCACTTCAGGCAATTTATTAATAAAATAATGAAAATTTACATAAGCTTCTCTCATGAACGGTTAACCTACAAATGACCCTCCATGCTCTTTAAATAGAGATCATGGACCAATCGGGTGTTAAGCCATGGATCAAGTGTCGGTAATATCGAGGAGAGAATGAACCATCGGATCACTACATATCGTGACCGTCGGATTGTAAGTTACAAAATGTACATAGTAAAGAAACACACTTTACCTAACTCTATACTAGACCAAGTTGTACTTAACTATTTCCTATGTGTCGGAATATCCTAACATCCCCCCTTAAGAACAACTTGGGATAGGATTGAAGGATTTAAAAATATGACACAATAGGAGAAGGAAGGAGGCACTAGAGCCTATCCCCCCTTAGTGACAACTTCCTGAACTCCAACCATAAATCAAAGTTTAGTGAACTTCGCCTCTGTGAGAGCCTTTGTAAACATGTCTGCAACTTGATCATCTGTTGAACAATATTGCACTTCAAGAACATGGTAATGAATGAGATTTCTGATGAAGTGCATGTGCAGTTCAATGTTTTTGCTGCGCTGATGTTGGACTGGATCTTTGCATAGTTGAATGGCACTTTGATTATCACACCAAAGTGTAGTCGGATGCTGCTGCTGAAAGCCAAACTCTGACAAGTTAGATACAAAAGTTTTCCTACAAGTTGACGGTATAAGGTAGCATCAACTTCAGGAGAAGTACAAGTGAATGAAAGTTTGACTCTAGACTGAAAGGGAGAAGGGGCTGGCTTATAGTCTTCCATGTGAAAATGGCGTAGAATATCACAGGCATACTTGGATTGGGAAAGGGAAATACCTTCCTTGGATTGCAAGACTTGAAGACCAAGAAAATAATGTAAGTGTCCTAAGTCTGTCATTTCAAACTTCCTTTTAAGGCTAGACTTCACATGGTTTATAAGGTTGGGATCACTACCAGTCAGGATAAGATCATCAAGATAAAGAAAAAGAATGATAAGAGACTTGCCCACTTTCTTGGTGTAGACAATATTGTCAGAATGACACCTAGAAAAGCCATTTTCTAAAAGAAAGTTATCCATTTTGTCATACAAAGCTCGAGGAGCTTGCTTGAGACCATAAAGGGATTTCTTAAGCCGACATACAAGGCTGGAGTCTGTTTGTATAAAGCCAATAGGTTGTTCCATATAGATTTCTTCATGCAAGTCCCCCTGCAAGAAGGCGGATTTAACATCCATCTGATGGACTTCCCATTTGAAAGAGGCAGCAAGGGAAAGAACAAGGCGGATAGAGTTCATTTTGGCAACAGGGGAGAAGGTTTTAGTATAGTCAATGCCTTCAACTTGTGAAAAACCCTTAGCAACAAGACGAGCTTTATGTTTATCAAGTTTCCCATCTGGTCCATACTTGGTTCTGTAAACCCATTTGCATCTAACAAGTTTTCATCCCTTTGGTAGAGGAACAAGATCCCATGTATCATTTGCCAATAATGAATGATATTCTTCATTCATAGCTGCTTCCCAATCTGGATGGCCTGAAGCTTCTGCAAAGGTGTCAGGATCATAATTCACTGAAGCTTGAGCCAGTAAATAAGAGGCTCTCTCGAACTGAGAACGTGTACGTCGCTGATCTGTAGGATCACCGGCAAGATCACCTACTGCACCCCGAGTAGCACGGACCCATTTTGGAAGCTGAGGAGCTGAAGGAGGATCCTAAGAAGGTGGGGGAGGATTTTCATCCTCGCTTTCATCATCTGAAGAAGAAATATTTTCAAAAGTAGAAGAGATAGGGAGAGGTGGCACATCCGTCGAACTAGGCTCGCAGGCCGATATATTTTCAGCAAACTTTACATCTCTTCTAATGATAACATTTTTGGACTTAAGTGGAATAAGTCTATATCCTTTGACATCTTCAGAATATCCAACAAAAATACATTTTTCACTCTTAGGTTCTAAAGCTTTATGTTTCTCATCTGGAATATGGGCCCATGCTTCACTTCCAAAAACGCGAAAGTGACTTACATCTGGTTTGATTGAGCTACATGCTTCTTCTGGAGTGATATTCTTTAAAACCTTAGTAGGAGTGTGATTTATTATGTAATTTGCACAGTTAATTGCTTCTACCCAATAATTGAGACTAAGTCCTTTAGATTGAAGCATACAATTAGCCTTTTCCTTTAAGGTGCGATTCTTACTTTCAGCTACACCATTTTGTTGTGGAGTATATGGAACAGTATGTTGCATTTGAATTCCATTCTCAGTGCAAAAGTTGATGAATGTGTTTTTAACATATTCTTTGCCATTATCAGATCTTAGCTTAAGAATTTTATGTCCAGATTGTTTTTCAACAAAGGCCTTAAAGGCCAAGAACATGTTAAATACTTCACTCTTGAGTTTTAAGAAGTATACCCAAGTGCGTCTGGAGAAATCATCAATGAAAGTTAAGAAATACTTGTAGCCAGAGAATGAAGCAACTGGAAGTGGACCACATAAATCACTATGCACGAGCTATAAAGGGGCTGAGGCGTGCCAAGAGGCACGTTTTTCAAAACTATCCCGATGATGTTTTCCGAGTACACATCCAGAACAAACACCATCTCTGCAAGATACCATTGGAAGACCTGTCACCATATTTTCTTTACATAGATTCTGAAGAGAGCGATAGTTTAAGTGACCAAATCGCTCATGCCAAAGTTTGCTCACTTCATCATTATGAGCAACAAATACTAAGGGAAGATTTGATGACCCAAAGTTGTGAAACTTATACAACCTTGTAGAATCATCAGCAATGCCAGTAGCTAAAATCTGTCTAGGATCTCTTAGGTCCTTAATTACAACATCGTGAGGTGAAAATTCAACGATTTTACCTTCACCTGAATGGGTTATCTGATATACAGATAGAAGGTTGCAGGATAAGGTTGGAACACATAATACATCATTAAACTGGCGATTGTCTAGATGAACAGTTCCAGTCCCTACAACACTAAGAGATCTATCATCACCAACATATATATTTTTGGTGTTACAATCATTTAAAGAAGAAAACATGGCTTTGTTTTTGGCCATGTGATAAGAAGCTCTAGAATCAATGAGCCACTCATGAGAATGAGAAGAAGAAGATACATTTAGTGCATAGCCAGACCGAGATGCTTGATAACCACATGTAGAAAGTGTCATTCCTGAAGATGAAGTTGAAGTTGAAGATTGCTCCAAATGGATGTTATGCTTCTTCATTGCTGCTTCCAAGGCTTCCATCTTCTTAAAGCATTTGGATTCTAAGTGGCCATCTCGATTACAAAAGTTGCAATGTCTATCAGTCTTCTTCCATTTGTTTTTATTTGTCTTATCATTTTGTTGAAATGATTTTTCATTTTGAGGCGGAAACTGCTTAGGACCCTTGTTTGGTTTAGGACCATTCCTTTTAGGATACGACTTCTTAGGATTCTTTGAATTTGGTTGTTGTTGGGCGGCTAACGCTTTCTTAGAAGAGTTTCCAAGATGAAGAAGACCAAGGTGTAAGAGTTTTTCTTGTTCTCTTATTAAAGAATCACAAAAGGAATCAAAGGAAGGGGACTTGTAGGCTTGTCCTTGAGAAATGAAGGCTTCTCTTGTAGAATGGAAGGTGGAAACAAACACAGAATAGGTTGGTCCCAACTTAGTAAGAATGGAGTAGATAAGGCTACTATATTCTTTCTTAACCTTAACACCTTCCAAGAGAAGTCTAAGGGTCTTGAACTTGTGGTGGGCTCCAGTATTGTAGCAATAATGCTACAACTCCTGGGGCTCCCTATCTCTAATTTTATCAACCCGGTAGTTCGTAACAAACTTGGAAGCGACGGTGCTATATGCACAAGTACTAGCTCTTGTCGCAGCTGTCACTTGGTCAGCTGGCACAAGTCTGCTAGGGCTCAAGCCAACTTCTATAGGCTCTCAGAAGAAGCTTGCTAAATGATGGACGAAAGCTATCTCAAAGAAAACTAATCTACTTGGCAAAAACGAACTGAAAGCAAATCAAAGCATAGAAACCCTAGGAAACCCTAATTTGACTAGTCTAACCTCTATGATGCAAAGAATGTGAATGAAACTTCTACCAATGCTACCATTACTTCTAGTAAGTGAAATTGCATGAATCTAAGCTACTTGCATCTGAAAAGACGTGTTTTTGTATTTCTTTCTTAAGTGAATGAAGTGATTGTGATTTTGTTCTTATTAGGGTTTGGTTGTGCAGAGGAGGTGCAAGGAGGAAGGAAAGCTTGGGAAAGGTTGGGGAGGCTAGGAGAGGTCCCCAAGGATCCTCAGCATCCGTCCATAGAGGTTCCTCACGTTCAGAGGCTCAGCAACCGAGTGAGTGGCCTCCTACAGGATGTCTGCAGGGGATTCTACAGGAAACTCAGGGATTTCTACAGGATGTGCTGTAAGTGGAAGTTTTGGGTGATGGTGAAGGGATGGAATGGTTTGGGTGGATAGGTAAGGTGGAGATGAGACTTGTGATGACTCAGGGGTAGAGAAATAGGATAGAGAATGAGTGCACGAAGTGGTTGGTGGATAGAAGGATGGGATCAACAAAAGGACAAAAGGATGAAGCTACGTGGTAATGAAAGAGTTGGAAGGTGAACCAATGAACAGCAGTATAAAGCGTGTAGAGGAATGTGCATGAAGCTGTGATGAAGGTGTATGGTGCAAGAGTGAAGTGCATGGGAAGATCTATCATAAACGAGACTATGTTGCAGCATGTATAAAGTGAATAACTACGTATTTTTGTGGTTGGTATAGGCTGCACTCCAATCTCCAAACAGAGATGGCAGTGGAGACTTCCTCAACCTTTTTCCTTGGAGCTCCAATGTATTATCAACCTGCTAATCTAACTAAACAACCGAAAGTAATTCAACCATAAGCTAAACTCATTCAATCTCATAAAAACTAACTCAGCAAACCTGTAATTTCGAATTGCATGGTAAAGCAATGAACTAAAGTGCTGAAACAAAAAGAAATTATCATTACAACACAGAGGAGGTCTGTTTCTCTCTTAAAGACTCAGAATTGGATCAAAAGCTGCCTGTCTTTATTGAATAATCATGAATCTAATGACATGCCAAAACTGGCTTACAAGGAGCAAAAACCGAGCTACAACATGACTAACCAAATTGACTAACTAGCTATCCCCAAATTGACTAACTAGCTACACAAAATGACTACCCACTAGCTAACCAAAATGAGGCCCCAAGCCTTCTTATTTATACAATTTGAGGACCCAACAGTCCTCCTAAAAGTTAGGGACTTGGCTGCCCAAGACTTGTAGTTAACAGCAGTCCAACTTGACTTGCTTGGCTACCCTTGAGCTGATTGATTCGGTGGCCCTTGAACTCCGAGCTGATGGTGGAGAATTCGAGGTAAGGGCCCATAAATGAGGGGGACACCTTCCTACAAATCCTCTAGCTTGTTCTCCCACGAATTTGGCTGCCAAGTGCTCATTAAGACCTTCCATTTTGTCTCCAAGTTGACCAAAAAGGCTACACAAAGCACCCATTAGACTTGTTAGCATAATGACTAACCAAATTCACTCTATTAACACAAATATAATCAAAAACATGCAATAAACAAATGAGAATGGTGGATTAAGTCAAATTAGGAGGTTGGATGAGCCCAAATATTTGTCCATTTTTGGGGCTCATCATCACCCCCCTACTGAAAGTGTTGCTCATCCTCTGAGCAACCAAATCTCTCCCCTTGTCTTTGATGGCCCTGGTGGCTTCCTTGGCTAACATCTCAGCCGATTTCTCCTTTGGCTTCCCTCTTTTCAAACTTCCTGTAGAACAGTTCACTGGCTTCCTGTAGAAACGGTCTCTTTCTTCCTGTAGAAACAGTCTGCTAACTTCCTGTAGAAACAGACAGCACCACTGTTTCGGCCTGCTTGGCTGTGGGCGATTTTCCTTTCAGCTGGGCTGTGGCAGCCTTCATCTCCTCCTCCTTCCTGCTCTTCTTCCTCACTGCCTGCTGCTTGTAACTCTGAACATGTAACCTGCTCATTGTTCACTGCCTGCTGCTTGTAACTCTAAGCTAGTGTGATTTGATGATTTGCCCCCATTAATTAGGATCATAGCACAACATAAAATTGGAGCAATATGCCTGGTTGACCTCCATGGCCAAGCTAGGAATGTTTCCAAAGCAGAAGATCAACAAAATGCTATATGAATCACCTGCCATAATGTGGCAGCTTTCATGGATGCCCAAAGAACCCATGGGAATATGGAGCTAGGGAAACATGCAGCAGAATGCGTTTTTATTTGGACTCG
The DNA here is from genome assembly GCA_031772625.1 of Pinus tabuliformis. Lineage (NCBI taxonomy): Eukaryota > Viridiplantae > Streptophyta > Pinopsida > Pinales > Pinaceae > Pinus > Pinus tabuliformis. Next base: position 1,253,574,709 of record CM062820.1, on the reverse strand, counting down.
TTGTATCAGCAACTTATGTGCTGCTATAAAACATTTATGCTGCAGCTGGCAAGTAGACTTATGTAACAAAGGTAAGAAATATGAGGAATTACAATGGGTGAACCTAATTGCAGTGAGGATTTGATGAAGCCAAAACTTGTAACCATTTTGCTTTTGCTGCAGAGGATGACATAAATTGCACAAGTTAACAACCACTTTACGAAATCAAGCCTTCACACCCATGTATAGGTTCACCATGCGTTGCTGACTTCTAAGTTTTCAGCTAGCATCTCCTGAAGCAGCATAGAGGCTATTTGCTGTGTCCTCATAGCCATTCCAATCTTCTTCTACCAGAATCCTATGAATATATTGATCCACATGCAAAACTTCAAGAGCTTCATTTTCAATTTGAAATCAGTGGCTTACAGTCTTAGCTAAACGTGACACACCATACTTCTGAACTCGTACAACGGGCATCTCCATGCTTTCTGGACTGGTTGGCCATTTTAGAAGAGCTGTGAAAGCACCTGATTGGTCTTCTGACAGTGGTATTGCAAGAGGAATTATACCCCGTCTAGCATAAGGAGGGGCAAGTTTTTCACCCTTGGCCATATGATAATTGTCCATCTTTCTTCAAGCTCCAAACTTGATGAAGAACCTTAGGCTTCTCTGCTCAGGAAGACTCTGCTGCACTTTCCTGTAGACGACATCCTGTAGAAACGCCTGTAGAGCGTGATTCGGCCTTTGAATGATCTTTGCATGCGGGAGAATTGTTAACAAGCCCAAAAACTTGATGAAGGACGTGAGTTTAACATTTGCAAGTGTAAATGAACAACAGTTAGCAAGTGTACCTGAACAACAATTAACGTGAGTCTTCAGCCGAGCGTTCCTTTATTCACTGCGTGATTTGTGGTGAGGTGGCAGAGACCTGCGCTTAGCCCATGCAAACTGTTCGTCCTCTGCAGTTCCATCTGCCTGTGATCCCTTACCATTTGTTTCACTGGAGTTTAAACTATCCATGACTGGCTGTGTTTTTTTCAGTTTCACGTGAATGACCATGCTGCGTGACTGCCGGCTGAGTTCTTAGGGACGACAATCAGCTGAACCTCGCTAATTCGTGGCTTAATCCCACCATTCCATTAATTCATGCAGTTTTCGAATTAAATTTATGCAATAGAGGAATGAGTTTGTCACATACCTCGAAGTTGAATGGCTGCCGTGAGCTTTTTGCTGCTGCCTGCTCTGATTTTGCTGCTGCATGCTTAGTTTTTCTGATTGCATGTGGCTTGGCTGCTAATCCTTGATTGTTTTTTTCATGTGCAGGTGTCCTCTGGCCGGATCTGAGTGCATGCAATCATTTCCACGTTCAACTCTGCCCGTTCAAGCTGCTGCTGCTGCATGGTCACAAAACCAGAACTTCTTTTTGCCATTTCTCCCAAACAGTCGATCAGATTGATATAAAACTCGGGGAGCATGTTCCTATCATCATCATGCATCTCCCATAGCAAATTCGTGATCAATGGATGCACGGATTTCGAGAAAATTGGAAAATGGCTGAAGATTTTAGAGCTCGATTTCTCGGAAACCGTGAATCGGAATTGGCTGAAACTTCTTGGGTAGGTTACTATTACCCACGTGCATCTCCCCATGAAACAGGTTTTGAAACGGATGCACGGTTATGGAGAAAATGCAAAAATGGCTGATGGTGATGGAGGCTAATTTCTTGGAAACCGTGCACCGGAATTGCATGAAACTGCTCAGGCATGTTGTCATCGACCTTGTACAATCCCCCATAAAATGGTTTGTCAAATGGATGCATGGTTCTCAAGTTATGGCAAAAACAAATTCTGCTCTATGTGTTTTTGGCTTCAAGGCATTTTGCATGTGTTTGCATGGTATGACAAAATGAATTTTGGCTGTGATGCAGGTATGGAGATGATGGAGGAGGAGTTGGAAGATTGCAGGAGGACTTCTGAACCTTTGAGGAAGCTACCATGCTCGCCAAACCACTTTTTGAAATCCATGGCTAGTTTCCCTCAATTTCTACAGGAAGTTCCTGTAGAAGCACAATGAGAAGCACAATGAGGTGGACGAATGATGGAGAAAGGCAAGGGATGGACACACAAGTGCTTGTAGGCCTAATCAACAGATTCCCACCATTAGATTCACTTTTGAGATTGAATTTGGCTCGTCCAAAGGTTCTACAGGATGTTTCCTGTAGAAATACAGAGCTTCCTGTAGAAAACACAGTTTTGAGGAAAGAAGCATAATGACATGAAAAAAATGATGGAAAAGGGGTGAGGAGTGGAAACATGGATGAGTGTAGGCCTCATGGACATATTCCAAGCCTTCAGGTCCTCTTCGGAGATCAATTTGGCTTTTTTGTAAGCTTCCTGTAGAAGATACGAAACTTCCTGTAGAAGGCACAAAAACTCCTTTGACCTTGATTTGAGTGCTCCTCCTGCCATGAAACATCCTTCTTGCAACCTGAAATGTCATTGCTGCAACATAAAATTATTGAATGATGATTAGCTTTATTTTTCTTTTTTTTTTCTTCTTTTTTTTTTGAAAAACAACTAGGGCGCCTCATGGAGGTTTTCACCCTAATTGCCTGCCTTGGGCGCCTCCAAGGGAGGTTTTCACCCAAAGATCTTTTTATCTTTTATTTTCTTTTCTTTCCAACCCATTGACCACCTCATGGAGGTTTTCAATCAATGAGCCAATCTAAGGCGCCTCCGAGGGGGTTTTCACCTTAGATTTTTATTTTTCTCTTATTTTCATTTTTTCATTTCTTTATTTTTTCATTTTTTCCTACCCTACCCTACTTGAAAAACAAAATCATTTTCAAGTATAAGAATACTTCCAATGGAGCCATGTGCACATCGAGATTAGAGACAAAATGATGTGAAGGCTCGAAATGCATGCTTGGACAAGCATCCAGATCTCAGAGACCAAATGATCTGGCTTTGAAGGGATCAAACGAAGTTGAGGAAGAGAGTACTGCTGCAACTTAGTGATCTTCTGAAACCATATCTCAATATAGCTTTGATATCCTTGGTTCTTTTGCTGATCTGGATCATTCTTCATGTCACCTTCTATCATGACCTTCTGATCTTCCTCTTTTTGTTGATCTTTCTCTTGAGTACATGGAAGATTTGATGGTAACCATGAGGGATCTCTCTCGATCTCTGATTTAGATCTCTTCTCTTCATCAAGTGCAGCCCTTGGTTCTTTGATCTCCTCTTTTGAATCTTCTTTTGCTGGATGTGATCCTTCAATGCTTTCAAGATGATCTCTTTTTTGCATTACTTTTCCTGAGCTTTGGTGAACATCATTGAGCTCACGAGGAATCATTTGCACATGTTGTGCCTCAGATTTGCAATTGGGTTGAGCTGCTCCATTGTATGGCTTTGGAAATGGTACGGGTAGTTGAGTGGAGGTGTGAAATTGAGATGGAGATGGATGGCATTGTGGTTGGGTAGGCATTTGGGGTTGCCTTGGTGGAGGAGGAGGCGATGGTTGTGGATGAGCAGGCGGTGGAGGAAAATGAGCGGGATGAGAGTTGTACTGGGGCCTCCACTCTTGATAAGGTGCATGCCACTGAGGCTGTGGCTGAGCATAAGAGTGAAACGAATGAGCAACTGGTTGGGCATAATATGGATCTGTGAAGGAACAAGGAGGATATGACCAAGGACGAGGTGTAGACCAGGAAGGATGAGCAGGGGGACCCCAAGAAGGCATGAAGGTGGCTTGGTAAGGGTCATAATAGGTCTCGGGTGTCCCTTGTAGTTCCTGCTGGTAGGGTACGGGTCCATGTGGCCTCCTTTGGTTCATATAATAGAGTGATTCAGTGGCTCCCTTGGCTCTTTGATATGTAGCTTTGATTCTGGGCGAGGAAGGGCACTGATCTGTAGGATGGTATTCTTCACAGATGAAACACACTTCTAGAGAGTGCATTGGACATTCGTTCCAAGGATGCTTTCTAGTGCACCTAGGACAAAAAATGGCCAAAGCCCTCTTGGCTTCTTCTTGCTTCTTTTGGATCCGCAAGGTATCCAGTTGCATGGCAAGAAACTGCCTCATATCACTCTTGAAACCTTCGATCTGATTTTCAAATTCATCTTTGGACAAGGGACTGCTCCAATCATTTCTGCTTGTAGCCATTTGCTTCAGAGGAGTGTTTCTTTCTTCTTCTCCCCTAGAGGTTCTTCAGATATGTCTTGATGTCCACCCAGGGGTTCTTTCATCACAGCCATCGAAGAAGAACGTTGGCTGTGTGAAGCAGTGGGGGGGTTGTGCAATCATTTTTCTAACTTATCTCTACTCCTACAAAGCATGAAATGCAATCTTTTTGGTTGTTTTTTTTCTTTTTTCTACTTCTACTTGCAAAACTGAAATAGATTGAACTGCAACTAACTGTCTTGCTAAAATGAAAATGCGGAATTGAAATGAAAGCAGGAAAGGACTAATCTATTTTGCTCAAATGAAATTGCAGGAATGGAAAGGCTAGTCTACGCTTGCAAAATTGAAATTGCGGAATTGAAAGGCTAATCTATGAAAGCAGGAAATACTAATCTATGAAAGCAGGAAATGTCTATGCTACTTTTGCAGGATGGAAATGAAATAAACTACTGAGCAGAAGGTTGTAGTAGAAAATAGAAGAATAGAAACAATCACCAATACTCTACCGCTTCCCCGGCAACGGCGCCAAAAAGATGGTGGGCTCCAGTATTGTAGCAATAATGCTACAACTCCTGGGGCTCCCTATCTCTAATTTTATCAACCCGGTAGTTCGTAACAAACTTGGAAGCGACGGTGCTGTATGCACAAGTACTAGCTCTTGTCGCAGCTGTCACTTGGTCAGCTGGCACAAGTCTGCTAGGGCTCAAGCCAACTTCTATAGGCTCTCAGAAGAAGCTTGCTAAATGATGGACGAAAGCTATCTCAAAGAAAACTAATCTACTTGGCAAAAACGAACTGAAAGCAAATCAAAGCATAGAAACCCTAGGAAACCCTAATTTGACTAGTCTAACCTCTATGATGCAAAGAATGTGAATGAAACTTCTACCAATGCTGCCATTACTTCTAGTAAGTGAAATTGCATGAATCTAAGCTACTTGCATCTGAAAAGACATGTTTTTGTATTTCTTTCTTAAGTGAATGAAGTAATTGTGATTTTGTTCTTATTAGGGTTTGGTTGTGCAGAGGAGGTGCAAGGAGGAAGGAAAGATTGGGAAAGGTTGGGGAGGCTAGGAGAGGTCCCCAAGGATCCTCAGCATCCGTCCATAGAGGTTCCTCACGTTCAGAGGCTCAGCAACCGAGTGAGTGGCCTCCTACAGGATGTCTGCAGGGGATTCTACAGGAAACTCAGGGATTTCTACAGGATGTGCTGTAAGTGGAAGTTTTGGGTGATGGTGAAGGGATGGAATGGTTTGGGTGGATAGGTAAGGTGGAGATGAGACTTGTGATGACTCAGGGGCAGAGAAATAGGACATAGAATGAGTGCACGAAGTGGTTGGTGGATAGAAGGATGGGATCAACAAAAGGACAAAAGGATGAAGCTACGTGGTAATGAAAGAGTTGGAAGGTGAACCAATGAACAGCAGTATAAAGCGTGTAGAGGAATGTGCATGAAGCTATGATGAAGGTGTATGGTGCAAGAGTGAAGTGCATGGGAAGATCTATCATAAACGAGACTATGTTGCAACATGTATAAAGTGAAGAACTACGTATTTTTGTGGTTGGTATAGGCTGCACTCCAATCTCCAAACAGAGATGGCAGTAGAGACTTCCTCAACCTTTTTCCTTGGAGCTCCAATGTATTATCAACCTGCTAATCTAACTAAACAACCGAAAGTAATTCAACCATAAGCTAAACTCATTCAATCTCATAAAAACTAACTCAGCAAACCTGTAATTTCGAATTGCATGGTAAAGCAATGAACTAAAGTGCTGAAACAAAAAGAAATTATCATTACAACACAGAGGAGGTCTGTTTCTCTCTTAAAGACTCAGAATTGGATCAAAAGCTGCCTGTCTTTATTGAATAATCATGAATCTAATGACATGCCAAAACTGGCTTACAAGGAGCAAAAACCGAGCTACAACATGACTAACCAAATTGACTAACTAGCTATCCCCAAATTGACTAACTAGCTACACAAAATGACTACCCACTAGCTAACCAAAATGAGGCCCCAAGCCTTCTTATTTATACAATTTGAGGACCCAACAGTCCTCCTAAAAGTTAGGGACTTGGCTGCCCAAGACTTGTAGTTAACAGCAGTCCAACTTGACTTGCTTGGCTGCCCTTGAGCTGATTGATTCGGTGGCCCTTGAACTCTGAGCTGATGGTGGAGAATTCGAGGTAAGGGCCCATAAATGAGGGGGACACCTTCCTACAAATCCTCTAGCTTGTTCTCCCACGAATTTGGCTGCCAAGTGCTCATTAAGACCTTCCATTTTGTCTCCAAGTTGACCAAAAAGGCTACACAAAGCACCCATTAGACTTGTTGGCATAATGACTAACCAAATTCACTCTATTAACACAAATATAATCAAAAACATGCAATAAACAAATGAGAATGGTGGATTAAGTCAAATTAGGAGGTTGGATGAGCCCAAATATTTGTCCATTTTTTGGGCTCATCAACTTGGACAAAAAATCTTCAATGCAAGAAAAATTATTGGGGTCCAATGCAAGCAATTCATTTTCAAGTTGATGGGCTTTAAGTTCATTTTTAATTCCAAAGACTTTAGTAATCTGTTTCATTGCTTCATCAGGAGTATCAAGTTCTGCAATATGGAATCTAAAATCTGGAGAAATAGACATCCCTATCAACCCACGTGCTTGGTCTTGCCTATTTTCCCATTTAGCTTCCTTGTCTTCATCTTTCGGTTTGGTCTCTTCGCCTGTGGCTATTTTGTAAAGACCTTTACTTCTAAGTAAATCCACAATGTAGGACCACCATTGGAAGTAGTTGGTGCTGTCAAGAATAACTTGGCATGGACATTCCATTGAAAAAAAACTGAAGCTATAGATGTTGAAACTGAGTGTTTCAATGGAAAGATCTCGAAAAATTAGGCTGTTTCAAAAAAACGGTTCTGAAAACAGCTTCCGGATGAAGAAGTTATGGCTTTTTGAAGAAAATTTGATGAAGTCGCCGACGAAGTGCGGGAATGTGCGGAAATGAAAAATCCGCCCCCACAAAATGGAGACTTGAACCCAAGACCTCTACTCTCATAAATTAGCTTTGCACCAAGTGAGCTATACAAAAAGTTTGAGAGAGAGAGAGAGACAGAGGGAGGGAGGGAGGGGGGTTGATGCTTTGGGTTGCGTGCTTGCTTTGAGAAAGCTCTTTTTCCCTACAAAACAAAAAACACAAAACCCAACACGGACATACAAAAAAAGTGAACCTTGCAGCTTGAAGTTAGCTTTAGCCGGAAACTAAATATTTTCCTCAATGTTTCTGATTTTCCGAGATCACACTAAGGCGCAGCAGAAAAGAGCATACACATGAGAAAAATACTTCCTTTCTGTTTCTGATTTGCCCAGATCGCACAGAGTCGCATGGCAAAGAGCATATGCAGAAATGAAAGGTATAGATCTGGTAATAAAAAAAAGCTAAATAAACCGAAAACCGAAATAAACAGAGAGAAAATAACTGTAAACTGAAAAATAAACATTGTATACCTCCAGATCTTAAAAATGACGTAGCTAGGGCTATCGGAAATCTTTTCGCGTGAAACGAAAGGGGTTCCTCACTGGAACAGATGCTCCCAACACAACAGAGCAGTCCTCTCGGCCCAAAAGTAGTCAGAAACAGTAGATCTAGTAAACGGTAGTCAGATGCAGTTCTACCGGCTTCAGATTTGGATCACCAACGGACGCAGCCCTCAAATAACTCTGATACCATGTAGGAATTTACAGGGTAAGTTCCTCAAACAGAACACCAAAGGACACCGCTCACAAACAGATCGCAGATCAATACACCAGTACTTTTGACGTGGTTAAAGCCCTCAAAAAGGGAAACAGTCCACGGCCTGAGCCAACGCGGCCACTTCAGGTAATTTATTAATAAAAGAATGAAAATTTACATAAGCTTCTCTCATGAATGATTAACCTACAAATGATCCTCCATGCTCTTTAAATAGAGATCATGGACCAATCGGGTGTTAAGCCACGGATCAAGTGTCGGTAATACTGAGGAGAGAATGAACCGTCGGATCACTACATATCGTGACCGTCGGATTGTAAGTTACAAAATGTACATAGTAAAGAAACACATTTTACCTAACTCTATACTAGACCAAGTTGTACTTAACTATTTCCTATGTGTCGGAATATCCTAACAACTGGGGTTCCCTCAATCACAAAATTGGCACTTATGGACTGATCATGAGGGGTGATACGCATTAATCACCATTGAGTAAAAAAAATATTGTTCAGCAAGCCATAGAACAAAAATAAGGAGAGAGAACAAACATTGTGTTGATCAAGTGGTTGGCAGATAACGTGTGCCACTGTGAAGCCAAACTGATGTTGAAATGGAGTCACCACATGCTTGAGAGATTCCATGAGCCTACACTGAACTGATAGCCTTCAGAAGCTCCTCCATAATGAAACACCCGTATGAACTAGGTTGATGGGGAGAATACAGGGGAGCTTTAGTCATCGACGTGGGAGTGAGGGGCATAGAGGGAGGAAGATAAGATTTGAGAGAGGGAGGAGGGGAAGAAGTGGCTAGAGGGGAGTACGCGGGAGACACAACATGGGAAGGGACATTGGGAGGATAGTCGATATCCAGGCCTCTAGCCAAATGCTTCAGGGAGGAGGATGAGTGGTTGAAGAGCGTGGAGAGCTCAACAATTCAGTTGGTGGCCTTGGTTTTAGCTTCTTCCTTACCCTTCATATGTTTTTCCAAGAGGTTACAAAGGGCCCAAAGGGACGAATTTCCGTGACAGGTCTCCTCTTCTTCCATGTTTTCCACCTCTCTGCAACTGTCATCAGGTATGTTGTGGTAAAATAAAGTGGTTATGGAGGTGTCGTCTAGGGTGGTTAGGGTTCATCCATGACATCTATGTTGACCTGGGCGACGAGCTCTCCCTCTGTCACTGCTCATGAGTGTGATGCAGGGGAAGTGAGGCACATGGATGAGGTCAGAGGGAGCGATGAGGATCATAGGAGCAGGAAACTAGGGGAATAATAACAGGGAGGCCAAGCCATTGTGGGATAAAGAACCTCGATTGATAGCGTGGTACACACATTCTGAGGAGATGGGAAGGGTGGAGTAATGAAGCCTTGTTTTCCATGAGCTAAAGGATGCCTTACACATGCATGAAACCATTAGTTTGTCAGGGCGATCACCCTTAGGTCACTCGGATAATTAATTGTGTGTAATTTAATTCATTGCAGTAAGCTTTAAATGGAGTGACAACTTAAGTCTTGGACCGGTACCTCAGTTTTGTGTGGTAGTGAATTATTTACTGTGTTGTTATAGTTTGGGTTGCAATTCCTTTTATGTGTGTAGATTTAATGAGCGACGGTTTTCAGGAGTGCTGTGATAGTGGTTGAATGACAAAGTAACTTATTCTACAATATTTCTTTGCATTGAATCCGTGTGGAGTGTGTAACAACTTTGTTGATTGCTGAGAGTGTGTGTGCAACGACTTTGGATTGAGATTATTTTATACTAGCCATCATCTACCTTAGCATAGACTGTGTAATAGTATTGTAAAAATTAAAGCCTACCTGGATCGATAATTAAATGTAAGAGCAGGTTGACCAACATTAAAATGCAAACAATATAAAAATAATGAAGTTAACAAAGTTTCTTATTCAAATCATTGTGAGATACAGGCATTAATATTTTATTAACTTTTATGTCTTCATGAACATATGTTGATACAAAATGAATGGAAGAAGCATTCAAGTAATCCTAATTTTTTTTGCCAAACAATTCATACCATATATTGAACACTTTAATGATATTTCAATAGGTAATTTGTATTGACACAAATAATACTGAAGCATTTCAAAGTTTAGGCTATAAGAATCATCATTTTTTAAACACGAATTACAAATAATTATGAAAATTTATAAGTCTTGGTCGTTAACATCATTGTCTGCAAAAATGTCATCCAGTGTATCATTGTCAATCTCCATATGATCTTTCAAGTATTTAATATTATAACCATCCTCATCTTGACTTGCATTATCTTCATCATCATTGAAATCTGACTGTAGACCATCCATATTGTTACCAAATGTATTTGGATCATCATTTTCTATACCATCCATATTGTTGTCTTCAATAACATCATGTAACTATGTATTAATGTTGTCTTCTTGTGCCCAAACATAACCATCTTCAACATCATCATGGAAGTCAACTTATTCGATGTTCTCTAATCCCTCTCAATTTTTTGGCCATCATTGTTTTCCACAATATCCACCATCATCAAATACATGCCTTAATATTGGATCATAATGTATGACAAATATCCATTTCAGGTCCAAAATATATTCATAGAAAAATACTTGCACATGAACGAGTACATACATATATTAGACGTATGTTATAATAATTTTATTGATTAATAAATACATGTATATATTCACAACAAATAATGTATTAATATATTATTGATCACTATCACTTCTAATTCTTCGAGTTAAAGAAATACTTGCTCACAATGAATTGGTAGAACATAAGGCTCCTTATCCTCCAATAGGAACTTTGAGGAATCTATAGAAAACAATCCACTATGGGTATCATGCCTTCATGTCCTCTCAAATGATTCATACCATATACACTTAAAAATACAATATTTGAAAGAGTGGTAAGCCAACTCAATAATTTCTTGTAGATTCCCAGCTTCAATAAGATTCTTATCTTTTGAGATGTATCAATTGGATTACTTGAAGTCAACCATGATTCCAAAATTGAAGGATTGTCTCTTTACATATACATGCTCTACACAATAATGTCGACCATATGCCCACATTTTTTGATATTTCCTTGCTTGTGAAATACCATTTATTTCGGTTAAAACAAATATAATGATGAATATTAAAATAGTTAATAGTGTCAAAACTTTAAGGAAACAACATTATATGAAATTCCAAATGTACCTTTCTTTCACATCCTCTAGACATGTTGATTTCATCTTCTATTATGTTTGAACCTATACCTACATCTTCTATTTGATTTTGAATTTGTTTAGTAACCCATTCTAGTGTGCAATCTTTGGCCCATTCCCCTTGCAGATCAATAGGAAATGGGGTATTCCTTGGGTTCAATTTTTTAAATTGTATCCTTTCTTCTAACACTTCTTCTCTCTTTTTATCATACAAATCAATCCATTTGTTCATAAATTCCATGTGGTATAGAGTGAACTTGTCGAGTATAGTACTTTCATCTACACCTATTACATGTCAACATACTTATTTCAAACTCCAAAGGCCATGTTGTTAATTTGATAAATAAATTACAGAGTAAATTAATGATCACAACAAAAATAACCACAATTATCATGAGTTTACTTATTAATTTCTACTTGAACACCATTAGATTGTGGTTTTTCTCCATCAATAATATATAATGCCCATTCTTCATCCCAGAAGCATGGACCATCTTTGAAATCCTTACTAAGGAATTCACATAGGAAGAAAAATTCTTCATTCAATACATACCCTTCAACCATGCAACCCTCTAGATGTGCCTTTTTTCAAACATATCTTTTTAGATTTTTCATATACCTCTCAAAGAAAAACATCCACCTTATTGATATGACACCCGCCAATTCAATGTCATCGAATAGGTGTATAAGTAAATGGACTTGTAGGTCCATGAAACTTGTAGGGAGCTCCTTCTTAAATACACATACAATTTCTACAATTTCCTTCTTCCATTTTGGCACTTCACATTCGTGGATCTCCTTGGATGTCACCCACCTAATATAAAAATACTAAATTAGTATGAACCTATTGTAGTGGCTACAACCAACCTCCAAAATTTTTCCTTAGCTTCGTTTTGGATCCTCCCTACCAAAATCCTAATAGCATGTCTTGTACTGCCCAGGTACTTGTGTTTTCATTTGAGTTTATCTTTGGATTTACAACTTGTGTTTGCTTACTTGTCTTACTTTCTGACCACAAGATGACCTCCCGTGACTTGGTTTGATCTCGGTTCTTGCGCTGTCTTGGAAAACTGCACAGTCCTAGAGGGAAACCAACCTTTCTCTTAGGAATTTCACAAAGTAGCTCAAAAGTCAATACTGCTCTCTAGAATTGCGCAGAGCAACCCGATAGACTACCTTGCCCAGAAAAATTGTGCAGAACATCCCAACACTGGGCTTCAACTCAGGAATTTTTCATTCCTAGCTAGTAACCTTGGCTTCAGCTGGGAAACTCCGCAGAGCACGAGAGGCATCCAAAGCCACTCAACCCAAGAATTGTGTAGAAGCATTCCTTCAGTTACTGCCCACTACATGTGCCGGTAGGCTGCCTGGTTCCCTCCAGAAGTGTGCAATTATTCCTTGCATGCATGGAAGCCTTTACTGAAAAAGAAAAAAAAGAAAAAAGAAAAAAAACATCCCTAGAAAATAGGGACCTATTTTTAGCAAGCGGGAGTTACACTCAAGTTGATTTTAGAAACTTCCCGCCAAGTGTCACTTTTTCCTAAATTTCTGGCATGTGCGTCATAAACCCTAAATCTACCAAATCTATTTAATGGATGCCACAGTGTTCATTCTTCACATTCGATCTTGGAGCTCTAGCATTCCTGAGGCATCTATGAATCTTCGGCACAATCTTCACAGCTTTTCCAGGTAAGTTTTTCTTTTCATGTCTTTTGCTGCTTTTTCTGTCGCTTTTCTTTCCTTGGCTTGTGTGAGTGTTATTTTCCTTGTTTTATTGAATGAACGCTGGCATTTTAATGTATTTTAACTTGTAGAAGTGTTGTTTCAAGTTTTGCATTGCATTTCCTTAGTGTTGCATGCATGACCCTGTTTCTACACTAACAGTCGTCATTGTGGTGACTTACTTCATGAGATTCAAAGTTCTTCTATTTGATTGATTCTTGCAATTGATTTAATCACATGCATGTTTGTTTCAATCATATATGCACTATCTTTGCACATGCATTTAGTCGTACTTGTTTTCAAGTCTCCCTTGGGCATATCTTCAATGCCTTGGCCTGGATCTTTCCTTGCCCAACATGCGCTGCGCATTCCTGGGACTCAAGGCTATGCCTTGGCTCTAGGAATTGTGTAGAGGTTACCTGTCAGTGGCTTCCTGGTTGTGTCTACGCAGTTCTGGGAGATAGTTCCCAGTCTTTCCCCTTGGATTATGCAATGCGCAGTCCCATCCAGCAATCAAGTCAGAATGAACTGCGCATTGCGCAGTTCCAGTCCTCAGCAAGCCAAGCTAGATTGTTCTCTGTGCAGTTTCAGCTAGTAGTCTACTCACTGGCAGCCAAGACTGTGCAATGTGCAGTTCTAGCTGACAGTATCCCTGCCTCTCAGAGTCATAACTATGCAATCTTACCCAGCAGTCACTCGGTTTGTTGCATGACCGATCCTTGAGTTGTTTTATGTTTTTCAACTGGCATTTCCTTTCATGAGTGTCCCTTTGTCTCCAAGTGCCACAGGGAACAAAAACAACAACAATAGTGAGAAGCAAACCTGTGTAAGACAAAGGCAAGAGGAATATTGTTGAGAGCGCAAAGGCAGAGAAAAGATACAAGTTTAAGGAAGATCCACTTGTGGAGAAAGTAGCTTTGGAAATTGAGGCAAAGAGGTGACAACACTAAAGGAGAGTAGTGCAAAGAAATGGGGAGAAGCAAAGACTGGAAGAAGGAAAAAGAAAGTTGGAGGAAGGAGAGAAAAGGCTAAAAGAAGAATAAGAACTTTGCAGAAGAGACAAGGAAGCACAGCAGGAACAGGAACAAGAATAGGAGGAAGTGCAAGGAACACAAACAAAGAAAATTGTCTCGATACAGGTTGAAGGCTCAGATCCACCAACAGAAAATGATGAATAGGGTGAGTGGCCACAAGAGAAGGAACTTGCTCAACATGATGAATAGGATCAAGACACAGACCTCATGCCAAAAGCAACTGAGGTCACTCCACAAGCTTCACTAGCTCCGACAGTAGAGCAATTCCCAAGTGAACAAGGAGAGATTGTTCTCCTTGAGGATGATCCGAGAATAGATGTGTACAACATAGCCTTTGATGAGTCATGACACAGGGTTGTACAGGCACACAGAGCGCACACCCCGGATGATCATACATCTCTTGTGCACTTTGAAGAATGGGTGATTGTGTCTGATGTGCAAAGACATCCAGCTGCCTTGGCCAATGCTACGAAGGCTTATGCCGAAGCCACAAGCTCAAGTGTGAAGTTCTTGATAGCAGAAAATGAGCGCATGGCTAAGAACTTGCAAGCGGCCAAGTAGAGGGAAGTGTTGGGATGGGGTCTCCTAGGGTCAATTTTGGGGCAAAATCCCAAGTTTTGTTGTATAAATATGTAAATTCTCTGCAAGTTGTGGTCACAGAGCATGTAGTTAGTTAAAGAATCATAAAGGTTTTACCCTTCTTTATGTAAGTTGAGTCGGATTTTTGAGGATCTACCCATGATCTGCGGACCATGGGGTTGTATAAATAGGTGTGTCTTAGGATTTCTAAGGCAAGAAGTAAGGAAGTTTTTCTATGGGATAAGTATAGAGAGTTAGCGCAGAAGAGTAGGAAGAAAGGCTCTGTAGCTGTGTGCGCAGAGGCCTAGAGTAGAGTCTGCAGCTGAGTGTGCAGGGAAGTCTTGAGTCTGTAAGCTTAACTGAATATTAATAAAGAATATTGTTGTAGAAATACAAGTGTTATCTCTTACTTCTGTTTTATGTGAATTGGATTTATGTTATGATGGGTTTATGAAATAATGATGTATTGATGCATGACTTTATACGATTTATATTGTTATATGAATGCAATTGATGTTAACTGTTTATGCGAATATTATCTTGTTGTATGTTAAAGTTATCGAACACTTAGGCTAATCTAAGTAATTCTTAGGTTAAGAGTAATCTATGATGTGCATAAGTAATTGATTAGTCTATTCAAGGTCTGTGAAAGACAGTTGTAGACCTTCGTAGAGGTCTAGAGGCTGATTAAATGGAGTTATATTGATAAGCCATAAAGGCTTATCTTTCAGCGCGAAGGTAGATTTAGGGAATAAAATGACATCATGCTGATCTTTGGGTGCAGAAACTTGGTTCCAGCCCAGACTGCTTCGTGAGACTTATGTTCGCACTCTGCGGATTGATGCCGAAAGGGCTAGTAGTGTAGGGATTTGTTTGGTGCAACTAACTCTAAACCTGGGTCAGGACCCATTAAGCCAACAAATGGTTCCGTTGCTGGGACCGGGATCTACATAAAGAGGTGTGATGTCGCATCACTGGAATCCGACAAAGAAAGAAATTGAGAAGTGGTTGGATAAAAAGATCCACGAATTCACAGCGCAAGAGAACATAAATCTGTGCCTGACAAAAGAACAGTGGTTGGACAGGTATCTATACACAGAAATACACGAAATTTTCTTCTGCATCTTCTTGATCGAGATGTACGAGTGGATTGCTAAATTGGTAGACAACCAATGAAGGTGGACACTTGACAGTCCAATAGTGTGGACCTCGGAGCTAGTGTGAAGGTTGGAAGCTTCTGAAGATAAGATCATGTGCACTGTCGATCACTGGCTTGATTGAGTCATAGGAGGATTTGTGATAGAATTCACAATTGATACCTCAGTCAACTACAGTGAAGCAGAGTGGTGCTTCTTCAAAGGACCACGAGGCAAGTATTTGAGATCTTTGAATACTTGGATTAAAATGCTCTTTTGTGAAAAGAGGGTTATGCCACTACCTTGATGTTTGAATCTACGCCAAGTGGACGAATATTTAGAAATAAGGAAAGAGCGAGTCTTGAATATAGTCCATTGATAGAGCCTCCTTCAAGTGATAATGAGGAAACGGTATAGGCCTCAATGTGAAGCATTGTATAGTTGTTAAAGCAGGGTTTTCTACGAATACCTCATCTGCTCACACCACCTCCACCTTCACCTCCACAACATACACCTTCACCCACACCACCTCCACCTCCGACACCATTCAATATGTCGAATACCATGAAGTTGACCATTTTCAAGGGCTTGGGAAGTGACGACCCGAATCAATTTTGGTTCATTGCGAAGGCCGTATGGATGGCACAGAATATTACAGACGATCATATAAAGAAGATGTAGTTGGTTATTTCTATACAAGATAGCGTGTTGACATGGTACATTAAGTACTGCACTGATAACCCATTGGCATCATTAGCAGACACTTAGAATGCTCTGAATAAGGAATTCGGTAGGCCTAAGTTTGAATCGCAATTAGTCATTGGATTCAATGAAATCATGATGAGGCCTAGCGAAACACACTGGGAGCTAGATCAGAGACTGAAGTTCCATATATGTGAAGCTAACATGAATCTCACAGATATTCAACATCGCGAATGGTTTGTAGGTTCGCTCCTACCCCACCTAAGGGTTGCTTTATTGCAACAAAATATAGGGACTCAGGCACAAGCACTGGAGATCGTGATGAGATTACATGAGACACCTATCCAAGACGCTGCTCGGGAGTTCAACAGATCCATGCAGAGTTGCAGAACCTCTGCTTGAAGTTGCAGAGCTTGAAGAAGGAAAAAGTCGCTCGGCCGAAGGTGTGCGAAGAAGTTTGGTGCCTAAAATGTAAAATCTAGGGGCATGATAAAGATCACTACCCTATTTTTGTGAATTATATTACAGGGGGAGGGCCAATGCCCCTGAGACAGAGGCTGTCGTGGGACTAGGTGCAAGGCCCGCGCCGTGGTGCGCTATCTGGCAGGTAGCTGGAAAACATGTAACAGACAATTGTCACTTGCTGCAAAAAAAATTACAGATGCTGCAACAATTATTCTTCAATTTCTATAAATTGGTGGGCCACGATGAGTGTAACTGTCGTAGCTATGAATTGATGATGGAGAGAACGCCTGCGCATCAAATGAAAATAGAAACTTAGCCTCTAAATCAAGGCACCAGGGGAGTGCATGGAGGATATCAGGGGCGTGGATGAGGCTGAGGAAGAGGAGGACATGGTAGAGGTCGAGGACAAGTTATTTTCTACATTGTGGAGTGTCAGACACTACATGCGGGAATGTACGAGCCAGACAGCACCATCATTCCAGTACTGCACTCAGTTTGACCACGCGATAGAAGAATGCCCTATATTGATAGCTAAGATGTAGGATAAGAAGGCACAGCCTCAGTAGCCTACCCAGAATCTATGGATGATGAGGGTCGAGCCCCGCGAAGAGGATCCAAATGTGAATATTGTGCTACAAAGCGGAATGATGACTGGTGATGATAAAGGAAAGAAACTTGAAGAAAGTGAGTGGGTTCATAAGGAACCAGAAAAGGAGGTTGGGTTTGATCTAGAGCATGTGAAGGAAACATTAATGGAAGCAAAGAAAAGCTTCGCTGAGGCCTCTACCTCAGGATGTCAGGACAAGCTATCTGAAGAAGTTGACCCCTCCGTGCTTACCACTTTCTTGGAGACTTGTATGAAGCTGCTGCATGACAATAAGGTGGTGAAATGGCTTTAAGAACTAAAGGACAACCTGCAGTCAGAATGATAGGCAAACACAAGACAAGAATAGGGCACAAGATGAGGCTTACCGCACAAATAGGAGAATATGAGATGGATCATGTTATTTTGGATCTGGGGTCGGATGCGAATGTTTTTCCTAAACAGACATGGGAAAGGATAAGGAGACATGCACTGTAGTGGTCCCCGATTCAATTAATAATGGAAAATAAACATAAGATTATCCCTATGGGGAGATTACATGGACTGACCGTATATATAGAAGGTGCGAGCGTGTTGGCCGATTTTGAAGTGATAGAGATTGTTGATGACAACAATCCATACCCAGCGCTCCTAGGAATTGATTGGGCTATCGACATGAACGAGGTAATCAATTTGAAGAAGTGAACGATGTCGTTTGAAAGGAAATCGCTCTACGTAGTAATACCATTGGACCTTGCAGAAGGACAGCGCTATACTGAACCAGTCCGCGACTATGAATAAAGTGATGATGATTTGGACCAGATCTATAAAATCACAGTGCAAGACCAATATTGGGTTAATCCGACAGCAGATTGACGTATTGCATGGGACCGCAAAAGTTCTTGTACATTAGATTTTGATGAGGAATTGGAACACTAGAAGCATAGGTTGCAGGAAGTATCTACGTTGCGATGTAATATGATGACTAAATCGTCGTGCTGTGTATCATATGAGGTAATAAGTTTGCCTTATTATGATAGTCTAACTGATGTAGGTAAATTTCTGGATGCATTTGAAAGCGATTTACTGAAGAAGCATCACTTCCAAGCGCTGGATTTGGCATTGCACGCTACACCTGTGCGGTGGTGGGGTATGCATAAAGACAATTTTGACGAATGGCATGAGTACATAAGAATGATGTGATTATGGTTTGGTCACCCAAAAGTTTGGCTAACTAAAAAATATGATGGAAGAAATCATATGCGCAATCATTTAGCAAAATGTACTAAGGTTTATGGAACGGAACCGCAGCGAGAGTGGGTGCATATTTTCTATCACACTTTGGACATCATTCCTATGAATTGGTACCTAGAAACATAGCTCTTCCATGTTACTGCTAAGTGGGATATCTTGAGGGAAGGATTTTTTATGACCTCCATTTTTGAGGATGGGTTCGAAAGCATCGAAGAAGTGTTGCATGAGGTTAAGGCAACAATATTCATAATACCACGGGATCCTTTAGAATTGATTCAACCATATTGGAGCACCCAGCTGCGACATGCATTTGAGTGCTATAATGTGATCGTTGAAGAAGATGATGAGGATCCAAGGAATATTAATATCCCAAAGGCCGAAGGCCACCGCGAAGTTGAGGGACTACAGATAGAAAATCCAAACATCACCGCACCATTGAAGACTATAGAAGTGAACATTGGCACAGAGGTGGAGCCGGAGTTTGCAAAGATTGGAGATTATTGGGATGATGCCACAGTACATAAGGCTGTTGAGTTGCTTCGCGAATATCAGGACTTATTTCCAACCAAATTTTCAGACCTGAAAGGTATCATAGGAGACTTGGGAGTGATGAAAATAACTTTGAAACCAGACGTGAAGCCCGCTAAGCAAAGGCCATGTCGCCTTAATCCCAAATACAAGGAAAAGGTCTACTTGGAGTTGGACAAGATGCTTGCAGCAAGTATTATTGAACTGGTGGAAGAATCTGATTGGGTGAGTCTAATGGTAGTTCAGGAAAAGAATAAAAAAGATGAAATAAGGATTTGCGTAGATCTCAAGAAGCTTAACGATGCTTGCATTTATGATCCTTTTCCAACTCCGTTCATAGATGAAGTTCTGGATAATGTTGGAGGGCAGGAGGCCTATTCATTTACTGATGGGTTCTTTGGATACCATCAGATTAAGATCATGCCAGAAGACATGAGTAAGACCACTTTCGCGATAAAATGGGGGTGTTTCCAGTATACAGTGATGCCTTTTGGACTTAAGAATGCGTTGACAATCTTCTCACTCGTATTCATCGCAACATTTAAAGAATTTATTCACAAGTTCTTGGAGGTATATTTTGATGATTGGACAATGTTTGGACTAGTAAAGTTCCATGTAGCTAGTTTACGCTTGATGTTGGATACATGCCGAAGGTATAAGATTGTGCTAAACCTGAAGAAATGCTTGTTTTGCATCCCTTTTGGAATCTTGCTGGGTAATGTGGTATGTAGGCAAGGAGTTATGTGGACCTTGCTAAGATTGTGATACTAATTAATTTGGAGGCACCAAGAAGCGTTAAACAGTTACGCACAACATTGGGCCATGCTGGGTACTATCGTAAGTTCATCAAAAGTTATGCTCAGATTACCGCGCCTATGGAAAATCTACTGAAGAAGGATGCTACATTCTGTTGGGATGAAGAATGTCAGCACAACCTGGATGTATTAAAGGAGAAAATGGTCACCGTGCCGATCCTAGTCTTCCAAGATTGGAAGAAGGAATTTCACATGCATGTGGATGCCTCGAGTATAACACTAGAAGCAGTGCTAACACATGCCGATGAAGGAGACCTGGATCACCCTACAGAGTTTTGAAGAATAAAGTTGTCTAAGGCTGAAAAGAATTATTCGACGATAGAGCGCGAAGGCTTGGCTATGGTGTACGTGCTCCAAAAGTTTAGACATTACCTGCTAGGCGGACATTTCAAGATGTACACAAACCATTCTGCATTAAAATATCTAGTTAATAAGCCTGTGTTGGGGGGGGGGGGAATATGCATATGGTTGTTTTTGTTTCAAGAATATGATTTTGAAGTAATTGTGAAGCTAGGAAAATTGCATGCAGGTCCAGACCAACAATCGCACATTGAAACAGGATAGGGTTCTACTAATTTGGAGGAAGGACTGCCTGATGCATAGCTCTTCGTGGTGGGCATATAAAATAATCACTTTTTGGATATTATCCATTTCTTGATCATAGGAATGGCTCCAGAAGGATATACTAGTTAGCAAAAGAAATAATTGGTGGTGCGCGTGGCAGATTTCTCTGTAATTGAAGGGAATTTGTATAAGATGGGATCGAATGAGATACTTCAATGTTATGTGCCTAATTTTGAACAAAAGAGTATCCTCACTGAAGGTCATGGAGGAGCCACGAGAGGGCATTATGTAAGGAAAGCAACAATGCAGAATATTTTGTGTGCTGGGTTGTGGTGACTAATGTTGCATAATGATTCTAAAGCCTATTGTAGGGCATGTGATGCATGTCAGAGAACGAGTAGGCCATCACAGAGGGATGAGCTGCCTTTGAATCCGCAGGTGTCATTGCAGCCATTTGAGAAATGGGCAATTGATTTTGTAGGATCAATTCAGCCTCTAGGCAAGAAGACAGGTGCACGGTGCGCTGTATCTCATCACTTCGACCGAATATTTGACCAAATGGGTGGAGGCACAACCTATGAAGGACTGTACAGGGGAAACAACAACAAAGTTTCTATTTGAATATGTGTTGACCAGGTTTGGTTTCACAAAAGTACTGATGAGTGATCGCGGTATGCATTTTCTTAATGAAATGATCAGTGCGTTGACAGATGAGTTCCAGGTTTACCATCAGAAGAGTGCGACATATCATCCTTAGGCTAATGGAATGGTTGAGGATTTTAATAAGATATTGGAGAATGCGTTGAAGAAGATTTGCAACGTGCAATGGAATGATTGGGACGTGCCCGTACTAGCAGTGTTATGGGTTTACAGAACTACTTGTAAAAATCTTACTGGTCAGACACCTTTTAGGTTGGTCTATGGCGTGGAAGTTGTCATGCCTATGGAGTATATCGTGCCTAGTCTACGCATCGCAGCTTTCGCAGGAATGGTGGAATGCGAAGCCTTAGAAGAAAGGATCGCGCAACTAATGGGTCTTGAGGAAGACAAATTTTTGGCTGGATTCCATCAGCAGGTTTAGAAGGAACGCAAAAAAGCTTGGCACGATCGAGACATCAAACTACGCACCTTCAAGGTAAATGATTTGATTTTATTATATGAAAGTAAGTTTGATAAGTTTCCAGGAAAATGTTAGATGCATTGGCTAGGGCCATATGTTATCAATGAGATTACAAATGGTGCAGTAGTTCAACTCGTGAAATTGAATGGAGACCCATTTCCGGGAAGGGTAAATGGAAGTCGATTGAAGCCATACACTGGAGATATGGCCCAATGACTACATGATGGTAACACAGCCTTAGCGCTCTAGGAAGATGCAAGGAGGCATGGGACTATAAACTACACTGCCCATTTTGTAGAGCTACGTGATAGAGGGGTTGCGCAAAAATGATGTCACAGTACCAAAATAAGCACAAAGGGAGTTGCGCTCTAGTGAGAGAGACCATGCAGTGCAACCAAAAAGTAACCGTTACAGTCATTGTTCATGATTTGACTACCAGAAGACAGTTAAAAGGAGTGAGGGGGGGAGGGGGTGACATTTAAGGCATTTAAGGCTGAAATCTTTGGAGATCTGCTGCCAAATCAGCATTTATGGATAGATTTTGGGGGGAATGGTCAAATTTGAATTCAAATTCGCCTATAAATTGCGTGTGGTCACTAGCGAAAAATACTTTGCATCCTTAGAATTTCTGTGTTGAGCTATCGATTGTTTATGAATCCTCAGGTTTTCGCTAATTTACTCACTAGTTTTGTATTTGATAAGTTACCCAAGGATACCGAACGGTTTATTCTCAGCATGATGTCTGGACCAAGAGAGACTGCTAGTATAGGAGGAGTTGTGGTCTCTGAGGGAGCTGCTCCAGAGGTGATGAGCATGGAGGCTCCAGATCCTGTGCCTACGATGCTGAGATCACCTAGGCTGAAGCCTACACCAGTGAGAGAAGTTCCTAAACCTAAGAAGGACAAGAAGAAGAAACCCATGTGGGTGTGCAAGTCACTGAGGAAGCATGTTGCTACCCAGGCCTAGAAAGAAATTTCGAGCACTAAGTATAAGGGGAAAGTAGTGGATTTGGAGGTCGAAGAGGGTTTGGAGGACATGGACACCAAGGGGGTGGATCCTATATCCAATTTGTCAGATTATATCCCTCCGCGCAAGGGAAAAGTGAAGGTCCCTAAGGACCCAGATGCAGGAAAATTCCAGCTCAATACACCCTTGTTAACGGAGAACCTCACTTTTGAAGGTTAATGCTTGGCACATATTCCCCATCTCAAGCTGGAAGATAGAGACCTGGCTAACCACGAGAGGTTCCCCCACTTGGAAACAGAGAAATATATGAAGAGGGTCTTTTACAAAGAATCAGGTGTCACTGTGCTGGAACCTGTGGAGTGGATTCGTGGAGTGAAACAATCGGGCTTATTGAACCTGTTATGGGTACCCCACTACCACCACTCTAACATCAACCTGATAGTCATCAAACAATTGTTGACCCTGGTGCATGATGGTTGTTTATGGCGGAGTGCACCGATCCTTATCACTGATATGTTGATCCATCGGATCACACTATTATTGCACTCTAGGTTGAATCCAACCGAGGATTTTGGCAGAAATATGAGCAAGCGCAACCTGGTAGAGAAAATGAAGGACAAGTAAATTAGTAAAGAAGTCGTGCAGGTACTCGATCACCTCTATCACCAACCCCATGGTGAAGGTTTCCACGCAGATCCTTACGAGAAAAGTCATGGGGAAATGTCGCGTGGGCGAGGTTATGACACCAGTGATTTCTTTGGCTGCATAGTGCGCGGAGGGTGTACAGTTCAACTGGGTGTGCTACCTTTGTAGTGAGTTCCTTACGAACTGTCGAGAGGCGCAGGACAAGAGTAAAACATTCTACTATTCTTGGTTTTTTCTCTCCATTGTGCTCATAGCTTGGGATCTACCGGAGGACAGTCAGTTTCCTCCCGTGGAGAAATATTTTTTTAAGGCTGCACAGTTTGCATCCCTCTGGGCAGGAAAGGATGTCACGTGCATTACAGAAACAAAAGCTTTCTGGGTGCTGATGGAGGTGAGCATTCATATGGACATCAACGAGAAGCCATGGTTGTCGCCAACCATGTTTGAGCAGCTTTTAGAGTACGTGAAGTTCAAAGCTAACTTCCACGGGTATACATCCGGGCGTGGAAGGATCCGCAACAAAAATGGTTTGACCTGCCTTACCTTGTTATAGAAGACGTTATTCAGGAGGCCATCAAGTGTTGGATGACATATTGGACACTCCATTTGATCTAGTTGTGGGCACTAGCAAATCTGCATAAAAGAAGAAGAAGGAAGCAACAAAGCAGAAGGTATAGAAGTTGGTTGAGAAGCAGATAAAATAGGCTAAGGAGAAGGCATGAGTGGAAGCGGAATGTGCTGCAAAGCAACAGGACGAACAAGAAGAGCGTGGCTCCGAGCACGGTGGTAAGTCTCCTTTGCCCCAAATAGAGGAGGAGGAGCAGTCAGAGCAAGGCGATGGTGGAGAGCAGGAGCAGAGCACCCCCTTCTGAATCAAAAGGTATAGGGAACAAGGAAAGGAAGGGATGCGGAAGAGAAAAAAAGTGACCAAGCCATCGTTGGACCCAATCACTCTTACAGGTGGTGACCTTGATGAGATTGGAGATAAGGTGCATGATACCACCATAGAACTGTTGTAGCAATTCGAGCAGTAGCAACAGCAAGCACTAAATACCATTAAGAAGGATCTGTGCGAGCTATAGATTCAGATGACTTAGATCTGGGTAGGCGCAGGGAAGATCAACATTGCATCAACAAGTTTGGCACCGGTGACAACTCAGGCAGCACAAATGGTTCGATCATTGGATATATAGGAAGTCACATTGCCAGATGAATCCTTGAGCACAAAGGCATTCGATGACAAGTTCAACGTGAGTTCTTTGAAGAATATTGGCCTCAACCTGGCCGTGCCTCCAAATGAGTACCTTCATACGCTACAGGCAGGTGTGAAATCAGAGTTCACAGCTCGGGAAGAGCACATGCTCAGCCTCATTAGTGAGTATCGAGTGAACAGCAAACAAATGTTCGTTGAGAAGATAGAGGCATTGAATGCCACAGACAAAATCCAGGCACAGAGTGCCCAGCTACGGCGCAATGGCAGAAGCATGTAGAACGGTGCCAAAACTGCATATCCCATAGGATGCACAGTTGGAGGCAAAGATCAAAAAACTTGCTACGGGCGTGCGCGACGCTAAGATGGAAATGGCTAGAATTTAGTTCAAGATGAACCTGAAGATAACATAATTGGAGCTTAAGCCGCAGCCTTCAACACTGCCAAAGGTAAGGGAACAGTGTGAAGCTGCTGTGAAAAATGGATTTGCAATGGTGGATACCATGGTGATGGAATGCACCGCGCTATTTGAGCAAGCTATGGAGGTATTTATGGCTCTACAGGAGGACCCCACCCTACAAGTCTTGAATACAGAAGTTTGTGAGCTCCAACAGCAATATAATGAAGTGAGGGAAACGACATGCACCGGTGCTACAACACAACGCCTTGCCAAGCTGTAGGAGGCAAAGCAGCTACTCACACAAGTGGAAGCAGTGCAGAAGAAAGAGGTCATCCTTAAGGCTAGATTGGGACCCTGGTTAGATGAGGCATATATCCTCTCCACCAATATTTAGGAGAAATTGGTGAACTTGCAGAGTACGTAGCATAAAATCAAGCAGGAGAGTGCAGGACCAGCCACAGAGTAGCTGGTGGAATAGATCAAGAAGGCAGCCACGCAGAGCACAACTGTGGTAGCAATTGCAAAAGTGGAGCTGGGGGATCTTTGCAGTAAGATCTCCGCACCAGTTGAGTGACTCGAGGGTGAGTCACAATCTTTGTGTTGGGGGCCTGTTGGGATGGGGTCCCCTATGGTCAATTTTGGGGCAAAAGCCCAAGTTTTTTTGTATAAAGATGTAAAGTCTCCACAATTTGTGGTCGTGGAGCACGTAGTTAGTTAAAAAATCATAAAGGGTTTTACCCTTCTTTATGTAAGTTGAGTTCGCTTTTTGAGGATCTACCCATGGTCCACGGACCATGGGATTGTAAAAATAGGTGTATCTTAGGATGTCTAAGGCAAGAAGTAAGGAAGTTAGCCTATGGGAGAAGTCTAGAGAGTTAGCGTAGAAGAGTAGGAAGAAAGGTTTTGTAGCTGTGTGTGCAGAGGCCTAGAGTAGAGTCTGCAACTGAGTGCGTGGACCCCTGCAGCTGAGTGCACAGGGAATTCTTGAGTCTGTAAGTCGAACTGAATATTAATAAAGAAGATTGTTGTAGAAATACCAATGTTATCTCTTACTTCTGTTTTATATGTGATTTATGTTATGATGGGTTTATGAAATAATGATGTATTGATGCATGACTTTACACGATTTATATTGTTATATGAACGCAATTGATGTTAACTGTTTACGCAAAGATTTTCTTGTTGTTGTTGAAATATGGCAACAAGAATATTCCAATTTAATTTGTCCTTGAATTAAATTGTGAATTAAAATCGAATTTAGTCTTAGCAGCTACTTGGAAATAATTAATTAATTTATTTTAAATTAATTAGTTAGAGAAATTCGAGTTAGAAGTCTTTCTGAAGTCATGCAAGAGTTATCCCTTAAATTAAGGAGATAAGATTGAGTTATATTTGAGTTGTAATTAGTTAACTCAGTTTACTAAGTTAAGTCCAGTTTAATTAGTTCCAAACTGTTTGAGGAACTAATAGTGTTTTAACAGTCAGTTGATGCATTAATGCACTCAACCATTGCTACTCCAATTAAATGAAGATTCCCTCATCAGAAACTCATGCATGTCTATTTTGATAAATACCCAGTTGAGATTAATGTTCAAGGATAGTGTATTATCAGTTGCATGTGTATTCTCATGGAGAAAACTCATGCATGCAGTCAAGGATTTATCCTTAAGGATAGCGTAGTTTTGAAGAAGGTTGTCCACTTGGTAATAGGAAAATCATCCATAAGGAACAATGCAAGTAAATAGGAGATTGGAGGGAAGAGAGGAAGGCTGGAGAGAAGCCAAGATTACCTGTGAGCATCTGTGAGGATTTTACTGAGAGCTGGCTAGCTGTGAGAGCTAAGGCTTTGTATAATTCCTATGTATTTCCACCATGTATGATAATACAATAGTGTGGAGTTTTTTAGCTGAGGATTTCCCCAAAGTATTTTCATGTGTATTGTGCCATTGGTTCTTCTTCTTTTGGTTATATTTTTCAGCTCGATCTTTAAGCTTCCACAAATTGATAGTAGAAGTAGGTTATAGTATTCTGCTTTGATTTATATTGCATTATCAGGTTAACCTATCCTAGATTTTCTACATGGTATCAGAGCTATGAAAAGTATACTGAGAAGAGAATTTTAAGTTTGAAGTTCAGGGTTGCAGGTGAAAATCGAATTCATATCATACTTCAAGGTTGGCCAATGGCATTATATGGCTTGAGTATGCCTTGGAAGGTAGCTCAAATTACATAGCATGGAAAGATAGAATGGAGGTTGTATTAGAAGACAATAGCTTGAAGGAATTCATTGATCAAGAAATCCCAAAGCCAACTTCAACTAATGCACAAGAGTTGGCTAAGTGAAAGAAGTGTGTGGCGAAGGCGAGATGGATCATCCCTGAGGGAGTTCGAGACCATATTGTCTCGAGTCTCCATGGGAAGGATACTCCATTCTCAATGTGAAAGACATTGAAGGACCTCTACCAGAACAGTGGCGACCAGAGGAAATTGGCACTCAAGGATAAGCTTTGAAGAATCAAGATGGAGAAGGGCAATACTATTTCCACATATCTGAACAAGCTCACCACCTACAGAGATGAGCTTGGAAGTGTGGGAATAACTACTGCCGATGATGATATGGTGAGCCTTGCTCTCCTTAGCCTTCCAAAGAGTTGGAATAGCTACCAAGACTCTGTTAATGGAAGGGAGAAACTGCCAGATTGGGAACAATTGTGGTCAGATCTCATGCAGGAGGAGATCAAGACGAGCACACGAGATGGTTATTCATCCAAGAATGATGATGAAGAAAATCTGGCCTTAGCAAGTAAGGCAAGAAAAGGGAAGGGGAAGGCTTCCCACTTCAAATAGAATTCTTCTCATGGAGGGAAGAAGGGTGACATGTTTAAAGTAAGATGCTTTAATTGTTACAAGATGGAACATTATGCTACTAATTTCCCATCGAAGAAGTCCAAGAAGGGATCCTCGGAAGGATCAGAAGGTGAGGCATTAGCCTCTCAGTTCATAATGGACTTTACCCTCATCGCATGCATGGTGTCATTAATGATGGGTTGTGTCTGGTATCTTGACAGTGGAGCCTCATTCCACATGATCGGTGACAAAAATCTATTAAGTGCCTTGGAGGAGAAAGACCTCAAGATGTGCGTAGAGATGGGTGATGATGGAAGGTATAGTGTTTCAGGAGTGGGCACGGTTTCTTTTCAGAGGTAAAATGGAGCTCGTCTCACCTTGACAGATGTGATGTATGTGCTTGGACTGAAGAAGAACTTGGTATCGATCGAGATGTTGGAGGAAAAAGGCTACGATGTTTTCTTCAGTAAAGGAAAGGTGTTCCTAAGACACATAGCCACAGATCAGACCAAGAGGATAGGGATTTGGGTGAAGAATCTCTATAGAGGTAGATGGTTGTGCAACATTGAGTACAAAAGCAGAATTGGTGCAAAGCGAAGACATTGGCGAGTTGTGGCACAGGCGATTGGGCCATTTGCATCATGGGGCTTTGAAGATAATTTCAGATATCTACAAGACTTCCCAAAGGTAAATTGAGCAAGTTGACACATGCAAAGGTTGTACCTTAGGAAAGTACCTCAAGTCTTCCTTTCATGATCAAGATAGTCGAGTAGAGGCTATCTTAGAGCGAGTTCATACTGATTTGTGTGGACTATTCTTGACGGCATCCACAGCGAAGCAAAAGTATTATGTGATTTTCATTAATGACTATTCTTGAAAATGTTGGATTTATTTCATGCAGAAGAAGGACCAAACTTTAACAAAGTTTTGTGAGTTCAAAGCTTTGGTTGAGAAAGAGTCAAGGAATAAGATCAAGGCCTTGAGAAACAACAACGGTGGAGAATATGTCCTTCAAGAGTTTAATGACTTCTGTGCAACGGCAGGAATTAAACGAGAGTTGAAGACATCTCATAACCCACAACAGAATGGGGTGGCCGAGAGGATGAACAGAACTATTGTAGGGGTAGCACGAGCAATGTCGCATGACCAAGGCCTACCACTTCACTTGTGGGCTGAGGCATGCAACACAGCGGCCTATTTAGAGAATAGAAGCCTGCATCACATACTTGGGATGAAGACACCAGAGGAATATTTTTCTGGTAAGAGATCAGATGTGGGTCACTTCAAGATCTTTGGCTCATCGGTATATTGCCATGTGACAAAGGATGCACGGAAGAAGATTGAGCCGACATTAGAGTTGGGGATATTTTTGGGGTACAACGATACACCTCACAACTATCTGGTGTACTTGCCTACCAGTCGGAGGACAGTGGTTCGTAGACATCTCAAGTTTGATGAGCAGAAGGCCATGCGATTTTCCCTTGAGAGGGAGCTCCAAATACAGGTTGTGGAGGAATTTTTAGTTCCTAAGGAGGAGGAGCCTCAGACTAATGCGGAGCAGCCTCATGTAGAGGTTCCAGGAGTGAAGACATCCACTCAAGCAGAGTCTTCCGGAGATGGATGGAAGCGCACAAGAGAAGCTGAAAAATTGTTGGAGGATGCGAGAGAGAATGTGGGAGCACCATCTTCTCAGCACAAATAGAGGAGGTCACCTGAGAGGTACACTGGATACATGGCCCTTGCTGGGGAATGTGTTGAGAAAAAGCCATCTTCCTTTGAGGAAGCAGTGCAACAATTGATTTGGGTTGATGCTATGGTGAAGGAGTATGAGTCCATAGTTCATAACAGTGTTTGGGATGTGGTTCTAAGACCGGAGAACAAGTCAGTTGCGAGTTCCCATTGGCTTTACAAGGTAAAGCAAGCTGGCGATGGTAGTGTGGAGAAGCATAAGGCAAGATTGGTTGCTCGTGGCTTTTCACAAGTCGAGGGGATTGACTATGATGAGACTTTTTCTCCTGTCACAAGGTACTCATCTATCATATCTATGTTGGCACTATCATCATAGATGGGTTGGAAGATCTATCAGATGGATGTGAAGACTACATTCCTCAATGGCCAAATTGAGGAAGAGGTGTACATAGAGCATCCAGAAGGTTTTGAGACCTTTGATCGTGAGTCGCATGTGTGCCGACTCAAGAGAGTGTTGTACAGGCTGAAGCAAGCACCTTGTGCTTGGTACACTAGGATAGACAACTACTTCACCGAGTTGGGCTTCACAAAGAGTGAAGCGAATGTGAACATGTACCACATCGTGGTGAAAGGTAAGTTGTTGATCATTGTACTTTATGTTGATGATCTCATATTGAATGGTGATGATCAGTTGATCGTGTCTTGCAAGGAGGACCTTGCAAGAGAATTCGAGATGAAAGACATGGTTCTCATGCATTACTACTTTGGCATGGAAGTGTGGTAGAAGGATGGGGAGTTGTTTGTGTCTCAGGGCAAGTATGCCAACGAGATACTCAGGAGATTCCACATGGAGAAGTGCAAGCCCATGCAGACTCCTCTAGCAAGTAACTAGAGGAAGGAGGTTGCTACTTCAAGAGAAGTGGTATAGGCTACTGTGTACAAGCAGCTTGTGGGTTCACTAATGTAGTTAGTGAACACACAACCAGATTTGTGCTATGTGGTGAACCAGCTGAGTCAAGTGATGGTTCAACCTACCAAGATGTTTTGGAACGTGGCAAAGCATGTATTGAGATACGTCAGAGGCACATCTCAGTGTGTATTATGGTATAGATGGACAGAGGGAGTGAAGCTACAGGGCTTTACTAATGCAGATTGGGCAGGGAGTCCATCAAATTGAAAGAGCACATCAGGAGGGATTTTCAACCTTCGATCAGCAGTAGTTTCTTGGTACAACAGGAAACAGAGGTCGGTTACACTTAGCTCGGTAGAGGTAGAATACATGGCTGCAAATCAGGCATCATGTGAGGCCATCTGGATGCAGAAAATCCTAGTTGGTTTGTTTGATCAGAGGATGGATCCAACTGTGATCTATTGTGATAATCAGAGTTGTATCAAACTCACCGAGAATCCAGTATTTCATAATAGGTCCAAGCACATCGACATCCGGTATCATCATCTCAGAGACTGTGTAGCGAGGAGGATCATGTTGCTGTAGTATATTTCGACAGAGGAGAAAGATGCTAACATTTTGACAAAGGCATTGTCAAAGTGTAAATTTGAGTTCCATAGAGACAGGATCGGGGTGGCAGATAATCCCTTCCTTGTTGAGAGGGAGCGTTGAATTATGGCAATAAGAATATTCCAATTTAATTTGTCCTTGAATTAAATTGTGAATTAAAATCGAATTTAGTCTTAACAGCTACTTGGAAATAATTAATTTATTTATTTTAAATTAATTAGTTGGAGAAATTCAAGTTAGAAGTCTTTCTGAAGTCATGCAAGAGTTATCCCTTAAATTAAGGAGATAAGATTGAGTTATATTTGAGTTGTAATTAGTTAACTCAATTTACTAAGTTAAGTCCAGTTAAATTAGTTCCAAACTGTTTGAGGAACTAATAGTGAGTTAACAGTCAGTTGATGCATTAATGCACTCAACTAGTGCTACTCCAGTTAACTAAAGATTCCCTCATCAAAAAATCATGCATGTCTATTCTGAGAGAGACCCAGTTGAGATTAATGTTAAGGACAATGTACTATTAGTTGCATGTGTTTTCTCATGGAGAAAACTCATGCATGTAGTCAAGGATTTATCCTTAAGGATTGCGCAATTTTGAAGGAGGTCGTCCACTTGGTAATAGGAAAATCATCCACAAGGAACAACGCAAGGAAATAGGAGCTTGGAGGGTAGATAGGAAGGCTGGAGAGAAGCCAAGATTGCCTGTGAGCATCTATGAAGATTGTACTGAGAGCTGGCTAGTTGTGAGAGCTAAGGCTTTGTATAATTCCTATGTATTTCCACCATGTATGATAATACAACAGTGTGGGGTTTTTTAGCTGAGGCTTTCCCCAAAGTATTTTCATGTGTATTGCGCCATTGATTCTTCCTCTTCTAGTTATATTGTTCAGTTCGATCTTTAAGCTTCTGAAAATTGATAGTAGAAGTAGGTTATAGTATTCTGCTTTGATTTATATTGCATTATCGGGTTAACCTACCCCAGATTTTCTACAGTTATATGTTAAAGTTATCGAACACTTAGGCTAATCTGAGTAATTGCTGGGTTAAGAGTAATCTCTAATGCATGTAAGTAACTGATTAGTCTGTTCAAGGTCCATGAAAGATAGTCGTAGACCTTCGTGGAGGTCTAGAGGCTAATAAAAGGGAGTTATATCGATAAACCATAAAGGCGTATCTATCTGCACGAAGGAATATTTAGCGCATAAAACGACATCACGTTGATCTATGGGTGTGGAAACTTGGTTCCAACATCCCGCAATACTGCCTCGGGTGAGACTTCTTTCAACGCTCCATGGATTGATGCCGAAAAGGCCAGTAGTGTAGGGATTTGTTTAGTGCAACTAACTCTGAACCTAGGTTAGGACCCACTAAGCCAACAGGAAGAAAAATCAATAAGATCCACCAGAGAATAAATGAAGAAGGCAATACTTGTAGATGTATCGACTCTTGAGACAGTCATGCGGAGACCGTCTGATAGGATCATCACTATGCACAAGGCACTTGTCCATTTACATGGCTTTTAGTAGTGCTGCATCAAGATTGTGCACACGCTTATAGACATACATGCCATTGTTGATTACATATAGACATGGACAATGAGGTACAAGGAAGCCATGTTTTACTTGCAAAAGATGATGAAGCCACGAGCAGAGTTAGACAATGCAAACATCTGGAGTCAGATTCGAAACTATGAGGAACTCCCGCTACTCATCACCAGTGTTGAGGCTTCATATGAACGATTGTTCAAGAGTTTGGATGTCATTGCACAGACACACAGGATCCCATCCATCAGAACACTCATTGAGTTTAAAGAGAAGAACCAATTCTGACTGGAGATTGATATGTACTTCGAGCAGTTGATGCACATGGACTCCAATGCAGACTTGCAGATTAGCATAGAGAACATGTAGAGGTATGTCATTGGTCCAACCACACTCAAGAATATGCTACACATGTTACATGATGAGTTGGACATAGGTTCTAGATCAGTATACTTGGAAGTGATGTAGGAAAGAGTTTGTTTCCAAAAATAAGTCACCAAATTGTACACAGACACCATTGTGCACTACCAAGCTTGGTATTAGTTCATCACCAAATATCACTAGGAGGATGTTGCCGAGTTGGTCTCTATGTCTCTCAAACATGAACATATCTTTCTCTCTATGTATAATTGTCATGTGACGTAAAACCTTCTTTGGAACTGTAGGATCTTGTACATCTGTATGATATCTCTTCTCTTTGCATACAGGGCATTCTACCTTGTCTTGATTTTCATCTCTGTATAAAATGGAATCATTTTTACATGAATAAATTTTCTTATATTCAATCCCCAACACAACCAACAAATTACGTGCCTCTCTACAAGTTGATGGCAACACATTCTCTCCAGAAAATATTTTAGTTTTTAGTGCCCTAAAAGATTGCCAAAAAATAGATCAATTGAATGTTTGACTTAAAATTAACATGTTTGATATGTCAATCTATATTATGACTATTCATATACAATATATGGTTTTAAAATATCCTTAAAGAAATATAAACAAAGTTGATGAATGTTTACGAATTACATAGACCAATTGACATTGCATTGTAAAAAATAGATTTCAACTCACTTCAATAGGGTGGTGAGTATTTTTTCTAACTAACCAAATAGTGACTTGATTTCTAATCATTTTAATGTGCATGCCAGTTTTGAGGTTCTAATTGCACTTGATTTGAACACAGGTGTCTTTGCTACTTTCTTGATGGAGTCTTTCAGCAGGTTGTTATCATCAACATTACATTGGTGGTAATTACCCCTATTGTCATTGTTACTGTCAACCATATGATCATTATTGCCATCATTGTTTCCATCCCCAAAGAAACCTATAAGAATCTCATTCAATCCTTCTTCATGCATTTCATTTTCACTATCATGCTCGTCACGATTATCAAGGCTGCTAGCTGGTAGCATATTGCATTCATTAGTGCATGTGAATCTAATCAGTTGTTAAAATTTCTCAGGTGGTAGAGTTCTCTTTAAATATGCTCTTTTCACCCTAGTATGATTTGGATCATCCCATCCAAATATTAATAGCCTAGTTAGACCAGCTTGGGTATTAGTAGTCATTCTTTCATTATCATCTTCTACATATTGACAAACACAACCATTATTTAATGTTTGTCAAGAATTGGATAAATCATAAATTTATCAATTTCAAAAAAATATAATCAAATATAACTTAACAAATCCCATCCCATGTACTATAGTATTGGCCAACCTCTTCTTCAGTGCAATTATGTGTTGTGTCTGAAGTATCCATTGTCATATCTTCTTCCACCCAATGTGTTCTTTGTCATTTAATAGTTTTAGGTCCACACCCATGCACATGTGTTTTATTATTTTTCTATTTGAACGCTTAGGTTGTGCACTTGTTCCAATCTCCATTTGAAATATTAACAACATGCATTAATTTATTTCAAGGTTAGATAATACAGTATAAATTATGATAATACTATGAAAAAGGATGGACATATCACAAAATGCTTCCTAAGTTAAGTCTAAATTTGATAATTCCCTGATGTCCTGTAACATATGTTTTGTCTTTATTTAATATGGCACGATCTATTTCCATGGCCTCATATTGCCCCTATAATACATAACATAATCAATGATGTTTAATACATGAATTATATCATTTCAACCAATATGTTATCCAACACAAAGCCTCACTTTACTCATGTATTTGACATATCAATATCATGTTTTGGATTTGAAAAAAAAAAACAACATATTTTATATAACTTTATCTTGTATAGGTTGTAGCATTTGTGAATTCATAAGCACCATCCTCCTTTGGTTGAAGTTGCTTTGTCTTCCTACCTTTATTGTATCTGCAAATTTCGTATTTGATTCTATTACCACCCACTTTCCTCTCATTGATTTAGTAGGTCTACATCGTCCACGTCCTTTTCCCATGGCCTCCTCTAGATCCTGTAATATACACCAATGACATTAGTCACATAACATCTATGCACTTTGTTGTTTTTCCATCCAATTTGCTAAATGCACAATCGATCTAAGCTCAGATGGTTTTCACTGCACCTTTGTAACTAAAATGCCCCCATTTTCAATATATACCCTTTTTGTTAATTTCTACTCCCAATATGGTGACATGATAAATATTAGATGAGGATTATGAAAACTAATGGAATGATTTTTCTTCTTTTTTTTCATATTTTCATTTAACTTAATTCAGACCCTTCATCCATAATTTTAAACCACCAAATATCTATATTTTTGTATATATAAAAAATCCTTTGACCCTATATGTTAGAGAATATACTATTTTCAAATATTGATTTTTAAGTCTTCTAAATGAACTCAACATATAATATAATAATTAGTATAATTTAACTTGTGGATGAGATATATTTTCAATGCCACCATCCACCCTATAAAGGAGTGGAGAGTGAGCGGCGATTTCAAAAATGTTTGTGTCACCTGTATACATAATCATTAAGAAACACAATATTTAAATGTGAAAATGTGTGTATGTGACTATAACTAGTGGAATGTTACATTATGAGTCATTTGCCATTAAAATAACATTATAAAGTTTGAAATCACACCAAATTCATTAGTGCGGTAGGAAAGTATGACATAGAACTCCCTTCATTGTAGGGTCAAAATACCATTTATAGGGCTTTACATCAACCAACATTTTAGATTATCCAATGTGCCTAATGCACATTGAATATCCAATATTGGTATTCAACTAGAACAACCACATTACAAATGTGGTTGATAAATGTCAATATGTGTATATTAAGCACATTTATTAATATTTATATCAACCAACATTTTAGCTTATCCAATGTGCCTATGAACATTGCATATCCAATATTGGTATTCAACTAGAACAACCAAATTAAAAAAGGTGGTTGATAAACGTCGATAGGTGTATATTAAGCGCATTTATTAATATTTATAATAATAATAATTATTATTATTATTATAATATAATTATAATTATATAATGATAATAATAATAATAATAATAATAATTATTATTATTATTATTATTATTATTATTATTATTATTATGATATAATAATAATAATATAATAATTATAATTATCCCATGTAACACCCTCCGCTCACATCTACCCAAGTAACCGGCCAACTTGTGACGAGA
Source organism: Pinus tabuliformis (assembly GCA_031772625.1). Taxonomy (NCBI): domain Eukaryota; kingdom Viridiplantae; phylum Streptophyta; class Pinopsida; order Pinales; family Pinaceae; genus Pinus; species Pinus tabuliformis. The sequence goes on along the minus strand of CM062820.1, from coordinate 1,253,538,636 downwards.
AGTTACTATGATATGATTTGACCTCCTAAGTCACGTTAAGGAGGTGGAACTAATAGAAACAAACCATATAAACATTCAACATCATTTACAGTACCCCTAAGAACCATCCCAAAATTTAGGGTAACTAGTTTCTGGGTCCCATTGAGTTTTTATACAACTTGACCCCTAGACGTTCCCATGTTATGGGACTGACAGCATCCAGGAGGCCCCGGACGTTCCCATGACAAGGCATGCCAACTTATAGGGACTATTTTGCTCAGTGTTATGCCAGCGTCCCCGAGATTTGAGCCATTTTTCAGGCCTAGAGCTTAGGTCACTACCCAAAATTGAACGACACCTTCAGAATAGAAAGATAACAAGGAAACAATGAGGCAAATGCAAATACTTGAACAAGCCCTTAACTGAACCTCTACTAGCCATGATAGGCATTTCATCAAACATATTACAAATAGGTAATCTACAGGTGTAAATAATAGATCTAAGCATAGGGGTCTCATACTCAGTTGAGAATTGCTAAGAAGCACTGATGCCAAAACACATTAGCTTCAGTTTCATTCATTAGGTCATAGATACATTGTCCATCCATTTACAAGTAAAAAAATTATGAGAGCCATACATAGCTGCTATCATAAAACATATACATAACCAACATAATAGCACATGAAATACCAAGTAAATCACAACCATATAATCCACATATAAACCAATATAATACTCATAGAAATACAAGGGGAAATAACCTCATATTGATGATGAAAAATCCAAACCCAGGAAGGGACTTCTACATTCCACCTGACCGTAGAATGGCTGAGCCAAATCTCTCTTTATCCATTCACCCCCATGCCATATTCTAAGCATGAATGTAGGATCTCATAGAACACATTAATCCATAACCATTCAGGGCTTCCAGAGGCCAACCACCTCAACCCATCATAAATTGGTTCCACCTCATGGTTGAATATCACAAAACCATCATTAGATTGGTCTCTACCCAAGCCTTCCAGGGCTCTAAAGTGTTTGTTCCAACTAAGGCTTCCAGGACCAGTGATGGAACCCACATCTTTTATAGGGCTTCTAGATCGTTTCTCCAACTAGGGCTTCCAGGACTAGTAACTCAACCCACCAAGGGCTTCCAACGTGTTTGTCCAACCAAGGCTTCTAGGAATAATAACTCAACCAAATCTTTTACAAGGCTTCTAGAGCATTTTTCCAACCAAGGCTTCCAGGAACTAATAACTCAACCCAAGCTAAAGGAAACATGAGAACCAACCAAAACAAAACAAGGAAATAAATCCACAATCTCCATGGCTATCCAAGAAATGGAAAGCCTAGGAAAATCCACTGTCAATCCAGGAAATCATCCATGACAGTGATAGATCATGACCAATAATCCACATGCATATGCCATGCATGCCAAAACTAGTGAGGAAAACATACATGCAACTCAGTACCTGCAAGCCAAATCCACTGTAGTTGTTGATCCCAATGTCCTCTTGCACTTTCCTGTTATTCCTTTGCCTTCTTGCTCCAAAACTCCAAGTATATGAAACCGTCCAAGAGTGATCCAAGAAATCTCTAAGTGTCAAAGAGTATGAGAGAGATAGAATAGAGAGAGCTCCAAAATTTAACTGACAAAAGTCCGTGAACTGATCCTCAAAAGCCTTTTTATCAATTAGGCCTCCATTTTGTTCATTTTCCATTATTTTCCTTCAATTTCCTCCCCACATGCAACCTATGACCTTTCACCTCCCTTTTCTCCTAATTTCCATTATTTTCATAAATAAATGTGCCAAAAATGCCATTTTTCCTTTCCAAAGCCTTAGCCATTTCCTTTGCCAATTTCCTTAGCCATATTAACCAAAATGAACACCCACACTAGGATGTATTCCCCAACATTTAGATTGGAATAAGTGTCCCATAAACTATGGTTATTATTTTGCCTTTATTAACTTTTATTACATGGAATTTTCACCAGGGTTGTTACATCCCATGTGCTACGGCCTATGCACATTGCACATCCAATATTGGTATTCAATTAAACCTCCTAAAAAATTACAATAACATGGAAGCGTCCCACATCGACGTTGCAAAGTGAAAATATGACAATGAATACAAATTAGACCAAATCGGAGAAAAAAAAACAAAAAAAACAAACAAAAATAAAAAACAAAAAAAAAACAAAAAAAAAAACAAAAAAACCTTCTAATCTATAATTGGTGCACAAAATGGATAAACATATTGTGTATCTTGACTATTCAACCAAACAATTGTAGTACGTTCACCATATTTCCATTCTAATACTCACAAATTGGAAACTGAGGGAGATTTGAAGTTTTGTGCGGAGTTGGAGAAGACCACGATTGGAGAAATGCATTGAGACTATGAAAGAAAATAACTAATTGATTGGATCTATGTTGGTGTTGGGCAAAGAAATTGATGAAACTCTCCTTCCCCGTTGTGGATTTCAATAAAAAAAATTGATTTGTGTTGTGATTTGACCTCTAGTAGTGAACAAATCAATTTGTGCATATCATTCACCCCCTACCAAGGATGAAAATCAAACCCTTGTCCATCCATTTTGCACTACTATTGTTTAAAATAGTTAGAGGGAAGGGAGAAAAACATAGAGAGGAAAGAGAAGGGATTTTTCACAACGTGGAGGAGCCCTAGAATGCCAAAAGATGTCAAGTAGTAGCAGAGGGAAACGAGAAAATGGATCTGATTCTTGAGAGGATAATGAATTTCACACTCAATATATAGATTTGCACATGTTTCCATTGCTTGTTTGAATTGTATTTTTTAGTTTTTAGTTTCAAAATTATAAAAGAAGAAATTAGGGTTTATTTTTTTTATTTCTAATTTTTAAATTAAAAATTATTGTACATATATAGGGACATGATAGCGAGAAATTGAAAGAGGCAATGGATTTTATATTGGGGTTAGAACCAGTGAATAAACTAGAAGGTATGGACTTGTCCATGTTTTTCAAATACGTGGAAGGACATACTAAATGCATTGAAATAGACCAACCAAAGCAACCCTATCAAAGGGAATCGATTGATTCCCCATCAACTCCTATATCATGAAAAAGATCAAGGAAAAAATCAAACATAATAACCTCTAAGAATGTGGAACAAGGAAAAAAGATGTCCAATGTACCACCCACTCTTGGGTCATAGATTTATTCCACCACCAGTACAACTACTTATGCACCTTTCATTGGTACATACACAACCATGGTAGAATATCATGTTGTCTCTGGGGAAATCAGAATGAAAGATGTCGGGAAAGGGTTCAATCATAGGTTGAAGGAATCATGGCTTCAACGCTTCAAAGAGTATCTACATATTCCATTATAGAAGATACCCATGAACCTTCGAAAGGTAGTCATGCATGACATGCATACTAAATATGGGATGGGTTGGTCAATAAAGTAAGTAAAAAATAAATAACTCAAAACTACAAGAGATTCCGTTGCAACCAAACAAAAAAAATAAAAACGGATTCCTCCCGATATAAGGGTGAAAAGAAGGGCAATTGATGTAATGTTAAAGTATGGAAAGAGATCGTGAAATCATATGATAGAGTAGATGCACAGATGAAGTCCAACGAGGAGAGAATACAGTTGTTTAAATTTGGTCATAAGATTATTTCAACTTCATCAAATGATTTTTATATTTTACTAGTGCATAATGAAATTGAATTAGTGTATGTTTCAGGAGAAGGCCTCAAAGGGCAAGCTTGCCAAATATCATGTCCAACATCACAGTGGCCAAACTGGTTTAGAAGCCTTAGCATGAAAAATTGTAAGTATATTTAATATCTGAAATTATATATATATTTTTAATTTTGTATAAAAAGTAAATGATAGGATATTAATTAATTTAACTTGTCCATCTACCATGTTTTGCCAGGGGTAATAATATGGCCATTATCCATCACAATTGGAATTCATTATCATACAAGAAAGAAAGTGATCTGATTTTGTTATCTAGATGAGAATAAGGTATCATAGTTTACTTTCAATAACTTGTATATTGTTATGTTAATATGTTAATTTTCATTTCTTGTGTGTAGTTGTTTATTTATGTGTAGCTTGAGCTGTTTTGTGCTCACATCAGCCATAACACCCTTATAAATCACCAATTTTTCACTGTGATCAAGTCCTTTGAAATCAATATCTGATCATGGACTTATCAAGTCCTTTTCCAAAAACCCTAGGCCAAAGTATGGATGCAAGACCATGCAATACATAACCCGTACTCAAAAAAACATATTACATGGGATTGACTATAGATGCTTGGGTTGAGAGCACATTACATGGAATTGATTATGGACCCAAGATATATGTGTTGAGGAGCATGGGATGATTATCTTGGAAAGCAAGAAGCCTTGTGATGAAGAGAAATTGACACTTGCAAACCATGCTTAGATAGTGCACCACCCAAGGATTGGTCTCTTGATGTGTATACCTTGGAGAGAGAGAAATTCACTTGGAGACGTTATCTTGTGCATTAAATTAAATTTCTTGTGTAATTAGTCCACTTTACCAATGTTGGCCTCAATCACCTACTCTATATAGAGGGAAGAGAATGTCTTTGTCTACACTATATTCATTATTCCATCTATATAATTGTCATGGAGAGTTCTTAGTGCTTTTGTGATGTAATAGAGGAAGACCTAGAGTTTGTGGCATAAATCCTAGAGAATAAATGAAGGTGAATGCTAGCACTAGGGATGATCTTGAGTATTAGCACTTTTCTTAGAAATTATTTGCCATATGGTAAGATGTAGGGTGTATTTAGGTCTAAAAAATTTGTTTTGTAGTGATATATATATTGAACAATGTTTTATAAAATGACCGAGCCAACTCCGACTCGGCCAAGCCAGACCGAGCCAATGCTTGGCCAGGTCAGCTCGGTGGTCTGAATGAAATTGCTGGCTAGGTTTTTACTAAACCGGCCAAGCCAGTCATCAACTTGGCCGACTCGGTAACAACTCAGTCTGCTTGGTAACAACTCAGTCAACTCGGTAATAACCCGACCGGCTTGGCTCTTTGAAAAATATTCTGAAGCACATTTGTCAAAATTTGTTTCGCCTCTTACATATCAACAGTTGGGTTGTTGTTTATTGCATATTTATAGCCCTAAAGTAATCTATCACTGTGAGAAATTTTTGAAAATTACAAGACCGAAGTATGGTTATCCTAGTGGCATGAATTAAAAAACTGAAACAATTCTGAGCCATACAATGTTTTAAAAAAGGAAAACATTCTGGAAATGGACTAATAGATACACATTTACCTCTCTTTTTTCTGTAGGTTGACTAGAATTAAATCAAGGGTTTTGAGACTTCATTAGCGGCAAATTTCTTGAAATCATCTCAAGCAGTCAAGGTAGAAGCATGAGAGAGGTCGTCTTGTAGCAAATACACAAATTTGAAGACATATATTGATCAATTCATTGGCTTATCATTTGGGAAGCTATGATTGGTTACAGAGAATTGGTATTATTGTTGTTGTAGTCTAGTGATTTTCCTTGGGCTGATGCAAAAAAGAATCTTGGCATTGGTGGCTAAGTATGAACTTTGTATTGGATAGTGCACTGGGTGCCATTTTGATATAATGGATATATTCATGAGCCTACTTTGATCATATGTTGTCTTCTCTCTATATTCTAAAGCTTTGTGTTTGGAATCATGAATGAAAATCTTTAAAATTATGTTTTTTTTTATAAAAAGTAAATATTTTATGTATTTTTTACAATGACCGAGTCATTAAAATCAAACTAGTTGAGTCGATACCGAGTCAGAGTCGACCCTCGGTCATTTCTGAACCAGAGTCAGAGTTTTAAAACATCGATATTGAATGAATTAAGCATATATGTAGGGACATGGCTATTAGAATAAGAAAATTTATGATGTAAACCTGTGTTGGAGCCTGTTTGAACTTTGAAGGCCTAGCTTGAAAGAAAGGACCTAAAACTCTATAAGACACTTCCTTTTCTAGCCCTATGGGGATTATGGTTAGCACACAACTCGGTGATTTTTCAAAACAAAATTATTCCTACATTCTAGACTACAACACAATTCTTCTCACTATTCCAGCTCTATCAGACCCTTATTAGTCCTGAAACAACCAAACAAGTGGGGTAGGTGACGATAGACCTATAGATGTAATGTGAACTAGTTTTTGGAGAAACTAATGAATAAATTCAACTAGCCTACTTATCTGTGACTATAGCCTTTAAATTTGTCGTTGTAGTATGAAGAGAAGAACATAAATAAATTTGAGGTTTAAAGCATAGGGATAAACACAATCCTATGCATTATATCTACAACATAGAGCATGAAATGAAATAAACTAAGATGTAGAGACTGCAAATTGATTCATTAAGGTTTCTTAGATAAAATTCATAGGTATCTCAACTATTCACACAACATTGATAAATCTGTTAATGAAAGAAACCAACAACTTTATTACACAAGTCTTAAAAGAAGAATAACACAAATGCAAAGTTACTAAGAAACACCTCTTTGGCTGCCCAATTTCAAGCTTTGACAAGCAATATGAAATGGTTTATTGTTACAACATTTGTTATGGCATCTATTGTTATAATATTTGTTGTTACAACACCCGTCGTTACAACATTTGCTTCTCAATCCACTGTTACCTATGTTTGTGTTTCTCAATTTTTTTTCTTGATCCACCAAGTGCTGGTGTAGTGTTGGGTGGCAGAAACACCTCTTTGGCTACCCACTTTCAAGATTTGACAAACAAGATGAAATGGATTTCTACCCCCTCAATTGTTACAACATTTGTTGTTACAAAATCCGCTATAATGGTCATTATTTCAGTAGTTTCAATAGTCACAGTTGTTATAGCATCAACTTTTACAACAATTTTGACAGTAATGAGTGTTACAACATCATCTATTACAACGATTTTAATAGATTTAACATTTCCATGTTGTTATGGCATCTGTTGTTACAACATCTTTTTCTCAATCCGTTGTTACCTATGTTTTTGTTTCTCAATTTGTTTTATTGATCCCCCATGCTGTATCTTTGTAGGAAGTCCTCAACTAAAGAACTGAGCCAAAGCATCAATGTGAGGAATTGAGAGGAATTTAGAAGGCTAAACATTCTCCTTGAACATTTAATCATCTAATAATAGAAGAGACATATAGATTAACCTTTATAGTCAACACAAATATATTGAAGTAGAACATAGAAGCAACAATATAAAGATTTATGGGTAGTAAATTAAACAGATTGTTAAATTTATAACTCAGTAGTGAACATAACTTAATAGAGGGATGTCAAGGAGATTGATACTCATTCTATCCCTTCATAATATCCTATATTATTCTAAAATATTTGTAGAAACATATTATGAAATTACGAGAAGAACACATAATTACACAATTGTTGTCATGAACGAAAACTAGAAGCCCCTGATTATATCCAAGTTGAAAGTATTACAACAATATTACAAAAACTTGCTCCAGGTATTAACCATTTCTTATTAAAAAATAAGGTATATGTAGAGTGCTTTACAAAATATCCTATCTCTTAAAATATTTACATTCAAAGTGAGTATATATATACACACGAATGATTATATTTCTATAAAACAATTTGGATTCTGGTCATAACCATTACATTCAAAAGTAACAACAGTTCCACATCCCTCCAAAAATTCTCTGACCAGAGATAGTGAGATTTAATAGTTTTATTCTCTAGATTTTCTACCTCATTTTCCTTATACATTCGCCAAAAAATGATCCGGATTTAAACAGGAACGCAACAAATTACAGAGATAACCATATACACAAAGATGCAGCGGAAATAATACTTCATTTCATTAATGGAAAATACTGAAATATGCTTACAAACAGAAATGGCAATAAACTAGCTAGGGCGATGGTAGCTTATCTCTGAGAAGAGATGTGATGGCTACATGCCTCTGAACTGTGTTACAATGAGGCTCGAAGGCCTATTTATTGTTGAGAAACAATGGACAACCCTTCACATTCCAAAACCTAACCCTAGGAGATGAAACGCCAAATTGTGGGCCCCGTTTGGGTAAATTGGTACATCAACTTCCCGGGGTCGTAACTTTGGCATATGATCTCTGTTTGACGCGTACAATAGCTCGTTAGAAAGATCTATCCGAGCACTACCACTTTGGGAAGGGCAACATCGGTCCATGGACCCATGTTGCCCCCAGATTTCCCAAAAAACGTCGTTTAGGGCCTCAAAACGGCTCCGGAAGTTCAGGACCCGAAAAACTGCTAAAAATAGTAAGTTGTGCTACAATTAAGGAAACTAAAATTGCTGAGAAAGACAAAGGTGGGGGTCCAGGTGGACTTGGCAGGTGGCCACCAATATCCACCTGGATCAAAAAACCCCATTAATATTTACATATTTGCATAACATAAAAAACACTATTTCTATATGCTAACTAGTCAGATTATTCTGACTCATGCTGTCTGATTTCTTCGATATCAGTCGCTTCTGTTTCCCTCTGCTAGCCTGTGTCCTCAGGTTCATGATGCTTAGCCTCTTGTTGGATCTCCAATTGTACTATGAACTCAGGAAGGGGGGGGGGGGGAATCCCTACTCACTGCACATTGGTTCATTGCCAACTTCCTCCTTGATGCCAAAAACTTCCTTCAGAATTAACACAACCGAATCTCTACCTTCTCTTCTGAATTCTCCACCTTTCGATCGAGATTCATTATCTTCGACATGATTACCTCCATTTCTGCTTGAACATTCTCCACGTTTTTCCTCAAGCCTTCCAGTTGACCCAAAACAAGGGTAAAGTGAGACCAAGCTTAAGATATAGTTTTCCCTACAATCTGCGAAATCATTTCCTTCACTTCATGCCTGAACATGCCAAGGGAATTCTCAAAAGAGTCTTCGACGCCATTGCAAGACAAAGAAGAAATTTCTTCAACAGAGTGAGGATGTGCACAATCCACAATGCATATGTCCTCCATAAACATCTTCTTATAGCCAAAATCATTATAGATTGATGACACGAGAGTTCCCTTCATTTTTAATTCTCTTCAGTAGTGCGCTCCCTGCAACCAAATTAGTTTTCATTACTTCTTTCTCCAAGATGAATTCCCGCACAATCAACGTGAGGCGATCCTCCTCGATCTTATAAATCACAATTCCTTCGCTACATCTCCACCTTAAATCTCATCTTATGAGCTCCTGATTGTCCTTCATCCTGTCTTGACTCCTCTTAATTATCCATCATGAGACTGGTGGATCCACATTATCGCTAGGACTCTTGTTGCATAACAAATCTTCCAAGGAGTAAATTAGATAATTAATCATCCCATCATACAGTTCACCCTTCTCTATATTCTTCCATCCTTTTCCATTTATAAATGTTCATGGGATGTGACATTTGAAATATGTGTTTCTATTCTCCCTAGGTTCACCTTGCTCTAGGGTGATGGCCCGATTAGCTTGTTCATATGCTGACATACTATTTTCCCTTTTAACATGATAAAATTATATGTTTTCAAACTTGTCCAACAATAAATATATTATTTGCATAGTTGGGTTTCGGTTAGGGTCCTTGTTTTGATACCATTTTATAAATTTTTGTATGGTAATAAGGGAATCTCCAAAGATTCCCTTACTATGCGATGACATCCCCAAACTACGTAATGGTGTCCGACTAGAAGCTGACTCTAGCCTCCATAACATCCAGATATAATGATTTGTACTCAATTTTAACATCCCTCTCGAGAAAGAGTAACATTGTTCTTGTTAGGTCCCTATAATACTAGATTGTTCCCTCATTGTTATTAGTGTAACCCCCTTATTGTTAATTTTGTGCCCATGTAGTCCCCATATTTATTATTATGCCCCATAGAAGCCAACTATTGTTATTATTGTACACGTACATTATTATTGCTTTGTCAGCTCTGATTATATTGTGACCCCTTAGACTCCTATATATAGAAAGGGGGTTTTTTCATTTGAATCATCCAAGAATTGTTCATTCATGTAATTTAAAATATGTTTCCCCCTCGAAGAGGCTGATTTTGAAGTTGTTTATCTATCTTTTCTTTTGTTTTGTGAGTTGGTTGCATAACATTTGGTATCAGAGGTTTGGATTCTAGGGTTTCTCTACTTCAAACAGGTCATCGTGGAATTTTCTCTATAAATTTTTTTCTATGAAGTTTAAGAAGCTTAACTTAAAACCCATTTGAGAAAAAAGATTGATGAACCGAGTATCTAAATTTCAGATATTTTCTCTCTATATTTGTGGAGATATGATCTAAAGAAGTTAGGGTTTTTGCAAGCTCTTGAATTTTGTCTCAAGCAGGGGACCTTGGGAAAATCATCATAACTTTCTCTCTGAACATTGGATTGAAATTTTGTAAAACATTACAGAAATAGGAGAATATAGTTTTTTTTATTTTGTTCAAGATTGAAGATTAAAACAGTGACACATGACACTTCATACAAGTTCCTTTACTGAACCAGCTTATAATCAGGCCATCGTGGGATATTTGGAATAATGCTTACTTGAAGAATCCAATATTCATCAGACTTGTGGGGTTCGAAAGAGGACTCAAAGGGCTAACACAAGACACAATTTCAGACCTTGAAGATCTGAAATTACAGAGATACCTCAGATACAATATCTAGATCCTACAAAGAGAAAAAAAAAGTGTGTAGATTTTTTAAAATTTGCATAAGTTTTGTTTGAGAACACAATTTGAAGTGATTCAAAGGGAACAATGAAGCGTAATTATCATTAATTGATCACTCGAAGAAAGAAAATGGAAACACCTAGTAAGCAACCTGAAAACTTTACTATGACACATGAAGAAGAGGAAGAAATGCAACATGATATATCAAAATTATGAGACCAAGTGCAACAAATTTCACTCTCACAAAAAGTAACAAAAGCTAAGATGGATGGTTTAAAGAAAGAAATGGAAGCTAAGATGTATGGCATGGAAGCTAATATGGATGGTTTAGAAGCAAAACTAAAAGGAAAAATTGAGGATTTGAATAAATACATGGAAGGTTTGAAAGAAGGTTTCTCAAAGTTGCTACAAGAAATGCTTCCTAATGGCGAAAAGGTAGTAGAGGAAACTCATGATGAGAACAAAAGAAATGTTAATCATGAGTTCATAGAATCTAATGTTGGATTGAAGTCCCACCATATTCCAAAGATCGATATGAAGAAGTTTCATGGCAAGGATCCCGTAACATGGATACTATAGATGGTGCAAAATTTTGATCTCCATAATGTGCAAAACACACAAAAGGTATGCATTGTAACTTTATATTTAGAACCCAATAAATTTGTATGGTATCGAGGGATTTTCTCTTGTAAACAAATTGTCACTTGGTCAATTTTTATAGAGTAAATGATAGGACATTATGAGGATACAAAGAGAAACACCTCCTTTAGCCAATTGATAAATCTCCAAAGGAGCATAGGATTGATGTATTCATAGGGAATCTAAAGGATAACATGCAACATGAGGTTTGCCTTTGGGAACTTGATTCATTGGAGAAGACATTCAGTTTGGACAAGAAAAAATGAAATCAAAATGATGGCAACAAGGAAGCCTACCACTCACAACTATAAACATGGAAGTGTGGTTGCTCCTAGCCTTCCAAAACCTACAAGGTTGACACCAAAAAAATTGGAAGAAAAAAGATAAAAAGGGATTTGTTACAGTTGTGATAGAAAATACACCAAAATTCATAAGTGTGTTGAGAAGAAACTATTTTACAGCGAATGTGAAGAGGAGGAAGAAAAGGAACAAGAAATGTCAAAATAGGAGGATATACACCAGGAACCAACCCCAGAGAAAGAAGAAATGAATCTGACCATATCTTCTAATGCATTGGCAGGAATTACCACTCCTCAAACTCTCAATATAGAAGGACATATCAAGAAGAAAAAGGTAATATTGTTGATTGATTTGGGTAGTACCCATAATTTTATTCATTATAAGATAGCCACAGAATTAAATTTCTTCCTATATCCAGCACCTGAGTGTCAAGTGATGGTTGAAAATGGAGGAACCATAAATTTATTTGGAAAGTGCCATAATAACATGCTATCCATGGGAGAATATGTGTTGAATATTCCAATGCTTTCCATTCCAATGGGTGATGTTGATGTTGTACTAGGAGTCCAATGGTTACAATCTTTGGGTACGATAACTTTTAAATTTCAAGCATTTTTCTTTAATTTTTATTGGGAAGGAAAGGAAGTTAAATTAAGGGGTATCACAAGGAAACCAAGAAAGATAATCAACTCTAATAGCATGAAAAATCTTCTAAAGAAATAACAAAGGGGTGTAATTACACAATTATGTTCACTAGAGGTTCAAACATAAAAATCATCTATTTCTCCAAACCTCCAAAAAGTCTTGGACAGTCATTCCAAGGTATTTGGGTCTCCCAAAGGCCTCTCACCTATCAGTGATCATGATCATGCTATTCATTTGATTCCATGAAGTATTCCTCCAAACATCAGGTCTTACAGATATCCCTATGCCCAAAATAATGAAATTGAACGTATGGTTGCAGAAAAGTTAGAGGCTGGTATAATTCAACCTAGTCAAAGTTGTTTCTCTGCTCCAGTAGTATTGGTGCATAAGAAGGATGGATCATGGTGCATGTGTCCGAATTATAGGGAGATCAAAAAGCTCACTATTAGAGATAAGTTTCCCATTCCTGTCATTTATGAATTATTGGATGAATTAAATGGAGCAATTTACTTCACCAAGTTGGATCTTCATTCAGGATATCATCAAATAAGAATGAAGACTGAAAACATTCTAAAAACATCATTTAGAACTCATGAGGGGCATTATGAATTTTTTGTCATGCCTTTCAGCCTTACCAATGCACCTTCTACATTTCAAGGTTTGATGAATTCCATTTTCAAACCCTTCCTTAGAAAATTCGTGTCAGTATTTTTTGATGATATACTAATCTACAAAAAGTCTTGGAAGGATCATGGTCAACATGTTGACAGGGTGCTCAAGCTATTGGAGAGTAAAAATTATATGCAAAAGCATCCAAATGTTTCATTGGAGTATAAGAGGTGGAATATCTGGGGGGTCATATTGTATCTCATGAGGGTGTTAAGTTAGACCCTAACAAAATTAAATCCATTAAGAAATGAAAAATCCCCACATCCATAAAGCATATGTGAGGATTTCTAGGGTTGATATGGTATTATCGCAATTTTGTTAAGAATTATGGGAGAATAACAACACCTCTAAAAACATTACTCTAGAAAAATGCATTTTCTTGGACTCTAGAAGTAACTAAGGCCTTTGAGCATCTTAAAGATGCAATGTGACAAGCACCGGTCTTAGCTACACCAGACTTCACAAAAACATTTATTGTGGAATGTGATGCCTCAGGAAATGGAATTGGTGTTGTTTTAATGCAAGAAGGAAGACTCATTTCTTTTGAGAGTCATCCAATCAAAGGAAAGTATTTACACAAAGCTATTTATGAGAAGGAAATGTTGGAAATACTACATGCACTTAAGAAATGGTGACCTTACCTAATGGGAAGGCACTTCAAGGTAAAAACAGATCATGATAGTCTTAAATAGTTCTTAGAACAAATATTATCTTCAGAAGAGCAATAAAAATGGTTCATAAAGAAGTTGGCTTATGCATACACACTCTCAAGAAAGGACGAGGATGTGGAAGCATTGCTTTGTGCCATTTCTATTATCCAACTAGATTGGATAACTGAAACAAGGGATGAATGGAAGAATGACGAAGAAGTGTGGGCACTCATTCAAAAGTTGCAGCAAGATCCTAGTACATCTGATACATTTAGATGGAATAATGATTCTTTATGGTACAAAGATCACTTATAACTATATAAGAATTCCCAACTCAAAAAAAATATTCTTCTGGAATTGCACACCTCTACCTTAGGAGGGCACTCAGGATTTTTTAAGACTTACCATAACGTTAAGAGGGAATTTTTTGGGATGGACTTAAATATTATATTCCAAAGTTTGTGGCAAAATGTTTGATTTGCTAACAAAATAAAGTTGAGATAATTAAGACCCTGGGTCTATTACAACCTTTATCCATCCCAATTCAACATTGGGAGGATGTTTGAATGGATTTTATCATAGGTTTACCCAATTTTGAAGGAAAGAGTGTCATCATGGTGGTAGTTGATAGACTTACCAAGAATGCACACTTTTGTTCATTATCTCATCCATTTAAAGCTAGTACAGTTGCTACTGCATTTATGGAAACAATTCAAAAGATACATGAAAACCAAAAGATTATTGTAAGTGACAAAGATCGTATTTTCACTAGAAATTTTTGGACAAAATTATTTTCTTGTATGGGTACTCAATTAGCTCATATCTCATCTTATCGTCCTCAATCGGATGGGAAAACTGATATAGTGAACATATTTTTGGAAGGATATCTTCGTTGCTTTGTATCTGATAAACAGACGTAATGGGTCAGGTCGTTACCTCTGACTGAATGGTGGTATAACACTTCCTTCCATACTGCAGCGAAAATGACCCCATTTATGGCACTTTATGGATATCATACACCGTCCATCACATCATATTTAAGAAAAAATTCTAAGTTTCAATCAGTGGAAGATCACATCGAGCATCAACAACAAGTTCTCCAACTCTTAAAGGTTAACCTCACTTTGGTGGAGAATAGAATGAAACGACAAACAACTCAACATCTCAGCGAAAGAAGTTTTGATGTAGGCAACTAGGTATTTTTACGTCTACAGCCATACAAACAAATGTCCCTCAAGCAAGCTAAGAAGGATAATAAATTATCACCAAATTATTATGGTCCTTAAAAGGTGTTGCAAAACATTGGTACTATGGCATACAAATTGGAGCTTCCTACATCTTATCGAGTGCACTCAGTTTTCCATGTTTCATTCTTAAAGAAGGTTATAGGTTCTAAGCTCCAATTTCAAATGTTGACACCTAATCCTCAACAGATGGGTGAACTGGAACGTGAACAATCATCAAGAAGATGAACTGTTCCGTCTCCTTCTTGTATATAATCAATAGTTCTCTAATGAAATGAGATATCAGTTTTTCTTTCGCTCATTCTGGAGTTACCCTGGCCTGACATGGTATCAGAGCGCAGGTCCCAGATTCCTTGTAACTCCTCTGCCTGAGACGTTTTCCTGGCCATAATGCCTCTGCCTGCCTAAACGTCTGTCTCTCTGCGCATTGATTACCTCTGAACGTTTGTCTGGCTCCACCTCAGACCGCCTCTGCCGTTGGCTCTATGCTCCGACGCCGACTTGCAGCTCGTTGTTCTCAGGACGAAATGGTTTGGAAACACCGCCATTCATATCAACGGTATGATACGACTACTGGCATCGACATGTCTCTTAGGTAATTTCATGCCAGATTTTGAGCAACTTTTAGCTTGTTTCGGGGCTTGTCCGAGCGCTCAAGAGAGACATAGCGTTGTTTTCAACTACAACATAAAGGATTTTACTTATTGTTTTGAGTAGTGCAAGTAAGCTTTGAGAAGACTATGTTGGGTAGTGAGAAGAAGGTTGTGGGTAATATTCGGTGATTAGATATTGCGACTATTTTATAGTTTTAATAACTTCTCAGAGTGTTATCTTTAAAACCCCAGATTTCTTCAAGACAGGACCAAGAATACTATTGTTTGGATATTTTATAGTTTTAATGACTTCTCAAGCGTTTATTTACAGTTTTAATGATTTCTCAAGCTGTCAGCTGTATAGACATTGAATATTATAGTATGCAATATCATCTATGCCACACAGATGCTTATACTTGGAGCGGAAAGGATCCAGAGGGTCGTTTTCCATGCATTCTTGAACACGAAGCTGCTTGAATAAGTTTTTTGAATGCGTTGTTTCAATAAGTTTTTGAATGCGCTGTTTCAATAAGTTTTTTTGAATGCGCTGCTTGAATAAGTTATTGAATGCGTTTTGGACGCTGTTTCAATAAGTTTTGGAAGCTGTTTGAATATTTTAAGGAGGATATGGTATGGTAACTGACAAATAACATCTGGCACCGTCTGTGGGAAGTCTTTGAGAGTGAACATTGCTGCGTATGGTAACAAAACTGTGTTTGGTAGTTCAAATAGTATTGCGCAGTTTATATATATCATCCACAGCGTTTATATAAGCAGTTTTCAAAGCATTCAAAGTTATATCAGTCAGAGTATTTTATATATCAAAGCATTTGTAGTGTTGCATGATAAATTGATATATTGAAGTGATCCCTTGCACATTTTTTTCAAAACATAGTAGTATTACAGTGATGAAATGCTGATGCTTTTAGCAAATATCAGAAGGATTTGAAGGCTGTAACGTAAGGATTTTTTATCAGCAGAAGTAATTTTTACAGAATGCATTCAATCATCTCTATGGTCGGAATAGTTCTCACTGGCAAGGAGAACTATTCTGAATGGTCTCGGATGGTAAAACACACCCTCATCTACAATGAGTTGTGGAAAGGAGTGTGTGTCGGAGAAGAAGACAAAGACCCTGTGCAGCCTACATCAGATAAAGAACTTGTCATTTGGGAAAACAAGAATAGCAAAGCCTATGCATTGATCGCAACATCTGTAAATGAAGAAGTAAGTCGTCATATTTCATCCTATTCCACTGCCTTTGAAGCTTTACAAAAGCTGAAAGAACTCTATGATTCACATTCTGCACTTGAAGTTGTTCAGCTCATGATTAAACTCTTCACTCTTGAACTGAAAAATAATGATCCCCTTGCGTTGCATCTGAAATAAAGTGTATAATGCATGATATTAAATCCACTAAGGTTGAGCTGGATATCTCTCTTATTTCCTTTCTCAAAGCACTCTATCCTACCTACTCCAATTATCTTGAGTCTTTACAAGCAAATGGAAATCTTAAAGACATAACCTTTGAGTCTCTTGTGAAAAAGTTTGCTGAAAGAGAGAAAGCCTTTGGAAAGAAAACAGTCCCTGAATCTTTTGAAGAGATTGTTTGCCTTGCTCATAAAGAAAAGCATCCTGCTCAAGATTCTACAAGAGGAAGAGGTGGACGAAGAGGAAGAGGAAGATACTTCAGAGGCAGGGGGGGCAGACATTCTCAAGCAGAAAAGGCAGATCTGCATTGCATTCGCTGCAAACGAAATGGATCACATGATGCTTCTACATGCAAGCTACCATGGGACAAAATTGAGCAGAGAAGAAATCAGAAGAAAGGTAAAACTGATGACACAGACAAAGGTAAAGCACCTGAATCCGCTCACTATATTGAGGCACAATGTAACATTGGAGTAAATGAAGACTTGTTTAATGCTTCACTTGCTTCTTCGAAAAATGATTGGTTGCTTGATTCAGGAACAACCTGTCGTATGACTCATAGGAAAGATTTTTTTGAAGATTTCACTGATAATGTTGATGGAGCAGTATACTTTGCAGATCAGTCAAAAATCAAGCCATCAGGGCTTGGCACAATCAGGCTTAAACTGCCTGGTCTTCCAGACTTTCTTCTGGATCATGTTCTATATCTCCCACAGCTCAAGAGAAACTTGTTGTCCTTGGTCCACATCTGCCAGCAAGGTCACTCCATTCATATGTTTGATGGAAAGCTTGAGGTAAGAAAGGCATCTGACCACTCACTTGTCATGAGGAGAATAGAAGAAGAAAGACTTCTTAAACTGCAAGGAACCTCTCCTCATGCACAACATTTCTCATATATTTCTCATCATGAAGAAGGTACACTTCCGTCAAGTTTATTATGGAATGCTAGATTTGGACATTTAAACTATGACAGTCTCCGCTTATTGAAGAAAAATGGTGTTGCTGGTTTGCCTACAATTCCTAGAAAACATAAGCAATGTGATGCTTGCATTCTAGGAAAGCATAGCAAACAGTCTTTTCATGATTCACATTCAAGAGCACATAGGAAGCTTGAACTCATTCATTCAGATTTATGTGGTCCAATGCCTGTTCCTTCTGCAAATGGAAATAAATATATCATGACATTTATTGATGATTACACCAGAATGTGTTGGGTTTATTTATTGAAGAACAAATCTGATGCTTTTCAAACATTCAAGAATTTTCATAAGTGGATTGAAAATGATGCACAATCTCATATTGGGTCTATTCGCACTGATAATGGAAAAGAATATACATCAAATGAATTTGAAAACTATCTTCGCCAACATGGGATCAAACATCAAACAACTGTACCTTATAATCCCCAACAGAATGGTGTAGCAGAAAGAATGAATAGAACAATCTTGAATATGGTACGATCCATGCTTTTCTTCAAAAATGTAAAGACAATGTTTTGGGTTGATGCTGTTCTATGTGCTGCATATATAAAGAATAGATGTCCATCTAGTGCTATAAGAAACAAGACTCCTTATGAATTGTGGTATGGACATGTTCCTTCAGTAAAACATCTCAGGATTTTTGGTTCCACTTGTTATGCTTTAATACCAAAGGTACATAGAAACAAACTTGGTGCTAGAAGTCGTAAGTGTATCTTCCTAGGGTATTCAAACACCTCTAAAGCATACCGTCTCTATCATGAAGTAAATAAAAAGTTTGTTATATCTAGAGATGTCATTTTTCTTGAATCATACAAATCTGACAGTGTTGTTGAGCGGCAACTTGATCGCTTGGATAGATTCACAAAACCGAAATCATTTCAAGAGTTTGATAATCAGATTCTACATCTTGAAGGGGGGATTCCTATACTAGATCAACATGTGGAATCTTCTTCTTCTGAAGAACAATCTCCCCTGCATGACACTCCAACAACGGATGATGCTTTAAGTGATGCAATTGATAGAATTGGGAGACTTAATCTTGATTCAGTCCCAACTCAATCAACAGAGCAGCCTGGACCATCTCAGAAAGGTCCCCCAAAGTGGCTGACAAAGACACTTGAAAGTGTTCATCCTGATGAAATTGGAAAAACAGGAACCAGAAATACAAACCGACAAGATGGAGGTGATGTAGATAACTCTAATTCACCTGTTGATATGGATGTTACTTATGATTGTGAATTGAACTTGTCTACAGATTTTGAACCAACTTCCTTCAAAGAAGCTGCTTCTCATGATGAATGGAAAGAAGCGATGCAGAAGGAGTATGATGCCCACATAAAGAATGGCACTTGGAAGGTGGTTGATCCTCCATTTGGAACCAAACCAATTGGCTGCAAGTGGGTCTACAAGAACAAGTACAAAGCTGATGGCTCACTTGACAAGCACAAAGCTAGGCTTGTGGCAAAAGGTTTTGCACAGAAGGAAGGGGTCGATTATGAGGAAACTTTTGCCCCCACAGCAAAATGGGCCACCATCCGGACACTCTTTGCACTAGTTGCTCAGAATGGTTGGAAAGTCCATCAAATGGATGTAAAAACTGCATTCTTGAATGAAGATCTAAAAGAGAATGTTTTTATGTCCCAGCCTGAAGGATTTGCTGTGAAAGGACATGAACACAAAGTATGCAAACTTGTGAAGTCCTTGTATGGCCTCAAACAAGCACCACGAGCCTGGTATGAAAAACTAACTGAGCATCTTCTGAAACTCAACTTCAAACATTTTGATCTTGATGATGCAACTTTATTTGTCAAGAAAGTTGGCAAAACAGTTTTATATCTTGTGGTATATGTAGATGATCTTTTAATGACAGGGAACAATGAAAGCTATATTGCATCCATAAAGAAACAATTAGGAAAAAGTTTTGAAATGACTGATTTGGGCTATGTTCATTACTATCTTGGCATTGAAGTAACCCAACATCCAAAATCCATATTTCTTTCTCAAAAGAAATACATTAGAGATTTGTTAAACAGATTTGGCATGACAGAGTGCAATCCTCTTTCTACTCCAATGGAACAAAACTTGAAGCTCACATCTATTGAAGGAAAGGAATTTGAGGATGCAACAAAGTATAGACAGCTTGTAGGAAGTCTCATCTACCTCACTACTACCAGACCAGACATTTCATTTGCTGTTGGAATCCTCTCCAGGTTTATGCAAAAGCCTTGTGAGGGACATTGGTCTGCTGCAAAAAGAGTTCTAAGGTACTTGAAGGGAACTCAAGACCTTGGAATCAAGTATACACAGGTGGACGACTTCAACTTGATTGGATACTCTGATTCAGACTTCGATGGAGACAAAGAAACTGGGGTATCTACTTCAGGATATGCTATGAGTCTTGGATCAGGAGCTGTCTCCTGGAGATCACGCAAAGAATCAGTACCAGCAGATTCCACAACAGAAGCAGAATACGTGGCAGCAGCTGAAGCAACGAAAGAAATTGTGTGGCTCAGGAAAATTCTTGAATATTTGCAGGTAAAACAAATACAATCAACTCCACTCATGATTGATAACACCTCTGCAATAAAGTTGGCCAAGAACCCAAAGTTCCATGATCATACTAAGCACATCAATACTAAATATCATCTGATCCGACATCATGTTGAGGCCAAAACAATCCATCTCCGTCATTGTTCCACAAACGAGCAAATTGCAGACATCTTCACCAAAGTGCTTGGAAGAGAAAAGCTTGAAAGATTCAGAAGGATGCTTGGACTCACCAACATCCCTTCAGATTAAGGGGGGGAATGTTGACACCTAATCCTCAACAGATGGGTGAACTGGAACGTGAACAGTCATCAAGAAGATGAACTGTTCGGTCTCCTTCTTGTATATAATCAATAGTTCTCTAATGAAATGAGATATCAGTTTTTCTTCCGCTCATTCTGGAGTTACCCTGGCCTGACATCAAACAATATCATTAGGACTTAACGAGCAAGGAAAAATCATATTGGAACCTGACGCAGTCATGAAAACAAGAACTTGACAGCTACGAAATCGATCAATTTCAAAGTATCTCATCAAGTGGAAGAACTTTTCCACTGAAGGTTCCACGTAGGAGGATAAGAATTTTATACAGAAGCATCCAAAATTACTCAAGCTTTGACGACAACACTTTTTTTGAAGGAGAGGGGCATGTTAGGTCCCTATAATACTAGATTATCCCCTCATTTTTATTAGTGTAGCCCCCTTATTTTTATTTTTGTGCCCATGTAGTCACCATATTGCTATTGTTGTGCCCATAAAATCCCACTATTGTTATTGTTGTGCCCTTACATTATTATTGCTATGTCCGATCTAATTATATTGTGATCCCTTAGAATCCAATATTTAGAAACAATCATCCAAGAATTGTTCATTCATGTAGGGTAAAGGAGGTATTTGCCTCGAAGAGGCTAATTTTGAAGTAGTTGATCTATATTTTCTTCTGTTTTGTGAGTTGGTCGCATAGCAGTTCTAATCTGGACAAGACGACCAATGTAATTCTACATGTTCTATCTGTTCATATCCGAATCCTCTATTCATCTATCTGAGTATGGATTCGGTAGGCGAGCCAGCTTATGGGATCCCATGTGTTTTCACCATGATGTTGGGTGTGGAGCATGATTATTTAGAGATCTTTGTTTCAGTCGAATGTATACCCCAGGAAGTTTGTACACCCCTCCATGCGAGGGGGTGCGGGGGGGAATTGTCCCCCTGCGGGGGTCCAGGGGCCAACGGTCCCCCAGTGGGGGTTTCGGGGGTAGTGCCCCCGAAGCTAAAAACAGATGTAAAATTGCCTTGTAAAAGTATAGTAATTTCTAGTTAATCTAGGCCGTTCATTAGGCGGATGATCTGACGATAGAAATTATGTTTAGTTTAGGGTTTTTTGCCCTAGAAGGCAACCCCTATCTTTGTATGAGGGCATTGTATTGAGGCTGTGTAATAGATGTGTATTCTCTGAGCGAGAAACAGAGAGGTGAGACTGTGAGAGAAAACAAAGGATATTACAGTGGATCTGCTGTAGGTTGTGTCTCTTCATTTTGCTGGATAATAGAAAGGAAGGACTGGCTGTTCGGGGTGGACGTAGCCCAAACTGGGTGAACCACGTATATCTGTGTCTCTCTAGTTTTATGCATTTTCTGTGTTTATATTTATGCAATATTCTATGTGTTCCATTGATCTGTAATATATAATTTTCTAACAACTGGTATCGGAGCCGAAGGTCTATTTGGCTGATAAACTCGCAGGAAAGAAGGGTTCCTCGTTTGAGTGGTAGCAATGGCGGAAGATGGCAAATTTAGGGTCGAGAAATAACGGCCAAAACTTCTCACTGTGGAAGATGCAGATGGAAGATTATTTGTATCAAAAAGATCTATACCTACCATTGGGTGGAAAAACAAAGATGTCAATGGGTATGACAGATGAAGAATGGAACCTTCTCGATAGAAAGGCACTCAGAATAGTATAGTTGTGCCTCGCAGCGTCAGTTGCCTTCAACATTTTGAAGGAAACAACGACAGAGGGTTTGATTAAGGCATTGGCAAAATTATATGAAAAACCCTCGACCTCAAACAATGTATTTCTTATGAAATGGTTATTTAATATGAAGATGTCGGAAGGTGGATCTGTTGCAGACCATTTAAATGATTTTAATACTGTTACAAGTCAGTTAAGTTCTGTAGGGGTAAACTTTGATGATGAAGTTAGAGCTTTATTATTCTTGTGCTCATTGCCAAAAAGTTGGAATGGTTTAGTAATGGCCATTAGTAACTCTGTTTCTGGATCTAGTACTTTAAAGTTTGATGATGTTGTCGATGCTATCCTTAGCGAGGAAATGCGATGGAAAAGCTTCGGTGAGACATCGGGTAATGCTTTGAGTGTAGAGTCTAGGGGAAGAAAAATGGAAAGAGGAAAGAGCTTAGGATATCACAGTAAATCAAGGAAAGGCAGATCCAAGTCCAGATCAGGGATAGTGTGTTGGAAATGTGGAAAGAAAGGACACCTAAAGAAAGACTATAGATCTCGGAAGGGAAAAGAAGGAGATGCACAGCAAGAAAACAATCATGAAGCAAATGTGACAGGTGAGGTGTTACAAGATGATTTGATTCTTTCTTTCGAAAATATTACTGATTCCTGGGTGGTAGATTCAGGGGCCTCATTCCATGCCACACCTGATAAGAAATATTTTCATGACTATGTTCAAGGATATTTTGGACAAGTCCGTTTGGGTGATGATAAACCCTATAAAATTGTTGGAATGGGTAAGGTTCTTGTAAAACAGCAGAATGGAAACCAATGGCTACTAAAGGAGGTAAGGCATGTTCTAGATATGAAGAAAAATCTGATTTCAATAGGGCAGTTAGGTAGTGAAGGTTGTGTGACAACTTTCACAGATAAAGCTTGGAAGGTCACCAAAGGAGCCCTAGTAATAGCAAAAGGCGAAAAGGTTGGTACATTGTATTTATTCAATGGTATTTCTAACTCTATTAATGCTTTAACTTCCAAAGGAGAAGATGCAGCATTATGGCATCATAGGCTCGGACACATGAGTGAAAAGGGGATGAAGATTCGTCACTCAAGGAATTTGTTGTCAGGTTTGAAGAATGTTGATTTGGAATTTTGTGAGAATTGCATTTATGGAAAACAGAAGAGAGTCAGATTTCTCAGAGTTGGGAAAGAAAAGAAGAGAAAAAAATCAGAGCTTGTGCATACAGATGTATGGGGACCTACTCAGGTATCATCTCTCGGTGGCTCTCATTATTATGTTACTTTTATTGATGATGCAACTAGAAAAACTTGGATTTATTGTATTAAGAATAAATCTAATGTATTTGATACTTTCAAGAAATGGAAAGCTTTGGTTGAGATTGAGACAGGAAAGAAATTGAAGTGTCTCAGATCAAACAATGGAGGTGAATATTACAGCAAAAAGTTTGATAGGTACTATTCAGAGCATGGAATTCGCAGAGAGAAGATAGTTCCAAGAACACCACAAGAAAATGGTGTGTCAGAAAGGATGAATAGAACAATCATGGAGCGTGCAAGGTGCATGAGATTGCAAGTAGGATTGTCTTTACAATTTTGGGCAGATGATGTAGATACTGCTGTTTATCTAATAAACAGAGGGCCTTCAAATTCCTTGGATGGTGGTGTTCCAAAGGAAGCATGGACAGGTTAAAAGGTAAAATACTCTTTTTTAAATCCTTTTGGTTGTGAGGCCTTTGTCCATATTAATAAAGAAAATAGAACAAAGCTTGAGGCAAAGTCAAAGAAATGTACCTTTATTGGATATGGTGTTAATGATTTTGGTTATCGCTTATATGATTACAAAAATCACAAAATCATTAGGAGCAGAGATGTAATATTCAATGAAAAGGTCTTGTATAAGAATCAGTTGTAGGAAAAGAAACATGAAAAACAAAACAAGGAATATGCAGTTCTTGATGAAATCACTGAAAAAGTAAAGGTGCCTGAAAATAATAATAATCAACAACCACAACAACAGCAACCACCACAACAGCAACAAGCACCCCAAACACCTGAAAGTGGTGTTAGAAGATCTAGCAGGATAAGTATACCCCCTGAACGATACTCTCCTTCATTATATTATTTATTGTTGATTGATTCTGGTGAACCCGAATGTTATGAAGAAGCAATGCAGGTTGAAAGTAGGAAGAAGTGGGAGGTAGCCATGGAAGAAGAGATGGACTCCTTAATGCATAACCAGACTTGGGACTTAGTCAGGTTGCCTGCATGAAAAACTACATTGAAGAATAAATGGGTTTACAGGTTGAAGGAAGAATATGGAGGAAAACAAAGGTACAAAGCTAAACTTGTGGTGAAGGGGTTTGCACAGAAGAAAGGTATTGATTTTGATGAAATATTTTCTCCTGTCATTAAAATGACTTCAATCAGAACTATTTTAAGTCTAGTAGCAGTTTAAGATTTGCATCTTGAGTAGTTAGATGTAAAGATGACCTTTCTCCATGGGGATTTGGATGAAGAGATATATATGCAGCAGCCACAAGGATATGAGGTAAAAGGGAAGGAGAAACTAGTGTGCAGGTTGAAGAAGAGCTTGTATGGCTTAAAATAGGCTCCAAGGTAGTGGTATCTAAAATTTGCCAAGTTTATGTCTGAACAAGGTTATACTAGATGTCACTTTGATCATTGTGTTAATCTAAAAAAGCAAAATGATGGCAGCTATATTATATTGTTATTGTATGTAGATGGCATGCTTGTTGTAGGGTCTAACATGTAGGAAATAAATGTGCTAAAAAGAAAATTGGCAAATTCATTTTCAATGAAGGACTTGGGAGCTACAAAACAAATCCTTGGTATGAGAATAACTAGAGACAAGAAAAATCACAAATTAACATTGTCTCAGAATGAGTACATACAAAAGGTGTTGAAAAGATTTAATATGCACAATGCAAAACCAGTTAGTACACCTTTTGCTAGCCATTTGAAACTTAGTAGGGAAATGTGCCCAAAGACCCAAGAAGACATGGATTATATTTCTAAAGTTCCATATGCA
The DNA here is from genome assembly GCA_031772625.1 of Pinus tabuliformis. Classification (NCBI taxonomy): domain Eukaryota; kingdom Viridiplantae; phylum Streptophyta; class Pinopsida; order Pinales; family Pinaceae; genus Pinus; species Pinus tabuliformis. The sequence goes on along the minus strand of CM062820.1, from coordinate 1,253,513,221 downwards.
TCATCAATTGGAAGCTTAATGTATGCAATGGTCTACACAAGGCCTGATATGCACATGCAGTGGGAATTGTAAGCAGGTACATGAAAAATCCAGGAAAGGAACATTGGATGGCAGTGAAATGGATTCTCAGATATTTGAAAGGTACCACAAATCAAGCATTATGCGTTGGTGTTTCAAACATTTCTCTACAGGGATATGTTGATGCAGATATGGTAGGTGACAGAGATAACAGGAGGAGCACTACAGGATATGTATTTACTGTAGGTGGAATAGCTGTCAGTTGGGTTTCAAAAATCCAAAGTGTTGTTGCACTTTCAACAATAGAAGCAGAGTATGTTGCTGCTACAGAGGCTAGTAAAGAAATGATTTGGTTACAAAGGTTTATGCGTGAATTGGGTAAGAAGCATGATATGGGCACGTTATACAGTGATAGCCAAAGTGCCATTCATCTTGCAAAGAACTCAGCATTTCATTCCAGGACTAAACACATACAGCTCAAGTACCATTTCATACGATCAGTGTTGGAAGATGGAGAGTTGAAGCTGCAAAAGATACACACTAGCCAAAATCCTGCAGATATGCTAACAAAAGTTGTAACCAGGGAGAAACTGAGAATATGCTCAGTTTCAATTGGTCTTCAGGGATGACGATGAAGATGAGAAATAGCCAAGTCCAAAGAGGAGTCATTTTCCAGCAAATGAAGCAGTGATGGAGTTGCTACAATCATTCTCCAAGTGGGAGATTGTTGGGTGTGGAGCATGATTATTTAGAGATCTTTGTTTCAGCCGGATGTATACCCCCCCCGTGGGGGGGGGATTTGTCCCCCCACGAGGGTTTGGGGGGCCGATCCCCTCCGGCTGGGGGGTCTAAGGGATAGCAGTCCCCCGTCGAGGGTTTCGAGGGCAGCGCCCCCGAAGCTAAAAACAGATGTAAAATTGCCTTGTAAAAGTATGGTAATTTCTAGTCAATCTGGGTCGCTCGTTAGGCGGATGATATGATGGTAGAACTTATGTTTAGTTTAGGGTTTTTTTCCCTAGAAGGCAACCCCTCTCTTTGTATGAGGGAATTGTATTGACACTGTGTAATAGATGTGTATTCTCTGAGCGAGAAACAAAGAGGTGAGACTATGAGAGAAAACAAATGATATTACAACGGATCTGCTGTAGGTTGTGTCTCTTCATTTTGTTGGATAACAGAACGGAAGGACTGGCTGTTCGCGGTGGACGTAGCTCAAACTGGGTGAACCACGTATATCTATGTCACTTTGGTTTTATGCATTTTCTGTGTTTATATTTATGCAATATTCTATATGTTCCATTGCTTTGTAATATATAATTTTCTAACAAATGAAATCCAAATTGTTATATAACCATACATATGAGACCTAAATACTTCCAATGAACGAGGCAAGTTTATTTTTTTCCTAAATCAATATTTGAACTCTTCCTTTCTCCAACTCTGCCTGTGGCTTCATTTTCTTTGGAAATTTAAGTGGTTCCCCTTTGTATCACATTATCCATTCATGCACGGAGGCAATGGCAACTTGCACATTCTTAAGAGTTTTAACAAAGTATCTACTCTATTGTTGCAAATCATGCAAGTGAAAAAATGCCTTATGTATGGTTATGAGCTCCTCATGGATTTCACCCATGGTCTCTCCAAGTGTTAATACTTCACCAAGTACTATTGCTGCTCTCATTTCCTCCAAGTAGACCTTTACGAAGACTGTATTTTGTGTTATTGCATAGAGCTATTTTATCTCTTGTTGGGCAACCTATAATTTTTGTGCCAATTACTTATTTTTGGCCGTCAAATAGTGAGAGTTTTATCTTGCTACACCTGCAATGACCAACTTGGCTTCGGCAATGGAATTTGGATTCTTGTTGGTGTCCACCACTATCACCCTCTCTCTAGTGAATGTAGGTGATTCATGATCATCCAGAAAATGCTTTCTTTGTGCTTGTACAATTCTCTTATGGAATTAATCATAAGAAAGATTGTACAAGTCCATTACTAGATCACCATAAAGAGGAACAACATCCCGCTCTTCGCTCAGAGCTAACTCTACAACATCCTCATTTTGCAGCTCCAATTCCAACTCCATATTTGCAACTTTAATTAACTCTTCAATATGTTGATCATGATTCTAATAAAACATTTGTTCACCCTCCTCCTCTGCTACTGGATAGTTCTTTTCTTTCTCTTCAACGTATATCAACGCTATTTATTTTGTCATTGTGCCTTGCCTTTATTCTTCCTCCTGCTTCTGCTTCTCTTCTCGTTCTCTCCTCCTCAACTCTTTCTCTTCCTTCAGATTATGTTTTGTCTCTTGCAACTTCAGTTCTACTTCCTACAACCTATTATTTTTTCTCTTCCTCCGCTCCGCTCTTTGTATCTTCTACTTCCTCTTTGCTTCTGTTCCTAAAGTTCTCTTCATGAGAATAGAATTTGCTTTCATATTGCAACTTTTTTCTCCCTCTAGACTATCGGAAATCTTCTTCTTTCCCTTGTCCTGCATGGGATTGTTGCCTTTAGTTGTTGTTTCTTTCGGAATTGTTGTTGTCTGTGGAGCAACCTGTGAAGTTCCTACTAAACTAACGGGCTCATGGAGTCTGGAGGCATTGTAGCAATTCCTCCATGGATCCTCCTTTGGCCAATGGAATTGCCCACTGATACACGGAAAGTAAACTCTCGCACAGTGGTCTTTACAAATACCATAGGGATCATATAGATTAAAGTCCTGAGTACCAAATGCAAACTTGACTATTTCCTTTCCCTCAGCATCTGCGAATTTCAAGTTCTTTATCTCATATAATCCATTTTGATAGAAAAAGTGGGCCATGGTGCTTTCTTCTTCGTATGAAACGCTGCTAACCACCCTATGGCAAGATGATATGACACTTCTTGCATGACACTATTTTCGGTGGCATAAGTTGGTAAAAAATGTGGAGGCTTCTCTCCACCAAACACTCTAAGGAAAGTGCTACCTGGTGAGGCATACCAATCTACAATGCTTGTTATTGCCTCCTTTGCTTCTCATGACATGCAAGGTGGATCTTCTTTAAAGATAAGATTGTAAAGTAGGATGAAGTGGTTAGTTAGTTGTGCCATCACTCCTTAATGACTGCAATTTGAAAGCAAATTGTAATAGATATGCACAGCAGGTTCTCATGGTGTCCATGTCCAGTTCATTCCAGGGAATTTCTATTGTGCAGAGATTGCATACAATAAATATGAAAACATATAGAACCTTTCTTTCTCACCATCAGTAGGACTTTGAGTCTTTGTTACATTGGCCCTCAACTATCAAGTCAATAGATCTAACCAGTTGAATGGCTTCCCCTTGCTCAAAACCTCATTCAATAAGATTTCCCACCTTTCAGGAAAGTTTTTTGTGCTCTGCTAACCATGGATCCTGCAAGCTAAGATGACCAAGAGTTGGTAGGCCTTCTTAAGGGACTTTGTCTTGTACACATGGATGGGTGTTTATCAAAACTTCAATCGATCTTTCAGCCAACCTTTGAAAATGTCTCTTGTGTTCACATAGCTGTGGATGGCATAGAAGAGTGAGTCCATAAGCTTCACCAGATTGGGCAATTGATACATGTGCTAATAATATTCTGCCTGGAAGGTGGAAATTTTTTGTCTACTGGAACTGCTCAATGTCATGGTCCTCTCATCAATATGTGAGACAATCCAGCTAATGACATATGCACATGGGAGGGTTGGATATATGCATGCAACCTTATGGAGTCCTGACTATCAGATACTAAGATAAACCTATCAGTCCTCTATATATGCCTCAAACTACTTTTCAAAATCATCTTTAACCTGTTGCCATGTCAGTGATGATCCATTTTCTATAAACAATTGAGTGTCTACATACACTGGTAAGTCTACTGGTTTTTGCTCAACTACTTCCCCAATACTGCTTTCAATGGTCTCTTTTGAAGAAACTCTCTTTGGTGCCATGGTAACAGTGATTGCTGGAGGGAATCTCAACCACTTTTGTACCTGTGGGATAGAAAATACACTCATGGCGAGAAAATATCAGTCTTAAGAAAATCTACATACAAGGCATAATCAAGCAGCAAACTGGGAATTTTATGGGGAGGATTTCACAATTTTAATTGACAAGAGGGACTGAATACCTATGGAAACTTCACACTACATAGTCCCAGTAGCCAAGGTTGAAGCTTGTGGCTTGAAACTATGCAATGTGCAATTCAGCCTAGGTAGTGGTCTGGGAAAGACGGTGCATTGTGTAGTCTCAGTGGCCAATGTAGAAATTTTGAATAATTTAACACATATTCAACAGAGATTATCCTGATCATGTACTATTACGGAATACATACACAATACATAAGCTCCTCTACGTTGATCATCAATATAGCAGCATCAATAACAATAAAACATCAAGAGCATTCACACATTAACCAGTATGTAACCCGGGGAAAGCATCTCGCTAAAAACCCCACACTATCTGTATATTAATGATTGAGACCATGTAACATTACAAAGTACAATGCTTATCACAAGCAATCCAGTACCAGCTCCACCTGTTACACACAATACAGCTAAGATCTGATCTCCAAATCTATTCCACTGCTTGCCTGCCTCCACTGCTCAATACCTGCTCAAGAATTGATGAGAATGGCTTACCAAACTCGTATTTCACCTCAAAATAATCACTCACACTTTGTTGGACGTGAGCAAAGGCTACAATATTGGGCAAATACGTGAGCAAACTCATTGGCATACTCAATCCCTTGATTGTGCAAGATCTGGTGCACAACTATAGTCACAACTGATAGCAATCTGATTCTCTACCACCTGTCCCTGTTGAACTGAACATGCACTGACATGCAACTGAGTTAACTGATGTATTCATTAGTTGCATCATGAGTTAATAATTAGTTTAACAACTCATCATTAGTCTATTTGCAGTTAGACTAATTATAACTAGTTTAACTAAGTCAAACTGAACACAACTCCATCAACTCCACAATCAACTCCACCAAACTCAACTGATTGAGTTCTAACTGAAGTCATGCATGCAAAAACTCAATTGACTCATAAGAAAAGTGTATTTCCTTCTGAAAGCTGCATGTGCCACCTCTGTAGCTCAAACTGAAGTGCTCCAAGAGAATAAGATCAAGTTTATAGTCCAAATATTATTATGAGACAATAATATTTGACTTTTCTATTTTTGACAGCCAGTCTAAAAATAGACTTTGATCACTCACACTGTGATCACTCACACTTTGATCAAAAATAGAAGTCCATCTATTTTTCCCAACTTGACCAATCATCCATAAACAGCAACCTGCAATCCATAGACATGATCCATATGTCTAAAAATAGACTTGCGCCAAAAATAGCCTGCGGGCCCACTTAGTGAAGGTGACTCTTTTCACTAAGCTCCATCATCTTGTTGCAATCTCAACAGCCAAGGTGACAGGTTGGGTCTTGAAAATGCACAGTGCTCAGTTGGGGCCATCCTATACTACGTACTACACAGTTCCAGAAGCCAATCTTGTGGCTTGAGCCTTAGGATTGTGTAGTGCCCAGTTGGGAAAGAAAAGATCTAGCCAAAACAAGTTCAGATATGCTAGATGGAAGTGTGAAAAATGAGCAGAAGTGAGTAATAATGTGAGGTTAAGTGAAAACATGACGAAGTATGATTAAATCAATGTATATCAAGTGTAGAAACTAATCAAACAGAAGGAAAATCAAGTATGTGAGGAGAGTCACTACAACGGTGACTATCAGTGCAAAAAACAGGAAAACCAATGTGACACTTGTGAAAAGCAAACAAAAATTAAAAAAAACAGTTTTATAAGGTTAAAAAAATTGAAACGCCAAAAAACATGAAGAGAAATAAGTAAAAAAACATTCACACAAGTGAAATGACAAAAAGCGACAGAAAAAGTGGCAAAAGACGACAAAAGCAAAACTCACCTAGAAAGGTGACAACGACCGCAATGAAGGTTCCTTGATCTCATCAAGAATGCTAGAGGTCTAAGATTGAATGTGAAATGATCTCTAGAGGTGTCGATTTAATATATTTGAGAAAATTGGGGTTTATAATGCACATTCCTAAAAACAAGGAAAAGTGACACTTGGCGGAAACTTCCAAAAATAACAATGTGACACCTTCAAGAAACTAATAATAGATCCCTATTTCCTAGCAATTTTTTTCCCTTAAGTTTTCTTTCTTTTCTGGGGAAAATTTCCATGCGCGTTGTAAGGAAAGATTATGCAATTCTAGGGAACTGGAAAACTTTATGGCTCAGTGCACTACACAGTTTCTTAGTTCAGTGAGGGATTATGCAATTTCTGGGCTTAGTGATGGGCTGCTTTCCATGACTACACATTTTCTAAGCTCAAGGATAACTTCTAGTCTGAATTGTGCAATTCCCATCATCAAGGTTGCTTGCCCTCAAGGATTGCATAGTTTCTAGAAGCAAGCCCAGAACTACTGTGAAACCAAGTCAGGAGATCAACTTGTGAGTTAGAAAGATCAACTAGATGTGAAAACAAGCAAGCAAAAGCACAATTGAACAGGTAAGTCTTATTCAAAGCATGAATACTTGTATCAGTGCAAGATGAGCTCCTGTGCATAGGAAGGAAGGCTACAAAATCAAAGCATAGGAAAAGTTTTGGAGGGTGGTTGTAGCCACTACAACATTAGCGACACATTGGTAGAACTACAGCTCTCTAAATGGATATTATCTCATGCAAAATAGGTCTAACTCTTATGGAAGTATTTTTCAGTTAATTGATTACCACAACCTCCTCACTCAGATTAAGTTAAAGATATATTCCCTACCATTCTCTTCATCGGTAGCACTCATACCAAGCCAAGTCAGACTGAGTTGTTTCGATTAGGGGTGAGGAGTATATAAATGCAAAGGTAAAAGAAAATGTCAGAGTCTTAGTTTTCAGCTCTGGTGTTGCTCCGCTGTGAACAAGCCTAGATAGTACCTCGGCAGAGTAGCTTCAGGATCACAAACATTGCTCCGCTTCCAGTGAGCCTGGATGGTACCTCGGTGGAGTTTCTTGCTTCACATGTCTGTGTGGGAAGCCTTTCTCTTCTTTCACCCTTTATTTCATTTTTCATGTTCTTCATTTATTTTTTCAAAGAACTATGCATAGGCACTTATTTATCTCATGGTGCGGAAGAGGGATCCCAACTTATTGAGAGCATAAGAGGTTGTCCCTTGAGAGAAGGATGTTTACGTAAAACTATGACATACTTGTTAAGGTTTTTTCTCCCATCCTTACTCTACTCGACTTAGTTGACAAGGATTAACCAAAGTTAGAAGACCTATTAGAGTAGGTGGTACTAGTTAAAAGTACAAGTGTCATTATTTCACTATGACTTTCTTCGAAAGGAACATATTTTCCATCAGAATATCATCAAATGAAAGAAATTCAAGATTCACATAGAGAGGGGGAATAGACAGATGACCAAGCATTTATAGTAGTAAAACTTCCTCTTGTACTTTACCTTTCTTGTCTGAGAAGCCAAATGTGGTCTCATGCAAAAGTTATCCTATGACTAAAAATAAAAAAAACAGAAGGAAATAAGCGGAGCGAAAAGTGAAAGAAATCAATTCAAAGAAACAAACATGAAAAGAAAACAACTACTCCTACTCCTAACCTAATAGTGAATAGGTCAGACTCACGTGAAGTGATACTTCCAATGCAACCACCAACACATTGGCTAGCCTATGTACGCAAGGGAATGCAAGTCAAGAATGATATAGAAATAAATCAATTAAAAAAAAGATAAGACAATGAAAAACAAAACATTCGAAGTTTGAATGAACAAGTAGAAAAATAAAAATGAAAAGTGTATGAAAGACATTCTGCAGTCGTACCATGGTGTTTAAACACACTGTAATTTAAAGACATGCAAGCACAAAGTCTCAACTGTGAAGATGAGTGAACATGAAGAAAGAAGAAAATTTTCATTTTACAACAGTGCTCGCTACGTACAACTCCTCCAATGACTGAGCAATAGGATCATGTAGTACAGATGGAGGGTGCTAAAATTGTAAAATAAATTGATTTTCGATAGGTTTGATAGAGTGATGAGGAACCTCAAAAGATTCAACACTATTCTCATCAGAAGTTGAACTAACCTAAATACTATGATAACCTGACATAACCATCAGCTTGGGCTGAAGTGCCTCGACAACTTGGGGAAGTTCTAACTCATCAGAAGGTAGATCGTCACAGATCGATGGCTTGGAAAGATTAGCAGTGAAAAATCATAATCGTGAACAAATGAGTCAATGAAGAGGTCTCGACAGCCACAATCATAAATTTCAAGATCATAGACGAATGCATCCTCATGATTTGACGAATCATAAAGAGGGGATCATGGAGAACGAGAAATTTCACCCTCTGTATTTTTAGAAAGATAAGATGAGAGATTAGGAGAATTAGACAAAAGAGATTTGTCCTCTCCACATTCAGATGAAAAAATGGAATTCCACATGCTCTGAGAATGATTAAAAGTAGTAACATCAATAGAAGCTAAATTTTCACAGGATTCAATAGGAATGACAAAATCGTGGAAAATGTCAGGATAATGGGGAAGAGGTGTGTACAGAAGGAAGTCATCCTTCACCATAAATTATTGTTCAAACTCTGACACATAATCATCGAAAATGATATCGAAGGTGGGTTTCTCAACACCAACTCCATCCAGAACTTGATTCTTGTGAACATCAAAAGGGAGATCTGAAACATGTGAACAAAACACATCACAATCTAGAGGCTCAGAGGGACCAAAGGATGGAGGATGAGGAGATAACACTTCATCAAAAACATCAGACTCGTAGTCAAACCTGCTCTAAAATTCTGAGTATGTGAGGTAGTAAAAGATGGTAGTAGATCAACGGATGAATTCTCAACTTCTCCCACCTCAAACTATAGAACTAGAGTTGTCTGATGAGAAGGGGATGGAGGGTCTCTTGGAACAATAACCTCATCCATCACATATTTAGAAGCTCTAGCACTGAGGTACGTTGGGAGAGGTTCGAAATATTCAATCTCGTGTGGATTTTCTAAAGTGTGAACAAGATATCGAAATCTACCTGTCAAGAAAGGAAAATTAACTTTATCTGTAGGAAATTAAAAAAAAAAATGAAATGATTGTGAAAATGATGCAGTGATTCATTAGGTGATTTTTGTAATTACAAAATTTTCTTGCACATATTTTTACGATCATACATATCAAAAGCATGAAACAGTTCTATGACAAGATGTTCGAAAGAGTGTATGGAGGCATCATGTTGGGTTGTGTTATATTCTTTCCACGACTAACCTACGTAGTGAACCAGAGGGTTAGAGGGGGGGTGGAGCACCCCCTTTGTTGCGCTAATTGTGCAACGGGGGGTTTGAGGGGGGTGGGTAGGCCCCCTCTATGGGGTCCGGGGCAGCGCCCCAGGAAATTTTTTTTTGGACCCTATATTAGGTTGGGCGAACCTACCTATGGTTTTTAGTCCATGGTTTTGGACACGATGTTTTTTGGTCCATGGTATTGGATGCTTCGACATGTATAAATATGTATTGTAACATTGAAAGGAACATAATGAAAAATCAAGCTGGTAGTCTCGGTTTTGGGATACAGTGGGAAAATCTCTGTGTATATTTGTTTTATATGTTATGATCTCACATTGTTTATTTTTTGTGTTTTAGAATTGGTATGCAGGTATTTTGTACGAGGTTAAAACCTACATTTGGCATCAGAGTTGTTTTGGCTTCAAGGGGACACCTTTGTTGCTGAAAGGTTTCGCTTGGGCCTATGGTAGACCCTATTTAGTGGGAGATCTGCAAGATCGATTCTGGTGGTGAAAGAAGATGGTGAGCAGTGGAAAGATAGAGATCAATAAATTTAATGGTCAGAGTTTTGAGTTGTAGAAACTCAAGATGGAGGACCTATTGGTAGATAAAGATCAGTGGATCGCGGTAGATCCAAGTACTAAACCAATGAGAGTGTCTGATGAAGAATGGAAGAATTTGGATCAAAAGGCAAAGAGCACAATACGATTGTGTGTCACAGATTCAGTATTGTTGAATGTATCAGGGGAAGCTACGGTGAAGACTTTGTGGGACAAGTTAGGGAATTTGTACCAATCTAAGTCTCTGGTGAATAAACTGTTCCTGTGGAAAAATCTGTATAACCTGAGGATGAAAGATGGAGACTCGGTGACAGAGCATCTAAACGCATTTAATGTTGTGGTAAGTCAATTAGCATCTGTTGATATTAAAATTTCAGATGAAGATAAGTGCATCAGTTTGATGTGTTCTCTACCAGATTCGTGGGATAGTCTGGTTATTGCAATAGGTAGCAATGCAACTGCCTTGCAGTTTGATGAAATAGTCTCATCCTTTCTGACAGAGGAGATGAGACGGAAAAATATGGAGAGCCAAAATGGTGATGCCTTGTTTGTACGAAGACTGTCCCAGAATAGAAACAAAAATAAGTCATCGAGTGGGAGATCTAAATCTAGAGGGAGATCTAAATCTCCAGGAAAACCTATAAAGGTGGTGTGTTGGAAATGCGGAAAGGAAGGGAACTACAAAAGGGACTGTAAATCTAAAGCTCCTGATAAAGGAAAGGGATTTGATGATGCTCCTTCTACAGAGGTGAAAACCACCTCAGATGAAGGTGGGGATGTGTACTTGGCTTCTTCAAGTACACATGTAGATCATGAGGCATGGTTGATTGACTCAGGTGCATCCTTTCACTTCACTCCCCATAGAGAGTGGTTCTGCGAGTATGAGAAATACGATGGTGGTGATGTCTTCTTAGGGGATGATAGGAAGGCTAGAATTGTTGGTCATGGAAAAGTAAAATTGAAGCTGCAAGGTGGAAGGATTAGAACACTTTCGGGTGTTCTGCATATTCCTTCATTGGCCAGAAATCTGATTTCTGTAAGCAAGCTGGATGATGCAAGTCTAAAAACAATGTTCGAGAAGGATACCTACAAGATGGCTCGGGGAGCACTAGTATTGATGCAGGGAGTTCAGATTGGAACTCTGTACAAGCTGCAAGGTAGCACTATTGTTGATGGGTGCAATAGTTCTGTGGTTCCTGAAAGTGGAGTAGAAAATCTGGTGGTCTCTGGAGAGAAGACTATGTTGTGGCATCAAAGGCTTGGACATATTGGAGAGAAGGGCCTTTGAATTCTTCATGGTAAAGGTATGGTAGAAGGTATGAGTAATAGCTCTCTGGATTTTGATTTCTGTGAAAATTGTGTATATGGGAAGTAGAATCGGGTGAGTTTCCCCTCTGGTGGTTCCATCACTAGGTAAGCCTGTGTACTATGTATCATTTATAGATGACCTCTCAAGGAATACATGGATATATTTCCTTAAGAAAAATCTGAAGTCTGTGACAGGTTTAAAGAATTTAAGGCTCTGGTGGAAAACCAGACATAGAAGAAGATAAAGGTGTTGAGGACAGATAACGGTGGAGAGTTTTCTAGTAAGGAATTTGAAGAATTCTATAAGAAGTGTGGCATAGCATGGTAGAAGACTACTCCATATACACCATAGAAAAATGGAGTTGCAGAAAGAATGAACAAGATGTTGATGAAAAGGGCAAGAAGCATGCTCAGTGGTGCCGGGTTAGGATAGGAATTCTGGGCAGAGGCGGTGGAGACAACATGTTACCTGGTCAACAAATCACCTTCATCAGCGTTGGAGGATAAGACTCCACAAGAGGTATGTACTGGTAAGAAACCCTCTCTTTCACATCTGAGGGTATTTGGATGTGATGCATATGTACATGTTCCAAAGGAGAAACGAACCAAGTTGGATAGTAAATCTAAAAAGTGCATCTTTATTGGGTATAAGGATGGCTTAAAGGGTTATAAGCTTTGGAACCCAGCAACAAGGAAGGTCGTGTACAGCCGAGATGTGGTGTTTAGAGAGGTGAAAGATGTTATTAAACATGAAGTCCAACCAAAGGAACATGAGAAGATAGAGTTTGAGCTAAAGGAGGAAGAATCAGACTCTATAACAAAGGAGGAATCAGAAGATGAAGAGCCACAAAATCCGGGTCTGAGAAGATTAATTCGAGAAAGAAGGTAGCCAGAAAGTTATAGTCCATCTTCTTTCTGTTCAAATTTTGCTTTATCATCACTGATGATGATCCCAGAACTGTGAAGGAAGCAGTAGATTCAGAGGATGGAAAACTCTGGAAAGAGGCCATGGTTGATGAAATGGCATCTTTGCACAAAAATGAGGCTTGGGATTTTGTGGAGTTTCCGGTTGGAAGGAAACCCATTGGCAACAAATGGGTGTTCAAGAAGAAGACAAATGCAAAAGGAAAGGTGGAGAAATACAAAGCTCAGTTGGTAGAAAAAGGTTATTCCTAGGTGTCGGGAATTGATTTTGGTGATATTTTTTCTCATGTTGCCAAGGTAACTTCTATTAGGTTACCTTTATCTGTTGCTGCTACTTTTGATTTTGAGGTAGAACAGATGGATGTGATGACATCATTTCTTCATGGGGATCTAGAAGAGGATATCTACATGAAGCAAACTGAAGGCTTTGCAGTGAAGGGTAGGAAAGAACTGGTATGCAAATTAAAGAAGTCTCTGTATGGGTTAAAACAGTCACCAAGGATGTGGTATCAGAAATTTGATACATTTATATGAGGAATTGGCTTCACCAAAAGCAAAGCAAATCATTATGTGTATTTTAAATTAATTGGTGATCGTGTTATTTATCTGGTCTTGTATGTAGATCATATGTTGCTGGTTGGAAATGACAAAGAAATTATCCAAGATTTGAAGACCCAATTGTCCTCCAAATTCGACATGAAAGATCTTGGTGCTGCAAACTATATTTTGGGCATGGAATCTAAAAGAGATCGGGCAAAGAGGAAGCTCTGGTTAAACCAGAGGAAGTATGTTGAGACAATATTGCAGAGGTTCAATATGCAGGATAGTAAACCGGTGAAGGTTCCTATTCCTATAGGTGTAAAGTTATCTGTTGAACAGTGTCCCAAGACACAAGAAGAGGAAGAGGATATGTCTCGTGTTCCATATGCAAGTGCAGTCGATAGCCTAATGTATGTAATGGTATGTACTAGACCAAACATTCCACATGTAGTGGAAGTATTGAGCAGGTTTATGTCAAAAACAGGGAAGGAGCACTGGACAACAGTGAAGCGGGTTTTCAGGTATTTGCGTGGCACTAGTGATTATGGTTTGTGCTACCAAGGAAGACCAAGATTGGACAAGCATTGGATATTTGTGGCTTTGTTGATGCAGACTAGGCTGGAGATCTGGATCAGATAAGATCTACAAGTGGGTATGTGTTTAACCTATTTGGAGGTGCAGTCAATTGGATGAGTAAGAAACAATCTGTAGTGGCACTATCAACTACAAAGGCAGAATACATGGCAGCCACTCATGCAAGCAAGGAAGCAGTTTGGTTGCAGAGATTGTGTTCAAGTATGGGGTTAATACAGGGAGTTATAAGGATAGACCGTGACAGCCAAAGTGCAATTTTCTTGGCAAAGAACCCTGCTTACCATTCAAAGACAAAGCACATTGATGTTCAGTATCAATTTTTGAGGGATATGATAGAAGACAAAAAGGTGTTGCTGGTAAAGGTGGACACTTTGAAGAATACTGTAGATGCATTGACAAAATATGTGAGCTCTGAGAAGTTCTCTTGGTGTAGAGAAACAATGGGTGCTTCTGGGCTGGAAAAATGACTAAGATCTCCTGTGACTCCTTGTGGAAAGAAAACAACAAGTGAGAGAATGTTGGGTTGTGTTATATTCCTTCCACGACCCTATATTAGGTTGGGCGAACCTACCTATGGTTTTCGGTCCATGGTTTTGGACGCGATTTTTTTCGGTCCATGGTATTGTATGCTTCAGCATGTATAAATATGTATTGTAACATTGAAAGAAACATAATGAAAAATCAAGCTGGTAGTCCCAATTTTGGGATCCAGTGGAAAAATCTTTGTGTATATGTGTTTTATGTGTTATGCTCTCGCATTGTTTATTTTCTATGTTTTAGAATTGGTATATAGGTAATTTTTGTACGGGGTTAAAAACTACACATCAACCCTTATGCGCCCTTCAAACGTGAGAGTGAACGAACTACAACCAATATCCTCATAGTGGATGTTGTTTTATGTGTAGAATTAAATAAAAAGAGTAGTATGCTCGAATAAGGTTGTTTCACCCTCATCGTCGAATTTTAGAGTTGATAAGTCATCTATGATACTCACCAACACTTGCAAACATATGTTTCTAGAAAAAAATGGTGGGGTTATGATTGTGGAAGAAGTCATTAAATGAGTGCAGAAATTCAAAACAGACTTCAAGGGCTCAACTTGTTCTTCTAGCACCAGAAAATTTGACTCTGTTGGACCCACCAACATTCAGGAGATCTCCCCAATATGAAATCCCAACTATACCTCACACTATTTGGAGTAGGAGTCCAGATAGTGGATGGTAATGTTATGCCTTGACTGTGAAAAACACAGAGTGAAGTATAATAACTTTGGGTGAGAGCAAGTGTGTGACCCTGCAGAGCATCAAGTGTGATGCATGAAGGTTCCAATACACGAAGGGAAAAGGAAGTGCGCCCCTTGGAATCCTATAATAATACACAGCTTGAAAAGAACGCATGAGCGAAGTGACATCACAAGCTTAGATGTGGAATAGTCCAGAAGTTAAAATGATGAATTAACACAACAACACACATTCAACAAGATTCATACAAATGAAAATGAAATAGTTCATAAGCATAACCGTAAGTTAAATGGAATACATTGTAAATACAACAAGAATAGTCCTACTATATCCACAATGTATGCATGAAAGCATATTGGCTTTGATTTTATTATTATAAGTGAAG